>CM060830.1:48437500-48922500 GCA_030762175.1 Metallyticus violacea
TAAGGTCTGCGTATTATGAAAGTACATAGGGATAGAACTTGAAAGAATGTTCGGTGAAGGACACCATGTATGTACAAACTATTTATTTGATATTTATAAAAAAGATGTTATATTATGGGTGCAACTTTTACTAAAATTACCATTAAAATATATAAACTAATTTCTCAGGAGGCCATGTATAAAGTTCGTTAACATGATAAATTATGGTTATTTGTTGTAGATTTGTTTTATTTACAGACGCTTTTTAACATCTCAGGTCATCAGCGTCCCACTCAATTCAGGGCGTGAAACAGCCGATAAATTTTGCTCAGAGGCCCCTTCTTTCAGATTTCAGGTTCTTTCACGTGCCGTAAATGTACGCCACGGGCCACGGCTTAACTTCCCTTCAGAAGTAAGCCATATATAGGATTTTTACACCCAAAAAATCTATCGACTCTGGCCGGAATTGAACCAGTGATCTTGGGTCTAGAAAACAAAACAAATCATTGTGTATCTGTGTTTCACATTAGATGTTATTTTTAACTACAGAGTGTTCGTTAAGCCTCTAATAGATTTCACTCATTAATACATAAAAAAACTAATAGTAACTTGCAGATTCAATCAACAACTAACACTGTAGGTGCGGGGTTGAAAAATATTTCGTTACAATTATTCCATTTGTAGAATGTCAAGCTAATTTGTTGTATCAATAGTTATTTTTTGTTATTTAATATTAAAATAATTTCATTGTTTTGGATCATTAAAATATAGTATATTATTCCTCTGTAATAGAATTGTGAAAACAAAATGGCCTAATGACTTGATCACATCGCACATTCATAATCGAACTATCTCTTTCCATTTCACAAACCATGTGAGAATTGTCGGGTCCCGATATCCCAATATTGTATCTATTAATCTTTCCAGACAAATGAAAAGTGAACTAGTCCGAGAAAGCAATAAAAAATGCAATCCATATATCTTGCTTTGTGCAGTACCTCAATATTTCTGAATAAACAAACACATGGTGTAGTAGTAGGAACGAGGGCCATTTAGCGCAATGTAAAGACATTTTCTAAGTTGACAATTCAAAGGAAGAAAACCTCAAGCCGTCTGTAATTGTTTTTGAGTTAATGAAGAGTGAAAACCTTCAGAAACTTACAATTAATGTATAACTGTATAACGTTCTTCAAAATGTACATTAATTTGTGGGTATTATTATATCTTTAGATTTTGTTACATTAATTAAATGTTACTTTGTAAAAGTTTTTACAAAGAAAACAGCAGTAGCAATAAGAGCTAAGTCTTACTCAGAAACTATATTCAGTACACCACTTAAAATGTTTTTATGTTTGCTTTTAAGACCCTGATTAAAGAATAAGACATTATTATGACATTATTTTTGAATAGTTGAATTCTAAAACGAATTTGAAAAATATGCAGAAAAGAGACAAATGTTAATTTTTGCAAAACGTTCATTATTAATTTTATTTTTACTAGATTTAAACCTGTCTTCATAACAATAAACAACCTCAATACTTAATGATGATCTAAATACTCTGTCAATGCGGTACTTTTGGAGAAAACGTTACATGGAAATCTGTCACTTTTGCTGTATTACTTTTTACATTATTTTTCAAAAACGTTTTTAAAATAGTCCACAAATCATGTATGAAAATACAATAATGCTTGCACAGTATTTACACATACAGAGGGTGCCAAAAATGTATACACACTTCAAGCAAAGAAAAAACTGTGCTAACATGACAAAAGTGAATTCACACAAACAGAAAATGATGAGCACTAATCATCTTAGACTTTTACAAATACAACAGTTGCTCAAAATGCCCACCATCGGCGTCAACACACTTCTGAGTTCGTTGAACTACTGATTGAGCACTGCGAAAGCGTTCTCGGCGATTTCAGCACATGCCGTTGCAGCCGAAGTGCTGCCAGTGTAACTGGTTTTTTACGGTATACAACATCCTTCCCCATAGGTAGAAGTGCAACGGAATTAGATCCGGAGAACGCGGTGGAAACTCAGTCGAACCTCTCCGTCCTATCTATTGCTTTGAAAGATGGTCATCAAAGTACATTTCGGCCGTATTGTGGTGGTGCACCATCCTGTTGGAAGTAAAATTGCTCATTTCCATTGAGTGTATGCATGGCGGAAGAGGTTGCGTGTACATGTTCAGGTACACTGGGCCAGTTACTGTTCCTTCAAAAAAGAATGGTCCGAATAGATCCCTAGATTACAGCTCACACCAAACATTAATTCCAGGTAAATTAACAGTCTTTTCCAAAGTTTGCACACCAGTAGACAGTTATGCCGGTTTACAGTTCCGTTCAACTTAAATTCTGCCTCATTGGACCAAATAACTTTCTCTGCGTAGGCCTCATCCTCTTGCACCATGTTCCCAACTACTCACAGTACAGCATTCTCCGATCAGGTTATCTTCATTTAATGCATGCAAAAGTCTTGGAATGAAACTTTCAGCTTTGCTGTTTTAATTATACGACTTACGCCGGTTCTACTAATCCCAGTATCACGTGCACATTGCTTTGTAGGTTTCTGTGGTGAGTACTCAAAACGGTCCAAACCATAGCCGAAGACGCGGGGCTTCTTGATCTGCCCTTGTGAACATCGCATACGGTACCACGAGTGTCAAATTTGTCTCGAATGCATGCAATTGTTACTCGCGCTGGCGGTTCTGTTCTGTACACACGTCTACATTGCCTTTGCCTTTGAACTTCAACAGCATTCTCGGTTTTCCAATACCACTTCAAAATTGCTTTCCGCTGTTCAATAGATAATCTTGGCTGCATTTTGTTGTAGCAACGCTAGCATAACGTAATATGAGTCACATCTGTTTACAGAACATCATACTATACATTGCTGTTGTTTTTCGGTCCAACTTTGAAATATATTAAATAGATATTTACTGTGAAATCTATATACATACATCTATTTTATACATATAAAATAAGTCATTCCAAATTTTATATAGTGTTATTGTGAATTAAAGTTTTACAGGACATAAAAAGTTAGGTTTTTTTAGGGTTTATTTTATAGGAAATTCTTTAGTTATAACCCGGTTTTGATTTGTACGGTCACTCCTCTCCATGTACGTGTGCATCATTTGTATATCGCTATGTTTATTTATCAGTCTTCCGGTAATGAGAGCGAACCACTATGACCTCACATTCTGTTTAGCGTTATCGTACTTAAGCAGAAACAATAAAAAGACAAACTGCAAATTGAAATGTTAAAGCTCGTTTCCATTTTTATCAATATTTGCGTTTAACTATAAATTGTATCAGATTTTAGGTAATTAGTTATTTAGGGTTTTTGTAAACTCACGTTTTAGGTCACACATTTTATCATTGTTTCTTGTCTATACACCCCCTTTTCTGTCTCCACTTAATCCCTCTTTTCTATATCTAAGTAAATATCTCTTTTCCTGAAGAGCAGTGACAAAGGAGCACATGTTTGCACTACAGTAATGAAATCTATAAATGTTGTGAAATACCTTTATTATTCTTGCGAAATCACCAGCCCAAATTATGTCGCGATATAACTTAACATTACCGAAGGTACTTTCTGGGTGGGTAATTTTTTCTTGTTTTGTAAGATCGGGAACCTCTCTTTAACTTGACCGAAACATAGTTCAGTGATCACCCTCTCCTTTATAACGCACCTATTGTATTTTCACTGTTCTGGAGTAGCAGGATGTTGATAAGGAATCATCAACCATGGTGCAATACCGTGAACTGAATCACCTAGCACCAGGCCATCGCTTTGTCAGGACCTGAATATTTCCATGTCCGAGAATGGTGCATAGACCGGGGCCATCTGGCAACAACCAACACTCGTAAATCTTTCATTTGCACTGCACATAGCAAACCCAAGATCGCGGGTTCGAACCCGTCCAGGACCGATGGCTTTTTCCGGACGTAAAAATCCTAAGTATGGCTTCCTTCAGAAGGGAAGTAAAGCCGCGTGTCCCGTGTCGTACATTTACGGCACGATAAAGAACCTCAAGCCTGAAGGAGAGGCCTCTGAGCAAAATTTGTCGGCCGTTTCACGCCCTGAGTTGAATGGGACGCTGATGACCTGAGCTGTTAAAGAGCGTCCATAAATAAACCAATAAAAAAACTGCACGTAGCCTGGGAACTCCTTTCCTGTTGGTTTCCTTATTAGAATATGAGCACAATCCACAGCACAAATTGCATCTGGGAAATTATTTTTTCTGACCACTCCGCATTGATTTCCTGAAGATTTTTATGTTTGATTAAGTTAACAAATTCCCAGAATGTATTTGAGACCGTAGGATGTGTAACGCCAAGATCCTCCACAACACCAGCTTCAAACCCAGGATTTTCTATATAGCTTAAAAAAATCCTCATCTTTCAGCAGTCCTAAGAGCTCTATCTCGTGTTTCGTTTGCCTCTGTAAGAAGGTGTTGCGTAAGGCAGGCTATATTTTCTCTTTTAAAACGGTGTAATTGTTTATAACGACTCACACCTGAGTCCCTGAGCCTTGTATAAACTTCCATTTTCCTCTCAGGAACTGCTGTTATGAACTCCGCCCTAATACTAAACTGCAGTTGGGCAAGCTCAGTTACCTACGGAGGTACCTCACAAAACAGCAAGCAATTGCTTACTAAAAGCGAGCAAGCGCTTGGTTTTTATACCAAATCGTGAGCAATTGCTCAGCGGTCAAGGTAAACAAGCATTTACTCGCGAGGAAATTGACGGGAAACATTTTTATACATACGAAACGAGCATACTCTTACAATTAGTGAGATATGGGCAACTTCTTGCTATTACACCACCATGCAGAGTCTATAAAAATGAATGATTAGTGTTTAACGCTACAGAGGCACCACAGGCGGTGGACACTGATGATACATGAGAGAAATGATAAATTGGGAAAGGACTTTAAGGAAGGAATCGTTGCAGGCCTAAGTTAAGGGTACCTCCCCGGCATTTGCCATTTATGAGGACTGAGGAAAACCTGGAAAAAACCTCAGTCAGGGAGGTCGGTCCTGGCGGGATTCGAACCCCAAACCACCCGCTCACGAGTCCGCACCTTAACGACCTCGGCTACAGTGGCGGTGCACAGTCTATAAATAGCACATAACCCATCCGTTATCTTAATGAAATAGACTCGTCGAGATTGTGCAATGTGTTGACACCGGCGACGAACAGGAAAACTAGCTGTGACATACAACTCATGGGTGCAGAAACAGAGAATATCCCATTATTCCGTCACGCCGCAGTAATCTTGTTTATTGTTAATATATTCAACGGATAGTTTAGCACTAAATTAATTAAATTAATACAACAATTACATATTTTTAAAAGCTAGTTAATACAACGCTTAGTTTAGAATTTTCAAATACTATCACCGTGTACTCTTAGAACTCAGAGTTAACATTTAAAACGCACTATAATATGATTCCCTGCAACAGTACAGATAACTAGGCTAACCGCTGCACCACAGTCACGTACAGCCCACTTAGAATTCCCATCCACCGCTCACAGCCTTCTGTACGAGAGCCACTTTTGGAAACACCTCTGGAATGATAATTGTAAGCGCCGATCGGTAATGGAAATGAGTTGAACGGGTGGTGAATGTCACGTAATTTTTTTTGTCCTAGTTTCATTGGCGAGCGGCTAAACTGTCCTCAAAGTTCATACGGTGACTTTGCCTGTCCCCGTGGTGTGAGGACCTACAATGAAACACCATTAATTCATTTGAAGGCAGCAGGAGTGCTCGCCTGCCTGGGGAATGTTTGCACGTTACGGCCCACCGCCTTCTATCACATCGGACTCTTTCCGGGTGAGTGAATACGCGACGTTCCGTTCAAACCATGGGGTGCCGTCGTTACCTGTTTACAAATGCCTCAGTGTGCCTGCATTTCTATGCCCTGCTCTTCACAATAGCATTTACAACAGTGATTTTCGCCTCTTGGCTCAGCCCTCAGCCTACTATATCTAACCCATCGTGATATAGGGGACATTTGCTTCCCTTCAACCACTTATCTATACCTATATATACTGTTTTGCATTTACAGAACAGTTCTAAAACAGTTGAAGCGTGTTTTAAAAGTCAACATAGCAACTTAATGATGCATGAAGATTAACGATTATTTAGCGAAACGTAATTTAAAAGAAATTGCCATTAGAATCATATTCCCTTTCATATCAGAAAGGGAAATTTATATATATGTATATATATATATATATATATAAGGTAACCAAGAAATTACATTTACGGTATGAGATAATTAAATATATAAATGAAAAGTAAAGTAGATATAAACATAATAAAATGGGACCATTGGCTAGAATTATAAAGCGTTATGAACATTTGGAAACCAAATTTGAAATGCAGATGATATAAAAAATAAAAACATGATAGATGGTGGATAGTATTTAAAATTGAAGGGAAGGATTAATAGATGAACAACAAGATAAGTAGAAATGATACATACGATTAAAACAGAAATAAAATGGGTCTAAAAATGAAACAAAGACTACTACATTTCATCAAACGATGTGGGAAATATTTTTTTTTGAGTAGTGTTTAACACCCGTTTCTGCTACTGAGACACCACAGCCGGTGGAAACTGGTGATACTGAGATGAATTGATAAATTGGGAAAGAATGTTTTTTTAAGGAAGGAAGCGTTCCAGGCCTAAGCTTAGGGTACTTCCCCGACATTTGCCATTTATGAGGACTGAGGAAAACCTGGAAAAAAAACCAGTCAGAGAGGACGGTCCTGGGGGGTTTCGAACCCCAAACCCAAGGCGAATATACTTTATGTAATCAGTTAATCGCTATAGAACAATCTTTGCTAAATGTTGCGTATAACAATAATATAAATAAATATAAATAATAATAATAACAACAACAACAACAACAGATCATGCAACAATAATGTAATGATAACTTGAGACATGAATACGGTGCAACCCTTGGAGAGAGCCTAACAGTTTACAAAACATAACTGTTTTATTTTACATGCATTAATAGTAAAATATGAACCCAGTAAATTTTATTTACTAAATGCTTTCAAACAGTGTTTATGAGTTGGCGATGATTATCCCATCCATTTATAGCTGTCATAGCCGCTACTTCAAGTTCCTTATCCTTAGGAAATAAAAAACTTTCTCTAATGGTGTTTAATGCCCGTTTTTATTGCTTAGGTATCTCAGGCAGTGGACACAGGTGATATGCGAGATGAAATGATAAATTGAGAAAGGATTTTTTTAAGATAGGAAACATTCCAGGCATTTACCATTTATGTGGATGAGGAAAATCTGGGAAAAACTATCAGGGTGGGTGGTCCTGGGGGAAATCGAACCTCAGATTTTCCGCTCACGAGTCTGCGCCTTAACGACCCAGGTCACCCGTGGCGGTGAAATGTTTCTTTTGTGCATCTGCGCCTCATATATTTTAACATTCTTCTGAATTTTATATTGCGCCCGTATAAACCCCCATGTCTCGTGAGTGTGATTGAAATCCTACTATTTAAAAAATAAATGTAGATCGTAAATAGTTTATAAATATCAGCGAAACGATAACTCAAACTTTAAGACAAATGTTTTCTAGAGCATTGTCTCAATGAATCATACCACTACCAATTGCATTGTATTAATTTTGGATTAAATTGTAAGTAACTAGAAATATTTGCTACACGTCGATAGCATGTTGACTATAACACCATCACACTTTAGTATAACAAACATCAATGAACTTATTAACTCAAACTTTTCATGCATAACATGTCCACCAATGTTTGCTGCGCACTAGAACTGAAATGTTGCCACTTAGAAAATGTACCGAACTCAATCGTTAGAAAAACTAGTGTAAGCAATGAGCGAGATAAGTCTGAAATGGCAAAATGTCCTCAAAGGTTTACTCAAGAATTACTGAAAGATTTACTGTGGTAAGTCATGCGACTTTCGCTAGAAAATTAGCAGTTACCAAGTTTCCATTTAACACTCGGTTTCACTTTTCGAACACCTGATGAAGTCATAAAATTTTCCCAAGAAACATTAAAGGCGATAAGGTTGGGCCATAATCATTAGACTATAAACGAGTTCATAAGAATTAACGATAATGATTATTGCCGTTCTCTGTTAGCTGTTTTAGATTATACAGAAAGCATTTGACAAACAATGTATACATTCATTTTCTATCATTTTCCCAAGTTAAGTTGATTCCTCTCATAATTCTCAAATGTTAGGTTCATGTTTTGCATCCATTGAGATGTCTTTTGAATATTTTCTTGCACTTTGAGTTAGCTTTATAGCAAACACAGTTTACGCTGCCTACACTACAGTTATGTTCTTCGATAATATAAAGTGTCCGAAGATAGGAAGTAATAATTATCGTCAAGTAACATAGATCTCACTTTTCTTTATTTTTAAGCAATTTGTTCCTCATCAGTAGCTAACCTTTTCTCATCACTTGAATTACTCCAAAACTCACATTATCTCTTAGTTTTCCTGATAGCGACTATTCCAACAGAGCCTTAGGCTAACTTCAACAAACCTTTTAACGTAACCATATCAGCGAAAAGAGCGTCTCAATTTTATTACAGATTCCTGTTGATTTTGTTTATTTACGGACGCTCTTTAACATCTCGGGTCATCAGCGTTCCATTCTATTCAGGGCGTGAAAAGGCCGAAAATTTTTGCTCAGAGGTCTCTTCTTTCAGCTTGAGGTTCTTTATCGTGCCGTAAATGTACGATACGGGACCCACGGCTTTAATTCCCTTCCGAAGGAAGCCATACTTTTGATTTTTACGCCCCAAAAAATCCATCGATCCTGGCCGGCATTGAACCCACGATCTTAGGTTTAGAAGGCAAGTATGGTTACCACTACACCATCAGGATCGATATAAATTCCTGTATATGCATTAACTCTCTCATTCTTCATTTTTCTTTTAGGGTGTAAAAACCCTAAGTATAGCTTCCTTCGGGAGGGAAGTAAAGCCATTGGCCCCGTATTGTAGATTTACGACTGGTAAAACGATCTCAAGAGGGGTAGGAGTGGCTTTTGAGCAAAATGTTTCACCCAATTCACGCCTTGAATTGAATGGAACGCTGATGACCAGAGACGAATCCCACTAGTTTTCACGGGTGTATCCCACACTGTTAGTTTTCCACTAAAGTGAATTTATCACCATAGTAGGTCAAGATACTTTCAGACAGTTTTAATTTTTACTTACACCTCTGCTCTAGCAGCTGCCCTGAGGCTTCAATTACAGCACATATGGACATAAGCATTAACACTGCTGCTGCAATTGTATGGGATAGATATATCACATTGAAACAGCGATCAGAAATCTATCGTCCATCATGATTTTCAAGACAGCTTTACTGCGGGGGCGGATCAAGTGATTTGGACTCCAATATGGGAGGTCTCGCGTTCAAATCCTTTGCAGTTGTCCATGTCCATCCTGACCTTGGGGTTTTGAGGTTCCCTTAGTGGCTTAGGCTAATGCTGGTATGAATTTTTACTTTCCACGAGTTTTCTGCTCCCCAATACCACTCCTTTCATTAAGATGCTAGAATGAGTGTTGGTGCGGTGTGACGGTGGCCTGCGCTTTATAAAGGTTTCTGCCCCGGCGTCTTGTATGGAAGCTCTTAGGGGTTCGAACTACTTGGCGGGACGGGATGTTCTACCTGGAAACAATATTAACGACCTCGTCTACGTCCGGCCTTACCATCCATGGCCATCTGGAGTGTCCCTCACTTATCCCTTCCTCCCGGATGTGCCCTACTATAGGCGTAGGCACAAACGGTCAGTACCTGAGCTAAGCTGAAGAACCGAAATATCCCCCGACCTCCAATCAGATCCCATTTTGAACCAAAGGATGTTCATTTACAGTTTAAGACGATAGTGACTGCATTGAGACTTTGATTTATTATTTATTCCGAAAGTAATGAAATAACTCCGTATCGAAATCTTCTTAGCCTAAAATATAAAAGAAGGCGAAAGTAGTGGAATTTACAAATAAAAATCGTAGCCTTCTTATGCTTTGATTACCGAGAAATGTAATGGTTTCTATCGAGAGAATTTGGTCTAACGGCGGAGCCAATGTTCACTTCATTTGAGAAAGGTTTAAGTTCAGAAGCAGGGAAAAGCTACTAATGGTTAAGTCTGAATGAGATATCAAGTCAAGCTAGTCCTTCCACTTTTACCATTGAGCCTGTCTATGTTACGATGGCACATAATCCTAATAAAAGAAACCTTTTGCCCCTGATCTTGCAGTTCATCTTTCCAACAACTCAAAAACGTTGTAAGGAGATTTAGTCTTTTCCAAATAGCCTACCATGACTATACCTTGAGAATCTCATATAAGGGAAGTCATCACTTTCCCAGCTGACAAAAATGAAGCGCTCTTTCATCAAGTATTAATTGAGTAATGGTGGATTCAAATTTCGTGCACAATCTCGATTTTATGCAAAAAGTCATACAAATTGTAACTGAAATATCCTGTGCGTGCGTTTTGGTGAACAGTTAATATTTGCGGAAATCATCCGCACACATATAACCTCGTGCATTCATCAGTTGAGCTGCCTACAGTCTCAAGCTATCTCGTACACTTTCACTATCATATACCCTTCCTCATAACCTGCACTGCAGGAGCAAGCTTCATCTTCCTTGCATTTATGGCCACAATTAATGAATGTTATCACAATTTCATGGATAATAATAGGAATCGTATACTAAATAATTATCATGGTCTGCATTCAGAATGTTGTGAATTCAAAACTTGTGGTTACACAAGTGATCTGTAGGGATTTTGAAAAATTGTGCCAACTTTAGAAATTAAAAGAAGTGTGTCATAACCTAATTCCACCATTGATTCCGCTTCCTGTGCCAATTGGAGAACGGATTTATATACTACACATGTTAAAACTGAGTCTTGCAGAGAACTGGCAAAGCATTTCGTAAGAAAATGATCTGGCAATTGCTTCCAGATGTGCCAACTTGTTAAAAAGTTACGGGGGACAGGATCTCTCAATGGCAACAAACATTTTCCAACCACCAGGATCTTGTGGAGTAAAAAGTAAATGAAATACAGGAATTACCCACATAGATGCCGACAATGTACACCATTTGAAAACAAATCATCACCAGATTCCACTTGTCGTTTAGGGAATTTTGGGGACGCTCTGAAGCGATGTATTTACAAAGTGCATGCAGCGACTGCTCACTGCAGTGGATGCTTTTTCTGTCAACGTAATGGTCACAATCATAAGCATATAGAAAGAGGATATTAGGTAGAGTAATCGTGACCGAGTGGTTTTGAAGGCAACGACATCAATACACACTTTGCCACAGAGCTAACGGAATACACACACACTAGACACCTTCTTTAGTGCATGTGATATAACACAACTGCAGCAGTGGCTACACGGCCTTGCTGTTTACCTTGTGAACCGCGCGTTGTAACGTTGTAACGAAGAATTTTGCATACAAGGCATGATTTTTTTTGTCCCCATGTGTACACTGTATATATTGCCACTCAGGGACATCAGTTTAAATAGTTCCTATAAAATATTAGTGTTTATAATTACCAGTTTTAAATACAGTACTTATTTATAAATATAATAAAATTATAGAATGCGCACACCGAACTATTATATTCCTTTTTCCACTCTTCGCCAGCAAGCAGCCGCGATCAGAAGTTCCTTTTCTTCAATAATCTAACTGTATATTGACTTATGGAGGATTTAACAATAGCAATAATGTGATGATAATAATAAAATAATAATATGGTGTGGTAAAAACAGAGTTGAAGTCACGTATAGCAAGCAGTGTTTGGTTCGACAAATTGTTATATTTTGTATGTGAGGAAAAATAGATCTGCGCATGCCCAGCAACACCTGTTTGCGTGTTTGAAGTAAGGAAAAGCGTCATTCTGTCCAGGGAATGGAACAGTGAAGACTCAGTCCATTATATTATTTTGATGCCTATCCCTTTGTAGTTTTCAATCTAAGATGATGTACATTTTTAAAGATTAAGAATGTGAACTTGTTAGTGTCCAACCATGTGCTAAGTTAGCTGTAGTAATGGAAGAAATGCAAGTGGTCAATAGTAGGTTGTGATAATATAAGAGATAGAAGAGAAATAAGCATATTAGGGCAAGGCTCAAATACGATCATTTGTTGAACAATGAGTTTTATATTACTTAAGTATACATACATTCTGTATACTTAAGTCTAATACACCTCGTAACCTTATCCTGCATTGTCTCTCATTAGAGCAACACTTCGGGCCGTTCCGTATGTTCACCTTGTACTAACACCCGAGTACCCATATACTAAAACACTGTTGATTAGAGAACGGTTGTGGGTCTTCCAATTTTGCCTGTCTCTCTAGCTAATCTAAATCAAAGGCAACCCCGTCAATTTTGACCACCCGTCCCGCTCCTCTTTTACCAATCCATGAGTCCTATGCAGGACCTCTTCGCAGTTTGGCATTGTTGATCCTTCCTTAAGTGATAAAACTTATATTTTTCACTCCATTTCCCACTGACTTGTATTATTTTTATTTCTTTTGCTATTACAGACCATGTTTGACAACCGTAGAAGACTAAAAGGACACGTTACTCGACTACTTTCAGTACTGAAGTATCTTACGAGAGAATGAACGGTCTTGCGACCCATGCGACTGGGATGTACAATGTGTATACCTTTTAACTGAACTAATACCACTACTTTCTTTGGTTTTCTTCTGGAATTTACCTAGTAAGATGAATTTTCTACCCCAGCATTTCTTTTACGCCAAACTAATTCTGTTTTTTACTTCCCTGTTAATGCATGCTGTATGTAAATATATAGAGAGAGGACAAAACAGTATTATTTCTTATTCGTTTAAAATTTGGATATTTCTCAAATCTGATATTATTAGGCATGTATTACAAATTCTTTGCACGTGGGTTTAGGTAGTCCCCACCAACAGTTATCTAAGGGATTGAAATCTAGGTGGCATTTCAATTTGCCCGCTTCATTCAATCCTCTTTCAGGAAATGTTACATCCAAAAATTCTCTCATATTTCCTTCAAAGTGTGCAAGGGCATAATCTTGTAGTAAATATAAGATATCATTTTGGTGTGTTTTACCCACACCAGGAAACAAATTTGGCTAGATAGTTAGATATAATAAGAGTAAAATTACTTTCAGAGAAATTTGGTCTACTTATGTTATTAGCACCAAACCGTTTCATATATTTACTGCTGGAAGCTGAAGAGATGGCTAATCAGAGGAATTTGTTGATAACATCCAATTGTTCATTATTAATATTCTGCTTTTGTTAACTCAAAGAGATGGTCTGACTGTTAAGTATTTGAATACATGACGATATTACATGCAGTACGTAATGTTTTACTTGGCAGATAAAGCTCTCTCCAGTTTCCAGTACTTTCTGTGGATGTTCTGTATGCTGTTGCATAATCTAATAGGGTTATTTGGTGACCTTTTCAACAGTTAAATCGATTAAATGTTTTTGACGAAAATGACCTCATCTGAAAATATATGCATCTTATAAATTCAAGTTTTTGGTTTGTCAGCTGCATTAAATATTCACAAGATTCGCTTCTTTGGTCAAAAGCATCATAGCTAAATTCTTGTAAAAGTTGTACATTGTATGTGTGCCAATTAACAGACTTTATTGAATTACTGATTATTGTAATTCCTTGCAGTTGTCATGTGGTCGCAAGAGGATATTCTTGAAGAGACAATAACATGTTACAGGTATGTTTATCATTCAGCGACATTTTAGCATTTCAGATTTTCTCTTGTTGTTCTTCTTCACACTTTCCGTTTCATGGATACTCACAAATTTCGACATCGTGGATACTGCTCTGTTTCTGTTTGGATTAAACAGAAGAAACAAAAACTATTAAACAAGGCACATGCCTTTTGCCGAGTTCCCATTCTATCACCATAACCAATCACAATTTAGGGGGAGGGTGATTTTCATGGTTTTTTCACACTTCCAGATTTTGATGCGTGTTTTAAAGCGAAACGATAATTCTAGCTTTTTTTTAATATTCTGTTTTCTAAATTACATGTCACAGGTTTCTTTAAAATACTGTTTTGGTGCATTTAATCAGTGAAACAGAAATAATTTTGTAAAAATGTTCCTAGAAAGGAAATTCTTTTTCTAAAATAAACACATTTTTCAGAAAAATAAATAAATAAAACACTAACAACATAGAGGATTTTGAGTTCTATTTCTTCTACAAATGTGTTAACATTTATCTTTAATTTCAATTTCAGAAAAAATCCACTTTTCCATACAAATGTCCCATTATGTTAGAAGTTGCAGACATAAAAACTTGAAATTTTGACCAACCATTTAAAAGGAGGTCACAACTTATTAAAATAAAAAGTATTAAAATTAAAATCCAAAATTTTAAAGTATAAAGTGCGTCATAATATTTAAAAATTTATAACTTTCTTACTATTCAATATCTTTTTCTTTTTTCCATCAATAATATGAAAAGTGTGCTTAAGTGCACAATACGCAAACCAGTCATCTTTAATAGTTTCCCAGATAATAGGTAAATATACAGTGATAGAGCATCTTGACTTTGCAAGACCTATATTCTTTCCTTTACAATGAGGTTTATTAGAATAAACAACGTTATACATTAAAATGACTATGTTTGTTTTTTAAACAATATTCATGATCTCCTGTAGTCTCTCAAACAAGTTATCAAATTAAATTTATTTTTCTTCTCTGCATAAGGTAACAACAAAGTTAAAATAAAATATACAATACATTAGCATTCGCTGTCTAACCAAGGGAATAAATATAGTAAAGTATATGCAAAATATTAAGTGATATATATCTAATAAATGCATATTGAAACAATGAAATTAAAAAGTTAAAAGTAACATTCCATACTTTTTGATCATCCTATTTAGTTTACTCCATTTAGTGATCACTGTCAAGTATTCAAGTATTTTCTGACCATGGAAGTTTTATATTTTCTAAGTGTTATAAGACACTTATATGTCAAAAGTAACTCGTAACAAAAGTTAGTATCAGTACGACCCTTGGTAGAGCGAGTTATTGCAGTGAGGTGTCCAAAGTGGTGAGAAACAGAAGAATAAAATAAATATTCAATGAGATTTTAGCACAATATTTATAATGCACGTACTGAACATGATAAAGCATGGCTTTAAAAACTCCAAAGAAGAGAACATTAATTGGAAGGCTTGTATGACGTTGTAATGGGCCATTTACTAATAAAGTAAAATGTAACAAGGAAGGTGGACAGCTATTATTATGATTTAAAAGTAGCGCCGCTATATGATGACTACAATTAACCTAAGTAATGTGGACACAGACGTAGAAAGCGTTTTTGTATATACAACAGATATAACTGTGTGAGCATTGTTCCGTATCTTTGAAGCTATTCACAGATTTGTAGAAACAACTGACACTCACAATGAGGCAGGTAAAGATGGTAGCTTTAACAATGCAAACAAAAGATGGAAAGTTCTTCCCTTTTCTCCCCTCTTTCAGATTAACTTGACATATACAAGAACTTCATGCCATTTCCTGAATCAATCATATAAAATGGACTCGCGGATGGATACAAAGTTTTGTTTAAATACCAGCATATCTTTTGAGACATTACACCTCGGCGTTTGAGTAGAAGAGACATCGATTTGTATGGAACATGCTTAGATTTTGTCCAGTAGTCAACCACGCAACACATTATTATTATTATTATTATTATTATTATTATTATTATTATTATTATTATTATTATTATTATTATTATTATTATTACTCGGACCTCGGAAGCTAGGCAAAAATCATTTTCAATCTGAATGGATATATTTAAGGGTCAGAAAGAAATGAACATGTTTCCGTACATTTGGGGTTGGTAGGATCAGTTTCTATTTGCATTTTTTGCCTATTTTGGCTTCTGTTGCCTATTTTAAGGTTTTAAACCTCTTTTTAGTCTATTTTGGACCGTCATGGATTTTTTCCTGCGATTATTTGCCCATTTTAAAAGGCATATAAAGAAAGTATGAAAATTGATTCTCCTTACAAAAATATCTATTGAGAATCTTGTTATACATTTTTTTTTTTTTTTCATGCACCCAAAACTTCCTCCTCAAACCATTAACGTAAGGTTTTCAAATAGCAGAACCTTAATTAGTAAAAGGAATGCACGGTTACCTCGGGCATACGAATACCAGGAAATAGAGATGAAGAGGGAAGTACTGTAGTTTTGAACAGTACTGGCTAATGACTTTGTATTGATCTGCAAGAGATAATTCCAGGAAATTTGCGTTGGCGGTAATTTCTCAGTTGCCTAAATGTAACAAACAATTACAAGATAGAAAAATGAGGGCGGTACAGCTCTGCCTATAATGTGTTCACTATGTAAGTTAAAGAAACATTAACATGATTCACGTATAAACGCGTAAACAGAAAATAAACTCGACCAGAAAGCACTGCGCATCTTTTTCTCATTCGCCAGGACTATTTAAAAAGACTTTACTTTGTTTTGATCAACATTTCCATGATGTCCTGAAAAGTGAATGTTCCTTTTAAAATAGTTTGTTTTATATATGCTCCAATCACTTCAGTAGAAGAGAATGTTCTTTTTCCAAGATGAGAGATGTTCTTTCTGAGATGTGGTTAACTATGACAGTTGATACCTTGAAAAAAAACATCTTGTTATTGCTTCTAACCAAGAAAATTTGGCTTAAGCACTTTAATTATGTTATAAGAAAATATTAATAATCTTAAATACCTGTTTTCATTAATAATGAGTGATATTACTTTGTGGTTTTACTTTAATAAATTCATCTTTTAATTACACTACTGCCTATTTTCAGTATTTTAAGTACCTTTTTGCCTGTCTCTTTTAACAAAAAAATGCCCGTACTTCCAAACTATTATTTTATGATTTACTTTATTTTTTTACTTATTATTATTATTATTATTATTATTATTATTATTATTATTATTATTATTATTATTATTATTATTATTATTTAAGTTTCTGGAGCGAGAGGGCGTAAAATCTGCTGAAATTTTGCAACGATTAAGGTCACAGTTTCGGGATAAGATACAAATATATGAGTTGGAAAAGAAACTGAGGAAAATGAAAATCCCCAACATCAACAGAAATTGTTCTGGGTCTTATCGAGTGTGACGAACGTTTGACGATTTGCGAAATCGCTTCTGAGAATGCAATGAATTGTGGAAGTGTTCAGTATATCACATCAGATGACTTTGAGCTATGAAAAATCCCGACAAGGTGTTTCCTCGAATTCTCAGAGAGAATCAAAAGATGTGGGAATGTGTCAGAAGCTTTTATATCAGTACCAAAGTCAAGGACAAATGTTTCTGCAAAGAGTCGAAGAATTACTGGAAGGTCGAAGAAGTGAAAGCATTCGTGGACAACTGACTGGGAACCCAACCCCACCCCTTCCTCGATAATGCAAATGAGAAGTTTCCTATCCGCTGGAAAAGTGTGTTTGTAAATCGGGAAATTAATAGGAAAAATGACATGTATCCCATTGTTATTTTATTCGATTGAAATAAATTGAAAAATAAAAATATCCTGTGTATTTTTTAATCACTCTTGTATCTTTATGTTAAGAAATTGACTTCAGTGAGAGCTAAAATTAACAATGCGGTCTTGAGGATTTTGCATCTAGGCTTTATATCATGACCAGTAGTCGCAAGCTTTCTGAACTATACGTAAACAACAGTCCATACACCGCAAGTGAGGATGTTTCAACCTGTGCAATGGATTTCCTCGAGTTTTCCCCTTGTTAAAATAATTGTCTGCGAAAAATGAAACAGTCACACCTATAGGGAAGGTTGATTTTGTTATTGATTTATCTACGGACGCGCTTCAACATCTCAGGTCATCAGCGTCCCATTCAATTCAGGGCGTGAAACGGCCAATAAATTTTGCTCTGAGGCCTCTTCTTTCAGGCTTGAGGTTCTTTATCGTATCGTAATGTACGACATGGAACCCATCGCTTTACTTCCCTTCCGAAGGAAGCCATACTTTTAATTTTTACGCCCGAAAAAATCCATGGACCCTGGCCGGTATTGAACCCGTGATCTTGGATTTAGGAGGCAAGTATGGATCGACCTATAGGGAAGGTGAGGGACACCCTTCTCATTGACAGCTTGACTTGACCGGGAATCGATCCCAGAACCCAGGTAGTAGCAAACGCTAGCACTAGATTACGCGGGCAGTCAAAAAATTACGTAAGCTCCAAGGAAGGATCGAACTTCCGACCCTTGGTTTACAAAACCAATGCTCTAACGCTGAACTATGGAAGCAGCTGTGAATTGAATGGGACGCTGTTGACCTGAGATGGTAAATGAAACTAATCATTTACATACTGGTGCATTTGCAGACCAAAGTTCTGAGTAGAAATCACCACCATTATTAACATAAAAACAAGTGTGGCTGCTTCTGATGGTAAAGCTCTAGTCATGTCATTTTTTGATATTCAAGGAATACTTTACCAGCATGTCGTAACCATGCTTGACTTCTAAACCCAAGATCGCGGGTTCGATCTCGGCCAGGTTCGATGGATTTTTCGGGCGTAAAAATCCTAAGTATGGCTTCCTTCGGAAGGGAAGTAAAGCCTGGGTCCCGTGTCGTACATTTACGGCACGATAAAGAACCTCAAGCCTGAAAGAGAGGCCTGTGAGCAAAATTTACCGGTCGTTTCACGCCTTGAATTGAATGGGACGCTGATGACCTGAGATGTTAAAGAGCGTCCGTAAATGAAACAAATGAATAAAGCATGTCGTACCTGTACACACACAACTGTAAGTGGGCAATATTACACAGGTGTCCTGAAAACTCTGTAAAGATCACCTTTTGGTACAAGCTGGATGCTGTACTACAATAATGGACAGCCGCACATGCTGAATATCTCATTAAAATCAATGAGGATATAGAGTAGATTATCATTTTCCCCAAGTTGAAGAATCGTCTTCGTGGGACGCATTTCCCATCATCAGAAACAGTGGTAAATGCTGAGGAGGCGATTCTGTAGGACATGTCAAATAAATTTTTCCAGCAGTTTTTGAAAACTGGCCAAAACGCTGAGACAGGGACTACTTTTTTGAGCAAAGGAATCATAATTGTGAGGATGAGTAAAAATAAGTTGTCAAAAATGTGATTATTCTTTATTTAATAACCAAACTTTTCAAATTTAATGTAACATAAAATATCGTGCTTCTTCCTACCTCCTAATTAGTTACCATTTTCTCATTATTAGTTTACTCTGTAACTTTCCAGCACATTGTAGAGACAATATTACTCTACAAGGGATTTTTTACAGACTATAAAATACATAAATGCTTATAATAAATAATTTCAATGTTGCTTGCGTTCTGAGTTCAATATTTTCTAAGCGGTGTAGAAAGTTATCACTGCTGCATCAAGCATTCTGGGTGTATAAATCAGCTTTGTCACAGTGGTATCGCAGCCACGTTTCAATTATCAGAATACATTGAGCATAAAAATGTAAATTGTTTTTGGTCATAATTCAATTTCACGTACGTATATGCATGCGTCAGCTAATCTGCGGACTAAAATTAAAGTATTATTAAATATTTTCGTTCATAACTACCATGCACGCAATTATTACACTAACGCCATTTGGATTACGCATATATGAATTTAAATTACGGTCCCCCCCTTTCAGTCATCAATCTACTTTAGGATTTTACAAAGAAAGCATTCACTTAGTCCCTACACTCTGAGCGGAGTGGCTCAAAGCATAATGCTTGGTACTCACATTCGGCAGGTTCCGAGTTCAAATCCGTTGGTGGCCTTGGATTCTTTTCGTGGTTTTTCCTAATAGGATAGATCCTTTTTTCCGAAATTCTCCACTCTACCATTTCTCTCTCTATTATTTCATATATAAAGTTCTGGTGCGGTGTGACAGTGGCTTGCACTTTGGAAAGATTCTGCCCCAGAGGCTCTTCTGTGACGCTAACACTCATTGGAGAGGGACTCACTCCTTTAAGAGGGAAGGAGGAGGAGCCGGTGGCGTCGAGGAAACATTGTTACGAACCACATCTTTGGCCCTCTCTAGCCGCCCTGGCGTCTCCTTCAACATGCCCGTAGATGCCAGCGTTGGAACTTTTGCAAGAATGAAGTACTGAAATGCCCTCCGTCCCTAATTACTCAATCCAATCCAATGCCATACTCCCAACGCTGTGTTGTTTGGAAGAATGCTGAATTAATAATTCGGAATTTTAGTAAAGTTGAAATGATTACACTTGTTTTCCTAACATCTATACACATAATCTGGAAATTCGATTTAGGCGGTATGGTTTAATGTCTACAGGTTGTCTTACTAGCAGTTAAATGACCGAAGATGAAGTGGATGCCCGAAGATGATTTATCCCATCTGTTTCTGTACGAATCCAATATTCGCACTAGTTACTCTGAAGAGATAGCGGAGATCTCTACAGCAAGTACCTGCCTGGCAGGACCCTTCTAACTGAGACTTTATCAAGATTTTCCTCAGTCCTCATCAATGGTAAATGCAGAGAAGCTACCGATACCTAGCGCTTCCTTGCTCTTAAATTATACCTATATATAATTTCATCACTACGGGTGGGATATTCAAATCTTTGCAATCTTAACCTTAAACGTTGTTAAAACTCCATTTATGTCCAATAGAAGCTCTCATGAACAAAACAGGGAATGTAAACTTCCAAGTGGGTGATCAATTATCTGCTTTTGATCACTTTGGATACACGTGTTCCATCACTCATAGACCCTTCGCTTTGAATGAAAGGCGTGGTGAATCAAAACAGTTCAAGCTACAGTAAAGGTGCCTTCTCTCTAAGAAATACAGAAAAGCTGTAGATAGGCTAACGCCAAACAATACTTCATGCACAGTTTCACTCTTGCGGATTACTTGCAGTTTCTTGGTGTCCAAAAGAGGGCTCTATCTATCGTAATCCCATTGAGTACAGCCCCCATTTCTCCCCTGCAATGTCAGATATAAAGAAAGATGTGTATACATAATTCGCGTTACATGACAATGCCTTTGTGATAAAAATGCTTTGCATAATTTTTGCTTCTAACCACCTTTTTTAAACACATTTATTTTTTGGTATACTTTGTCTAATGATATTGTCTTGATCTTTTGGGCAAGTACCGAAGTGCTTAATGCACTTAGAATTTTTCACAACACTCTAAAGTTTTTCTTTAGGACAGTCGCTATACAGTACTCTTAATAAGGCAAACAAAAGTTACACGATATTTCACTACTGTGATTTCATTTCTAATATTTACAATTTTGTACCGTTTTTCATTTATTCTAAATCCATTGCAAATATATTTAAATAAAATGGCACAAGGTAAATTGCAAAATCACCGCGCATTTGACGGCCACGGATGACCGAGGTCGTCAAGGTATTCGTGAGCGGGAGATCTGAGGATATTTCCAGGTTTTCCTCATAAAAGCAAATGCCGTGGAGGTACATTCAACTTAGGCATTGCTTTAAAAAAATTCTTTCCTAATTCATTATTTCACCTGATGTTGCTTCAACAGTTAAAACTACTAAAAGGTCTCAAGTTTGTCGTGTTCACTTTCATTAACCAAATGTGGAAACCTGGGAATAAAATCTTCAACAAATGAATATGAAACATTTTTCTAAATGCAATATTCTCAAATTGTACTGCTTGATAAAAATGCCTTAAAGTGAAAATTTCATGTTGTATCTACAAACAGCCTTTAGAACTCTTTAATAGAGTTAAAAATCACTCTTCATCACAATCTATTACTATTATGTATGTTCTGGCTTTTTTCAAAACTTAAATTGTTTCTTTCTTTGTCTTTCTTGCAATGTGCTGATCCAGTGCACATATTTTCGTTTAAGTACTACCATATATATTTTGTCCTAATTTAGAATCAAAATCAACATTATAAACTAGTTATTCAAACTAGAAAGTTTTGAGATCTTTGTATATCTGCCGCAATTGCTGTGCGAATGCGCGGGCGTATGGAATGACAAAAGATACATTCCAGTCAGATAGGTATGTGGTTTGTGATAAGAAAAACAAGTAAAATTAAAAAAAAATCTATTAATAATATTTTATTACGAGGTGTGTTTTTATCACTTATCGTATGAATAAATGTTTGTTACGCAAAGATAGCTTCCGTTCTCACATATCGAGACTGCAGATTTTTCATCCACATCCCACGTGTTTGAACGCCTGCGGTATTTGCATACAGCCAGCAGTCGACGAGGTTCCCTTGGGAAAGCTCTGTCACTTGAGAGGTTGGTAGGTTTCGTTTGCAGTCGTGAGGGTACCATTCCATCATCAATACTCAAGTAAATCAAATGAGAAAAGTTCAATGCAACAATTTAATAAATATTTAAGAATATTTCATCGCTTCTATATTTTAATTTAATATTTGCATAAACTTTCTATTTGATAATATAGGGCACATGAAATAAAAACTATAATAACTTAAAGGTAGTGGTGTGGTGATAGTATTAGTAGTAAGTTCTTGTAGTAGTAGTAATAGTAGTAGTAGCAGTAGTAGTAGTAGCAGTAGTAGTAGTAATAGTAGTAGTAGTAGTAATAGTAGTAGTAGTAGTAATAGTAGTAGTAGTAGTAGTAATAGTAATAGTAGTAGTAGTAATAGTAATAGTAACAGTAGTAGTAATAGTAGTAATAGTAGTAGTAATAATAGTAGTAGTAATAGTAGTAGTAGTAGTAATAATAATAATAGTAGTAGTAGTAGTAGTAGTAGTAGTAGCAGTAGAAGTAATAGTAGTAGTAGTAGTAGTAGTAGTAGTAGTAGTAGCAGTAGCAGTAGTAGTAATAGTAGTAGTAGTGTAGTATACTAATATAGTATAGTAGTAGCAAATAACCGGTAGTATAATAGTAGTACAGCAGAAGTATAGTAGTATAGAAGTATATAATAGTAACATATTCATTTCTGCTTTCTGCTATAAGACTGAAAATTGAAAATAATTTTACTGGTTCATATGTAAATATGTATGCGTGTGTTTATGTGCAAAACCAAGTAAAACGTAATTTACCCGTTGAAAATATAAATGGAAATAGAATTTGCAAGTATAATACACGGTAAGTTGTTAGTATTTCTACAAAGTAAAATTTTTACATATTTCCATTATTTTACAATTAACCAAATACTATTCTTAATTTTGAACCCTAGTTCCCAGTTCGCAGTAGTAGCCTACTGGAATATCCAAGGGACAAGGCTTCAGTGCAAACCATATTCTAAATACAATCTGATAATTGCTAACTTATAATTATATTGCCTACCAAAGCTATATTTATTTATTTAGCGCAAATTATATTGCAAAATGGATAACATAGGTCTTACAACCCACACACCTAAACTGTTTGTCCAGATTATTGATGTATGGAGACAAAACCATAATCAATTTCATCATTTTCATTACTTATTCTATTAATCATTATGTACATTGTAATAAGCATAACACAAGAAAGAATTACTTGTTTAACACTGTACAGCTTCGGCTAGCATAATAAAAATGCTGGTATAAATCTATCATTACTTTCTTCTTCAGTAACTTCCACGAGAGGCTCGTGCTGTCATTTTTAAGAAAATAAAAATTCTTCTATAAAAAGTTTAGTTTTCACACCTTATTATAACGTATTGAGTTTTTGACTGTAGCCAGTTCATTTTAAAAATGTATTTTCATTATAATATGGTCATTTTGCGACGTATGTAGCTTTGCAAGTCGGTCCTGGTGGTCTAGTAGTAACAATACTTGCCTCGTAAACTCAAGATCGCGGTTCAATTCCGGTGGGTCGATGGATTTTTTCGGGCGTACACATCCTCCTTCGGAAGGGAAGTAAACCCGGGGTCCTGTGTCCTACATTTGTGGCATGTAAAAGAACCTGAAGCCTGAAAGAAGAGACCTCTGAATTTATCGGCTGTTTCACTTCTTGAATTGATGGGACGCTAATGACCTGAAATTTTTTTATTAGTGTTTTTACTACTGAGGTATCATAGTAATGGATATCTTATTGACTAATACTGCATTTCATTAGAACACCGTCGGTGTAGTGGTTACCATACTTGCCTCCTAAACCCAAAACGCGGGTTCGAACCCGACCAGGACCGATGGATTTTTTCGGGCGTAAAAATCCAAAGTATGGCTTCCTTCGGAAGGGAAGTAAAGCCGTGGGTCCCGTGTCGTACATTTGCGGCACGAAAAAGAACCTCAAGCCTGAAAGAGAGGCCTCTGAGCAAAATTTGTCGGCCGTTTCACGCCCTGAGTTGAATGGCACGCTGATGACCTGAGATGTTAAAAGAGCGCCCTTAAATACATCAATAAAAAAAAATTAGAAAACCGATTAAAATTATCCGGTGGAAGTCAGAAAAATATTCGAGCAACTGAAAAAAAAATAAAGGTATCTGATTTGAAGTTTCAGTAAAGTGCAGTGTTTTATGTAACCTCTGGATTAAATGTTTTCCACGCAGAGTAACAAAATGTCACATTTTCACGCTGTTTGTTGTTTCGTCTCCAGGGTTTCTCCTTGATTTAAATAGCAGTGGATGCTGAACCTGTTGATGATGGAGGTGGCAATATTGGCGATGGTGATTGTGCTAATGGTACAGTTCTGATGTTTTGGATGTTATGACGTGGACTGGTATTGATGTTGGTTGTGGTGTTTCCGAAAAGGCTGGTTGTGTGACGTAGTAAAGGTGATACAAATGGAATTACATGTCGATGGTTGGTTGTACGAAAGAAGGTGGTAAACACCGATTGTGATGGTAAAGTCTGTGGCAGCTATCGCCATTTACACCACCCTTCCCCGATTTGCTGTTTTTACACCTTCTACGTCATTCTGCCCCTGCTCATCTTTCCTAATTAATTCTAGGACTGCGATTTTTTTTCTGGTTGTGCAAATTGGAACCACGTTCCAAGAACACTACTGGGAGTGGAATTCAGTGCAAAGCTTTGCTCATTGTTTGGCCGATCCCGACAAAACAAGCGGAAGGAAATAACGTGGTAGCTATATTATTTACATCCAATGGTAAAGCGAGCTTGTTACCCTTTGATAAGTTTCCTATAGAGCGACGTTAATTGGAAGTAGCGTGGAGTGTTTGTGGGCATACACCACTTGGCAATAACTTGTAATTACTACGGCTTCGCTTTGTGCCTTTGTAAAAGACATTTCTCTCGAAGGCGCCACCTACAAGATATTCCCCCTGAATTACAGTGAATATTTCACCCTCGTTAACACACTCCTAAAGATCAAACCTGGAGGTTACATCTCGTAATTAACGATAATTTACATTTTACTACAACAACTAATGATAAAGTATTGTTATCGGAAACATAGCATGTGCAGAGCTTGACATAAACATTCATATCTCAGCCCTTTTATTTCCAATGTTGACGTTAGTAATTTAGAGTCAATAATAACGAACCTCTCTGAATAGATGAGCAAATCCGAACCAGATGTCAACAGACTTAATCTTCCGCATCGGAAGCAAAACCCATTGTTCTGATGGTTGTCAAACGTGAATGCTTTCTGTTTTCGTTGCCAGATGACGTAAGTGCTTCTTTGTGCCACGAAAATGACGAGAAAGTCTTTGTGCCCAGGCTCTGCTGTCTTTGCCGTAATGAGAAAATGTAGGAGTAATTTAATGACTGAGAAATCCAAAATAGTTTCATTCTTTGTATAGGCGACACATTATTTGCAATACATTTCTAATTAATTAAAATTACTTACAATAAGTGAAACCTATTGGATTGGATTGTTAGGGTCGGAGGAGCATTTCTGATACTTCAGCCTTCCTCAACAGCTGGCCGTTTAAGCTTCCGGGGAAAAGGGATGAGGTAGGAAACACCAGGCAGCCAGGATCAACGGGCGGTTAGGCGCGAATATAGAGAAAGTCATAACATTATTTCCTGATACAACACCTCAATGCGTGAAAAGGAAAGATGCATGTTAGTATTCGGCTAAGCGACCAGGGTAAACCATGGAAGAAAAAAACCAAGGTCACGAAAGCCAATGCCAACGGATTCGGGTCCAAAATCTCTCGAATGCCAGTAAAAGGCGTTCTGCCTGAGAAACCTCGCTCGGTGATGAAACTTGTTAGACACAGTTCATTGGCTTAAAAGATGATTTCTGCAAGCAGTTTCTGAGTACAATTTCTTCCAAATATTTCTACAAAAATAACTGAAACTGTAAAGAATAACAACTCTACTTTCCAAATTCTCATAACTGCCCTTAAACCCTCCTATTTAGTCCTACACATCGTCAAAAACTTCCCAATTTGGGAAAAGGATGTTTTAAGCATCGTTTCGTTGCAGTTTTTGAAAAAAAAAAAGTCTAACGTACGAGGGTAGGGTTTCCGCTCTAACCATTTTCTAGATATGATAAAGAAAAAACTGTATTTCGCTTTTCAATATAGTTACCCTTTATTGCAACACACTTCTCACATTTTTGAATTAACATTTCCATCCCTCCCTAAATAGAAGTCGTGTCTGCAAAATGGACATAAACAGCTTTAATCACTTCTTCGTCACACTTAAATTTCCTTACTCGAAAATCCTTCTTGAGTTTTGAGAAGAGGAAATAGTCATTGGGAGCGATATCCGGGCTGTAGGGTGGATGGTTGATCTCCTTGAAGACACATTTCTTCACAGCTTCCTTTGCAACAAGAGCTGCGCTTAGGCTTGTTGTGAAGAAGGCGCGCACCACCACTCAGCTTTCCTCGCCTTTTCTCTTTGATGGAAGTGTGTAGTCTGTGCAGTAGGCCAGCATAGTACTCCCCATTTACTGTGGTGTTCCTCTCCTTGAAGTCAATGAAGAGAATTCCTTCACAGTCCCAAAAGATTGTGGTCATGATCTTCTTGGTTGACTGAGTGACCTTGGCCTTTAGAGACGGCGCTTGGCCAGGTTTACGCCACTCCATTGATTCTCTTTTAGACAAGGGATCATAGTAGAGGGCCATAGTTTCATCTTCTATAACAATGGTTTGCAGAACTTCTCTCTCGTTGCAACGGCAGAGCTCCAAAAATGCCTGACAACAGAGCACTCGTTGCTGCTTTTGGACTGAGGAAAGAGATCTAGGCACCCATTTTGCACTAATCTTATTCATGTTTAAATGTTCATAAATAATTCAAAGTACTGTTGTTTTAGAAAGGCCGAACCTTGCTGCTATTTCTGTAACTTTGAGCCGCCGCATGCATAATTTCTCCTTCCACAAGAGCGATGTTTTCAGGAGTGATCACCTCCAAGGGCCGACCTGCACGCTCTTCGTCTTCAGTGCTTTGTCGACCCATTCTAAAAAGTTTGGCCCATTCTTTTACGGTAGATAATGAGGTGAATGCTTCCCCATACACACCGTCCAACCGCTGTTTAATTTCATTTGTAATAATTCCTTCTTTTGTGAAGAAGTTAATAACAGCTTGAAACTCCATTTTGAACATGTCACAATCTTCTACACATAGCCTTCTTTATGCAACTATATGTGAACGACTGAACACAGCGGAGCGGAAGTTACAGCTGCAATTATTTGCTTAATAGATAAGGTATTACACCCGATAAGACTTTTGTGAAGGCCTCCTTATTGGCGAGGCCGGAAACTTATGGACCTCGCATGTTACTATTTGACACTAATGTTTAGGGATTGTTTTTGCAATATTATTGGGTTCAGGCGCCCTGTATATCATATTTTGGTTATATACAAAGCCCGTGAAGTGAAAATGAACTTCATCTGTCATAAAATGTTTTATTTATTTTTATTTACGGTTATTATTACCAACTCTAAGCGCCACCTTGCTTTGATAAAAGAGCTTCTGGGCAATATATGATATCAAGTTTTGGCCTTGGAAATCGCGTCCCGGCCTACCCCTTCCGGAGACACCTTTAGATCGCACTTTCTGAGGACGCTGTAGAAAAATGCCCTAAGACAACATTCTTTCAATTTCCATCTCAGTGTAATTTTGTTTTCTATTCATTCATTAAGTTTGTACATCTAAATAATGCGTTTTAAATTTCTTCAATTTTTTAAATATAAAATGTCTGAAGTTTGCAATAATGGCTTAAAACTTCCACATGCTTTCTATAATATCAATTGTAGTGTCATTGATTTTGTATGACACAACGTACTGTGAACATGAGTTGTAGCTTTAACAATCAGTCTGTGCCTGTAGTTGTTACCACGTCTTCTACAAGACCGGGACATCACAGTCACCCCTGGATAATAAACGAATCACTACGTACATGTAGGATTAAAGAATAACATACGAGGAATGTACAATAAACAATGATAAGTTTTAACGCATAATTTTAGCACTAAAATTTAACTTTACAATATTTTATTAGCTTAATGTGTAATGTACATCTGATACCGGTTTAATTGGTGTCACTTCCACCTTGAGATGTGTGCAAGCTGAAACATGTTCGGTTCCAACTTCAATAAAACGGAGGTGACATTAACATCGCTGTTGACTTTCTTGAGAGAGAATCGGCAAATAACATTAGCAAGACTTTCAGAAATTCTGAAAATATCAATGTGTGCCACTCTTGGTAAAATGCGGAAATTCTTTAAAATGTGATTACTGCTGACGAAACTTGACTACGTCATTTCAACCCTGAGAGCAAAATCCAAAGCTCTGTGTGGAAATTTGCACCATTTTCAACACAAAAAAGCAAAACCGGTCGCTTCTGTTGGAAAAATTGTGGTCAATTCATTTTTCCAATCTCAAGAAATGGCTTACCTGCATGCCGTCCTTGCACATCGCATATCTCACAAAAATCTATGGAAAGGTTTTCTATCAGTTTCCATACAGTCCAAATATAGCACCGATGACATTTTTCTTTTCTCCAAAATGAAGGAACAACTTCGTGATAGGCATTTTCAGATACTGAAAAACCTGTGTGAAAAGCATTCCCAATATGTCTTTAAAGACTGACAAAACGCTCTGGGACCATCCAATAGAGAATGTTCGAGAAAAGTAATCAAAATTATGAGGATGGTATTTTTTATTGAACAGTTTTCGTATAATAAATAAATAATTTGTGTCTCTCATTACAGAAAATGGGTCAGGTTGCAAATTTCCCAAATGTGAAATGTAGTAAGCCTTCTTTAAGAATATTGTCTCAAAACATGAACATGAATTTCCACCTGCCAAGAGGATAACCTCGATCAAGAACAAGCCCTAGGTCCAAAGGTCCCTACTTATACCAAAGACGAGAACAGCGTACTATGTGCCGAAAAGTACAGCGATAAAAACGGAGTAAGAAACAAGTAGCGATAAGAGAAAGAAGATGTCCCTAGCGGAGCAAGAGCGCACACAATAGGGAAGCGGTGTAAACACATAGGATACTGCTATATCATGTTAAAATCGTATTGCTCTAAAATTCGCAGCTTCTAAATGATGCAATTAGTTTTATGATAAAGGCCAACCGCTGCAGGTCTATCAGCAATAAACAACTTTTTCAATTTAACGAACAGGTTAATTAAATTAGCTATTTTGTTCATGTTTCTGAAAAAAGTAATTAACAGCTGAATGTGACAGGGGAACCAAGGGATATGTCATTCGCTTACGTGTCATTTTGTACTTGAAAACCAGCTGATGTGCGTTTGTCAGCCACAATGAACGTTGCATTATTATAAAAAAAAAACGCCATAGCAAAAGTGAATAAGCAACGTGTTTTCTTTATAATTAAGTCTAAAGGATGGGAAACTGTTCATATCCTGCTGATTAAAATAGAGAGAAATATTTTTATAAATGCTTCAGTAGGATGCACACTCTTTTTATACAATTTAATTATTTTTAATTTTCAATGTATTATATTTAGGATGTTTTAAATTTTGCATTGCGTTTTATTAATATTTTTTCTATTGTGATTTTCATGTATCTCAGGAGTAAGTTTTGAAATTATCTGTGAAAATATAATTAATATCCGCAGTTAGAACGCTCTCTTTATTTCAGATAATGGATATTTTAAGTGTATAAAATGTAGAGTTTTTATTAATTTCAAATTTATAATTTAATGTTTAATTGCACAGCAATTCTTTAAATGCATCGCACATTTTTAAGAAACGTATGACGTTATTTTTTGAATGAGGAAAATAATAATTTTCTATTTATTTATGATATATTTATTTAAAACAATAGCAACTATTAGGATAAAAATTAGGATTTTATTCCAAGACTAAGCATGCGGAAATATAAAAAGATGAGTGGAGAATCCATATGAGTTTTGCGTAAAAAGATTCCATGGAAGTATGAGTTCTAGTGTCTCTTCAATTAATATTTAAAAAAAATAACTATTCAGAAAAACTGAACTTGACTGACAAAGAAACAATGTATTAAGTTTTTTGTAGTCGCTATAACTTCATTAAAAATCCAGAATTTTTTGGAATAGGCGCCCCAAATTAGTTTGTATGGGTGAGTAAAATTAGTCGCTGATTTAACAACAGGTCATCAATAAGTTCCTTCGCACTCAGGTGATATGCACCACTTAGGGGTAAGTTGGTACTGCTATTTTTCTGACATTCCTTTCTTGCTTCGAAACTGGTTTTTAGGAGGTAATCTCCCCACTGTGACTAAGGTTTGGTCTTTGGAGTAGTGCTTGCCCTGGTGGTTAAGTCAATACAATAACTATATGCTCGGCGCGTGGTCAGTGTTGCCACCCGAATTCGCTTCCCTAGTGAAATCTCGGTCAAACTATGGCTGCGAGTGATTTCTCGATGACTCTTTACCTGAGTACTGAGAACATGTAACAAATGCTTCGTTTATATTTTTCTTTGTTTTATGACTGTCATTGTATACTTTACCCATGTAAACTTATTGTAAATGCAGCTGGTCAGAACCAATAACAGCTCAAAGAAATCATATTTAATGTAGGTACAATAGTAAAAGAGGAAATGAACATAAATTAATAACTACGCGTCGATTGAATATTAGATTTGCAACGCATTCCGTAAGGAAAATATTGCAGAGAAAATTAGAAGAATGATGCATACATAATGTCAAAACCCCTGAAATATGCAACCAAATGGCTTGGATGTTATGAATGTATCTATATGGGAGCTTAACTTGAAAAAAAATGCACGACGATTGCAGTACAATATATATAGTAAAATACTCGTGAATGGAAGGTCTGCTGTTCTAATACCGCCAGAAAAAATTCACTCTGGTTGATACATTTGCCAGTAAGAAAATGCAGGTGAGATAAACCTGCAAACGACCTTCCCAAATTTATTTTCCAGTTTATCATTTCCCTTGTGCGTGATCAATATAAAATGAGAGTTAAACAGTAAGAAATATACTACAAACACAGAGTTTTAGTTTAATAATTTACCAAACTAAATGATTATATATTTAAAATATAGTTTAATTTCAACAAAAACAGTTAAATATTGAAGGGAACGTTTAAAACCAATGTTGATTACATTGATTTCATCTTTCATCCCAGCTACTCCCCGACATCCAACTCATATCATACTAAAATTTAAAGTTGATTCAGTTATTATATTTTTTTGTTTTCTACCATTGCTTAGCAACATGAACTGTTATTGATGTTTGATGCGGAATAATATAATGTCAGTATTTTGATTTTTCTTGCAGCGTATACATTATTTTGAAATAGTCTATTATCAAAACACAAATAGTTATTGTAGTATTATTCTCTCCTAATTCCAACAACAGTACCAACCGACACTGCCAGAAATGGCAGAAAACAAAATAGTATATGCCTACAATTAAATCTCCCTTAAAATGTATAATAAGTTACTGGGTGAAGTGATGAAACCTAATATATAGGGTTTAGATATGAATAATATTATAAAAACTAATATGAAGGTAAAAGACATTCCTTTCTGGCAATATTTTTCTTAAAAAATGGGAGTTACATGGCAAGAATGAAAATCAACAATGCATAATGACAAAGAAAATCGTAAATGGTTGAAATCGCTGCTACAAATGAACAGAGAGCGATATGAGTCTTATTTGGATATGTTGCAGTTGTTTCTGTTGCCACAACTTGATGAAGACAACATTATGAACATTGTATTTCAGAAAGGGTGCACCCCCTTACTGGGCATGGGAGATTCGTTATTTTCTAAAGAAATTCAAAATTACTCAAGCTTTCCAAAAATTCGCGCCCTCTGACGTTACAACGGACATAGGCTGAATTGCATCACGTAATAAGCTGTGCAGAGTGCGTAATGGAGGTCATGTAGAGTTCTGAGAAATCTCCCTACTTTCAATGTTATATACACAAAGTTTGAAAATAGTAGTAAATGTTTTTTTCTGTAGTAAATGTTTTATAGTGTTTGCATTTTATCCATACCCAAACGAATCACGATAAAATAAAATTAATTTCAAATTTCCTTCAATATTTATAATAGCTGTTTCAATTATATGACGTCATGTTTAAATCGACCAAAGAAACTAAACGAAATTTTGAATTTTGACTAATCGCAGTGAAATTGTCGAAAAAATTATCAAACCCGTTTTTATCACGCGACGTGCATTTGTCTTGTGATCAGTGTAGAGCCAGCTGTATACCTCCTCTATATTATAATTCCTTATCACGCATCACTGACCACTTTCCTGTGTTTTCAGTAATGTTGTAAATTTAACTACTTAAAATGTATTCACTCATGCAATTGTTTTTACATATTCAGTAAAATAGTTTGAAATCATTTTTAAATTATGTAACAATCTGCCTAAGAAAGCATAAATCTTAATAAACACGTTGCTCAGAATGGGAAAATATTTTCTCTGTTTTGTTTTTCTCAGTTGCTATCAATAAATTTAACGGAAGCAACTGTAATAGTCGACCTTCGTCTATTTCATACTCACGGTTTCTGAATAGTTAGGTGTTCATAAGTAGCTGTAACATTTGATACAATTGTTAATATCCGTGCGCGAATTTAAATATATATAACTTTTATTCTTATTCTATTCATGAAATAGCGCCAAACCGGTACTTGGCTGTTTTCTATTGGCATTACTAACAATCGACATTCGTCTGTTGCTAGACGACTTGAAAAGGTTAAGTATTCATAACATACGTGTAAAATTATTACAATTGTGTAAGTCAAGTTTAGGGATATTATATTTCAATTCTTATTTTATTCATGCAATAGTCCTAATAAATATTACTGGAGAATCTGAACTTTCCAGATAAATTCACTCACTACTTTGCGAATTTATCGGCAACTGCAGACCTCTTATGTTACTTGTAACGACTGCATTAGAGCGCCTTTCAGTCAATGTATGGTATCATTGATATGTTATTCACCAATTAGAACAGAACTTAATCGGTAGTTTTAAAGCATGGTGCTCAAAAACGGATTACTGATGGTTTTTTCTCCCACGCTTATTTTTTTATTCCTATAATCTCTGCTTTGATTAGATTAGAGATCTAGGAATCCTATTCTCATGTATTTTCCTGTTCGCTGTCTTTAAATTTACTGTTAAAAATAAATTTACTATGAACTGTTATTATAACCTCAAACGTTCATTTGTTTGCAATTATTCAATTACAGATATCTTCGTAGTCCTTTTTGGAACAAAAACTAATAATAGTCTATTTTATCATCTCTACAGCACGAATCATAATGTAATTGATACAAAAATAAGTAGTAAATGGTAATTGTTATAATAGTGTTCGATTGCATTTGATTTAATTTACAACTTCTCGATAATAAAATTAATGTATGTTTTTAGAAAGATCAAACAGGTAAGACAAACAATTTGAATGTTTATATAAAAAGTACAAAAAATGGCACCGTTGTTTCATTACAGTTACCTTACCGAACCCCTTCTAACTGATAAATTTTCTTAGTAATTTAATAGAGATTCAAACAAATGCTTGTTGTCATGACAATAAACATTTGTTAACCTCAATTCAATTGCCGAAAAATTATCAGCACTGGTGGTTTTACTGAAGGTAGTTTAACTAGTTACCCAATTGATAAGTTTTGAAATTAAAGCACTGTATTTATACATGATGCCCTAAAATCGCCGTAAACCTTTTCAAGTTACATTCTTATGTATTTTCATGGAAAGCATGACACATTGATTGTATCTTACACGGATTTTAAGGATTGGAAAAATTAGAGCTAATAAATCTTTCTTTGCTTTAGTTTTCCTTAACATTGCCATATACTATACGATATGAATATTCAAACGATCACTCTATTATGTATGTTTATTTTCTTATCTACTTGTGTCTCTTATATTAAAATACAATTTCTCTTATCTGTTAGCGATTCTGAACTGCTGAATTTAGTGTTAGTTCATGTAAGCAAATATTTACGCACTGATAGTAAAACAAAGGGAATAATTATCAGAGAAAATATAAATACGATATATCTATAGGAAGTTTTCAGTAGTCAGGTATTGACTATTGATAAATCAGTTGCTGATTTTACCCAACAATTCTAGGAGCAGAGATTATGCGATTAAGCTTTCCAATAGAACAATTAAAAAAACTATGCACGTCGAGCAGATATATTGGGAAAACAATCACATGTCAAGGTGTAACACTGTAATAATAGTTACATACGTCGAGGCATAAATTCTTTATGACGAACAGTTTTGTTTGGTTATAATTCAATGCATTCTTATGTTCGATTGAACAGTTTAAACCTTTCTTTGTGGTTCCTAGATATCAAGTTAATGGTAATCCTTCATATCGTCTAATTTATTTATACAAATGCAGGAACGAAAAAGATAGTACTGCAGTTAAATACACTTTTTATTGGCGTTAAAATACTCGAATAAGCACAAAGGAAGAACAAGACATATTACTGAGCTTTACATTGTTACAAAAGGAACTGGAGCATTATGCGAAAATCCACGGATAAACGCATGGTGATCCTGGGTTTAGAATAGTGTCTCTCTCGACACCACAGGTGTGGGGATCGATTCTCAGTGGAGTCAACTGCCTACAGCTAGTTTGCCTTGAATGTTTAGATACCTCAACACAATGCGCAATGCAAGCTGTTCATTTCCATTGCTCTGCTGCTTGCAATCTGTTGTACATACAAACCGGAAATACTCAGCAGTTAATTCCAATTCGTTAGAAAGATTTTCAGTCCTATACTACGTGAAGAAATGCTCTAAATTGAACACTGTTAACTATAAAACACAGATAGGAAGGAGGAAGAGGGAGTAAGTAAATTTTTAAATAAAGTGAGACAGCTCAGATCGAAAGAGGCAGACAACCGGAAAGGGGGTACAGGAACATGAGTCATAAAAAGGTTGTACATATATGTGAGGGAGTGTAAATTATTTACTTTTGTATTGTTTTCTTCTCTGTTTCTTCTCTGAAGTAATGGTTACCTAACAAACACTGCATCTTCTGGCAGACTCTGCATTGCTGTAGACAAAGCTAATAACTGATATTTTGCAAATATAAGAGATTCAGAAGTTCAGCTGACACGAATATTATAAACATTTGAGAAAAATCGAATAGCAAATTTGATAATAAAATTAAGTCAGTTAGGTTCCCTCGAAAGGCTTGGTGGCTCTTGGGACGAGTGACAATAAGGCATTGCAAATATCTCGTAACTCGCAGTACTAGAAATGGTAGACTGGCAAGTATTTGCTCAGACCCCTCTTAAACCCCAGTTTAGGTCTGCTCATTTAGATAGAAGACTGAGTGATCCTAAGCCAGTGTGAACATGACAGAGTGGAGGAAAATTCCTCTAGGGCAGGCATTTCAAGTTCAGATAGCCGAATGACGCAAGTGTACTGGTTGTCATAAAATACGTGCATGTCGTAAGCAGGGTCAGTCGAGCTATGCTCCGATCTGGACTTTATTACTGATGTCAAATAATCAAAAATAAAACTGCACAATCCACATGTGTAACGAAATCAAATGAAGTTGCTAGTAGTTGATGACGTAATATGAAAACACACAGTATATTCCCCCTTTCTTCACCGCTCCAAATAAAAGCGGTCAAGCAAGTTTGGTTCAATTCTGACCCTTTTGAGACACCAGCTCTGCGGATTTCAAAACCACCAGAGGCTTGACTTACCCTACGACATTGTCAGGAACATACAAATACACAAAATTAACCGTGTTACTGATCTAATTAAAATAACCAAACAACTTCTACGCGTTTAACAGAGATTGCGGATTTTCAAATAATACAACTTAAATCTTTGGGGATTTGGTAAAAGTATCAGAACGTGAATGTTGATGCATGAATTCACAATTTCGTTCCTGACTCTAAAAGCAAAAAATTGCGGTCGATCTCCCAGCGCTTACTGGCAAGATTATCGTTAATTTTTTGGGGATGCTGAGGGAGTGTTAATGATTGATTATCGTGAACGTGACCATCCCATTGTGGGCCAGTATTCCGCATCTTTAATTACAAAACTGCGTAATTGCATCAAAGAGAAAAGAGATAAACTGCGGCTTGAAATTCTCTTTCATTAGGAGAGAGCGCTCCGATATACACAAAGCCTTGTTTCCTTGCAATTCATTATGCTAGATTTGAAGGAATGACACTTTCAATACTCATCTTTAAATAGTCGGTTCTGGTAGTTTAGTGGTTACCATACTTGCCTCCTAAACCCAAGATCGCAGGTTTGAACCCGGCCAGGACCGATGGATTTTTTTTTCAGGGCGTTAAAATCCTAAGTATGGCTTCCTTCGGAAGGGAAGTAAAGCCGTGGGTCCCGTGTCGTACATTTACGGCACGAAAAAGAACCTCAAGTCTGAAAGAGAGGCATCTGAGCAAAATTTGCCGGCCGTTTCACGCCCTGAGTTGAATGGGACGATGATGATGTTAAAGAGCGTCCATAAATAAATCATTCAAAAAAAATCTTTAAATAATTTTTGTTTTCAAAGTTGCAGGAAACAAACGTTGAGAGCGACGTGATATTGTTGAAGTGGTTCATGAATTATGCTATGATCAATTTTTTATTTTAAGAATGGAGTAAATATACTGAAATTGGAATAAGATTCTTTTGGTGTAGATGATTTAGTTAAAAATAATTTTAATTTATACGATATATTAAGCACAATTAATGTCACACATTTCATACACTCCTGATTCATATAAATCATATCATTAACTTGTTGTATATGCGCCAACACTCTTTACATACTGTTGATGTCACTAGAGCATTGTTTCACTTTGTATATTTGGACAATTGTTTTGCCATTGCAAGGGACGTTATTTTTTCGACATGTACATCAGCAAGAGCTATGATCTACAAACGATGAGGATTTGAAAGAAGTTCATAGTCTGCTTTTTGATGATGTACTTCCAGAAGGTGACAATTTCTATGAAACTGATGAAGCTCATTTTGAGGATAAACTAGATTTAGAAACTTCTCATGAATCTGAAGCAGAGACAAATGGAGACGAATTTGATGATGAAATGCATTTTTATAGTTGAGAATATAAATTACTATCTCATTATCGTATTACTATTTATTTATTGCATTTTCATTTATAGGAAGAGATGGAACGAAAACACCCTGCTCATATAATATGTAATAATTCATAATTGATAATTCATTGGTAATTGCTGTATTGGTATAAACTATATGCCCGTGAATAACATTGAGTTTTGCTTACATTTATTAGAGAAGTTAGTATTCCGGTATTATTTTGGTTGTCCTTGCATAAGTATAATGAAACGACACTAAAAGAGCATTTTTCATCTGATTAAACTAAAAATGAAGATAATAAAAACAACTGAACTACCGAAACGTGCACCTAACGAAGGTAAAAAAATAATCCTTTCCCATTTTCACATTTTATCTCGTGTATGATCGCCTTTGGTGCCTCGGCATTAAAAATATTTAAAAGTCGCCATTTGACTAATTTTTTAAAGAAACCTCTAAGTATAAATACAAACTACAACACTGTAAGGTTTTGCTGATAAATTCTTAGACATATTTACAGCTTTATAACAGAAAATGAATACAGCGTTGTTGAGGAGAATTTCATTGAACAGCTGTTAACTTCTCACGATATTTCTTTAAGGAAGGATGAACAACGAATAAAACCAAGAAAAAATGTAGCGGCGTGTGTAAATAAAAATGTCGCTCCAGGCACAGGTGATATTTTACATAAATGAGTTCTCATTTCGCAGCAAAAGAAAACCATGAAAACCTTTAACCTTGGAAAAAAAAAGGAAGAAAGAAAAACGAAAGAAGAGTTGCAAGAATTGCCGTAGGTAATTAATTTGCTGTTCTTTTTCAAAAGTTTCTCCTTGACAGCGATACATTAACACGTAAAATGCATTGATAAACAAAGTAAATAAACGACCATTTGTCGAAATAAAAACCCTTTGCAAAAAAGTGCACATAGATGGAACGAGGTGATTAATGCCCCTTTGCAAAGTTTTAAATTTACTACGCTATGTATTTCTTTTGCTTGGCTGAATAGATCAATCTCTGTCAGAAACAAACAAAACAGTAATGTAAGAATAAGAAAGAGATGTGGGAAAGAAGGAGAGGATGATTAGGAAAACTTGAATTATTAAAAGGGTTAATGAATTCCCTCCAAAACCAAGAAAAATCATTTGCGCTATTCAGCACTTAATGAAGAGAGAAAGACGGGCATGAAGAGGCCGGAATTCCTCCTCCGTTCCTTTTCATTTTATTGGGCAAGTAAATCTTCCTTCTTTCCTCCTCCTCCTCCGCCTCCTCCAAGTCTTGTTCTCTCCCGCGTGCCAGACAACTTCAACACATACACTGCTATTCGCATTAGGGCTCGTAATTTTTGCCTGGATGAGATTTTATGCTCTATTTTTTTTCCCCCGACCAAAGCTTCGCAGTTTTCTTACACTCGTATTTTTGGCAAGATTTTTGGGATTGTGAAATGAAGGAGCCCGAGCAGTAGTTGTACGAGGCAAAAGTTAATGGCACCTATTTATCATTTCTTATATTAGGGGCCTGTTATTGCAGTGCCTTTAATTCTTTCAAGGGATGCTGGATCATAATGGGCCGTAAGGAGATAAGCGGGCTTGGAATTAGATGGAAGTATCAAAACGGCAAGGCTTTTAATCTTTTAAAATAAACTGAGGCGAAGGACGACCTCGCTCCGTAAAGTTGGAAAAGGGTTATTGACTGTACATCGGGTAAGTGAAAGGGGGAAGGAACGCATAATGGAGTTTATATATACTGCTTCTTGGCAAACCTTGACTTACCTAATTAGTTCCAGGTGGACTACATCTTCCGTATTAGCGTCATTGGGAAGGGAGGAAAAAACTCGGTAAAGAAGGGTAAAGTCTGTTCTAAAAGTATCGGGCTATGTTTACTAAAAAGCTATCGACTTTACCTAGTGAAGTTTCCGAGTTTGTCAGCCAAGATCGCTTCTTTTTTGGCTTGTGGCTGTGCAAACGCCATGAAGCACATTGAGGTAAGATAAAAATTCTTCTTCTAACTTTAAATGTTATAAAAGTTCTTGATTGGCTCAAATTTTCGTTAATTCTCACTATATCTGTATAACAGTATTTTTAAGTAATCAATGCGTTAGAGCCTTTATAACGTTCATAATGCTTTTTGTGTATTTTAATAGTTTCAGTTTGTTATATGCGTTATAGTTTGTCATCTGTTTCATGCACAACATTATAATTATGTTCTATTACGAAGGCATTTCATGTTCATACTTCAAATTTTCTTAATATGTGCTTAGATGATATACAGGGTGGAACGAAAGCTAGTAAATTAATTCACATAGGTTATAAGAGGAGCATTCGCAAATGATTTACAATAGAGCACAGCGCAATCTATGAGCACACCTGTTTGTAGAGCGATAGATGTCATGCAGATACTAGATGGCGGTTGTAAGCTAAGTGTGTAGCGAAATGACAGTGTTTGTTTGTTGTCATGTAGATAAAGACATGGATGAACAGAACGCAACTATCATGGATAAAGATAGGTGGCATGATTTAGTGGAAGGAGGTGTCAAACTGCAGAAAGCCTTTAACTGCGGTATGTGGTCAAGAAGTTCCTGCACAGAAAACTGTTTACATCTGGATCAATGACTTCGCCAGAGTACTGGTCGTTCGTCAACATCGAGGTTGTGTCTGAATTGATTATGGCTGATACCTTTGACGAACTGGAATATCAGACAGATCTCCGCCGCGCAACCTTGCACGTCATTGTTCACGATGATTTGAATATGAAAACGCTGTGTGCATATTCGGTTTCACGGACTTGAAACGATGCAGAAGGACTAAGCGGTTGAAATCCTGTCATCAGCTGCTGAAAATGCATAATGAAGATTTGAATTTTTGGTGAAGTAACTGGTGACGAGAAAGTTTAGCAGCATGTGCAATGGAAACATCCAGGGAGTCCCCGACCCAAGAAAGTTCGTACTGCTCCACCCTCTTTTGGGGCACTTCAGGCATACGGTTAATTGGAACTGGCTGCCTCAAGGAACGACTGGCAACAGCGAGGTGTACTGTAAAAACATTATACGGCTTAGACCCCAGGATTCAACAATGGCGATATGGGAAGTGGTCGATAAGAGTGTCCCTCCAATGTGACATGGCGGTCCCTCACCAGTATCGCTGAGGTGCATTGTAGTGCCCCACCTAGCATATTCACCGGACCTTGCTCAATCTGATTATGCCTTATTCATGAAGGACAACAGGAAGGACTCGTTACGAGGTAAAAATTTCGGCAACAACGAGAAAATTTAGGCAGCTGTTCACGAATGGTGGCGTGGTACACCCAAACAATGTTTTTGTGAAGCCATTATAAAGTTACCAGAAAGAATGCAATGGTATATTGAAGTTTGAGAGAAACCATTTGCATTGGACCTTGTTGCATTATAAATAAGGTACCAAAACTACTATTTTAAATCATTTCCGAACGTCCCTCGTAGATCACATTATTACAAGTATTTTTTTTAAATAATTTTCTTGATAAAACTAATATTTACCAAAGAATTTCCATTTTTTAAAAATAAAATTCAACATATTGCAACAAGGCAGACGTACTCTTGCAGTTCGCTGACGTAAAATGGTCTATAAAGGCATAAACTAATTTTTTTCTTTGTATAATTTAAAACAAGGGCAAACAGTCGAATGAAATAATAAAATAACAAGTTAAAAACAATTATATTCTCATAGGTTGTCGATATTTACAAAAGTTGTCATTACTTTATTAAATTTAATTTTCAAATACCAATTTTATGTAGGTAGTCGTATCAATTATAGTCGGTCCTGGTGATATAGTGGTTACCATACTTCCCTCCTATACCCAAGATCGTGGGTTCGAACCCGGGCAGAACCGATGGATTTTTTTCGGGGTTAAAAATTCTAAGTATGGCTTCCTTCGGAAGGGAAGTAAAGCCATGGGTCCCGTGTCGTACATTTACGGCACGAAAAAGAACCTCAAGCCTGAAAGAGAGGCCTCTGAGCAAAATTTGTCGGCCGTTTCACGCCCCGAGTTTAATGGGACGCTGGTGATCTGAGATGTTAAAGACCGTCCATTAATAAATCAATCAAAAAAAGTACCAAGTACACAAGTAAATGTTTAATGAAAATAACATTTAAAAGAAATAAAAATAACGGTTATCTTGTACTCTAAACACAGTCATAAATTATACTTATTTTATATTTTGCGAATCATCAGTTATATGCTATATCACTGATCCATAAGCATATAATAACAAAAAAAAATAAAAAAAAACAATAATTTAATTTTCCTGGAAGGTGGACCTGTTTGCTCAAGCATTTTCGGCTACATTGTTGGAAAAGTTTACACTTTTTGTTTTGTGTTTTGTAGCTGATGAGTAATTTTTACATTTTTTTAAACAATGAAGAGGACAATGTACATTTTATGGTAATTTAACACTAAAAACGATCATAAATAGCTTACTTTATGTTTCTTGAAAACAGATTTTAAAATTTTAACATAAAATGTGATTTTTTGAACCGTTCAAGAAAGAAAATATTATATTTAAATTTTTGTTTATCATCCTTAAAGAGTAATTCCTGAGAAGGGATACATTTGATTTCCTTCCATCCTGTACGCTTATATTTATTATTTTATTTATTTGCACATTATAACTTACAAAACTTTGTTCCCAAATGTATTGTTTTACTTTTTATTTTCCTGCAATGCGGTTTATTATTTTTTTAAACTTTTGTTTGAAACTCATCTCCCGTATCCCGTACATATATCAAAGCCTACCCACAAACTTTGACGGTTTATTTGTTTGTCCTGCTTCTTGTTGTTTAAATGTTTAAACATTAAATTAGGTTTATCTTCACACCAGCGGCTGCTCCTTTAGGAGGTATATAGTTTGCGCTTTCCTAAAAAAAATTCTTCAATTTTTCATTTCTTATAACTATTGCTTAATTTTTTTATGCGGGGAAAATATTAGGATACTTTTTCTTGCGCCTAAAGTTTGTATTTGTGGTTATTGTCTGTAGGGAACTTGGTTTGCAGACGCAGTGCAAACCAACGTCTTGATAATTTGGGGAGTAGTAGTAGTAGTAATGAACGTTTTAGAATTCATTCAAATAAATATAACTGTCGCATGGGCCTTAAGGCCGTACATGCTAATGTCGTCCCTATAGCAAAAAAGGCAATACTCATACACAAACACACACACACACACATATATACATACACACATACCTACATACAAATCTACATGCATCCATACGATATACAAATACTTCGATATATTTACGTTTTCTATTAACAATTTTATATATAAATACATAAACATGAGTGCAAACCTTACTCTTGAGGCCCCCCCCCTCCATTTACTCACACCGCCTCTCCAATTCCTCTCTCTTCATTATGGCCATTAACCTTCCTTGTCGGCTCTTCTCTAGAAATATTCCCAAATTGTGTATCTCGCATACACCAAACTTCCCGGCAACAATTAAAATTTCTATTGGAATTCATAAATTGTTGTGGCAAAAGCCCTTTCCTTAAAATCTCCGTTTTCCTGCATTCTGCCCAAATATGACTCCAGCTGAAAGCAAATATGCTTTCTCCGCACAGCGGGCAAATTCTTTCTCCGAGAATGTTAACTGTGTTGTTTCCTTCCCAAGTTCCTAATGTGAACCACGTGAGAACACTTCTTTATTCCCTGCCACAGATATCTAAATAATTCCCCCTCCCTCACATCGGACGTATTTGAGCCTACAGGTTAAGGGTAATTTTTTTCTGCGCATTGAGACTCAATATTTTGGCTATCTATATCTCGCAAACGTTTGTTAAATATTTTCCAACTATTTCGTGTAATGTCCTCTCCCCTTAAGCAAATATACCCCAATCCAATTTTTTCTAAGCCTTTCCTTATTTTTGATGCCCCCCTTCCCTAATTTGCTCCCCTAGACAAACTGCTTGAGGAGAGCTTGATTCCCCCGTATTATCCTTAACCAGTATTTGTTTATTCTTATTTTTAAAGTCACACCTTTAGAAATACCAAATTCTTTAAGAACCCCACAATTTCCTGTATCCCTCCCTACTTGTAGTTTGACAGGGGAGGAGAGAGATAGCGGCAGGAGCAGCCTATTGTCGGTAAAAAGCAGTACATGTATGCACCACTTAAAACGTCATCTCTGTTCCATTAGAGGTTTATGCAGATTAAACTGTTGTTGAGTTACATAGGTGAATAAAATAAAAGTCACACAACACAGTCATACAGATTAATACGGGAAAAGTTGCACTGGTTGCAATGTTAAACAACATTACTTTGGAAGTAAGAATACTCAGCAGATATGATGATTTCATTAATAGTAGGCTATTGCTAAAAGACAGGCTAGTGAAGTTTAGTGAGAATTCATGAAGTGTTAGCTTAATTAAATGTGAGGAAAGTAAATACTGCGCTAGGCCTTTTTAGACAAGAAAGTAAAAAACTTGATACACCTAAGTATTAATTTCAGTCGAACTGTGATTTCAAAACATAGTCTGTCTTTCTGTAGTGACAGTTCATCCTGCAGATTCTAGACTTATAATGGTTAGTCAATAAGATTTTTAATGAAAACCAGGAGAATTAATGTGTTTTGTTTTAACAGGTAGTGTTTTTTTTTCATTTTTTCTGTTATGCAGACGGGATCCATAACGTGTTTGCAGATAGAACATCCCAATGCCAGTGGAAACTCCCCCCAAGGAGTTTGAGTCCCTCAGGAGGTCCGCTACCGCCATCATACAGAATAGAGCTCCTCATCCTGGCACTTTCGACCTTGTAACACAGCCATTGACATGAAATGGGAATATGGAAAACTCGTAAACATTCCAGCATTCGCCTTAGTGACCAGGGAAAATCAGGAAACACCCAAAGTCAGAATGACCGATCCCAAGAAGTTTGACATTGAACATTTCGAATGCGAATCCTAAGGGTTACTGCCTTAGCCAACTTGCTGGTAGTATGAGTGTTAATTCTAGAAGCTTGCAATTTATATGCAGCAGTAGTGAAGTTATGGTGTAGAGAGCCGCCACTGTCTCACACTAGATGAACTCAAAGACGATGTAAGTAGAACATTGTTTTAATAGATGATAGATGCTAAAAATGCCTAAATGCATAGAGACACCAGTTTAAATATCTGTAACACTAACTGTAAGCAACATTAAATATATCATTATTTTATCAATCAAATGTGTATGAGCATTTATCACCCACTTGGAGAAAAGAATCGATAAGAGCGGAATCCGGATGGTCGGCCGGCCACTACGGTTATGTGCATGGCCGGCAGATGATTGCCTGGAACACACGATAATTTTTTAAATATTTAATTTTCGTTCTTTATTCAAACAAATTGCATTGAAAGCGTTTGTAGCTTACCTAGTTTGTGAATGTTTTATTTCTAACATCAGTTGTGGTGCTATATTTATCAAGGTTTACATAAATTTGTTCAAGAAGCTATTTCTTCCCTGTTTCAAACGCAAATTATTCATTTTCTTCTGTGAACCTATCATTCAACAACAAAAGCTTTTATATTGCATGCTAACTTAGACCAAAAGTGGCCAGCGCGTAGCCAAACAAGAGATTTGCAACCGACATAAGTGCTGGACAGTAGTCCAGAGCTGGCCATCGATCTTTTCCTGCTGTGCTTTGCGGGCATAGCATAACTCGGATTTGGCGCGGCGTAGCTATCCTAATAAAGACATTAAACCCCAAAAAATATAACACAAAATATCATAAAGTATTAATTTATTTTGTTAAAAAATTGATGACATCGTAACGTTGTTATAAAACAAGGATATGGAAGTACTATATGAAAATTATAATAAAATATTAGCATTTATACACAGGTCACGTGTTTATTTTTCCGAGCCTGTCCATATGCAGGGCTGGCAAAGCAGTGATAAAATATTCATAGTTTGCTTCAAAATATACAACCATCAGAATTGTTGATGCTTAACTGTTTTGCCAGGTCACTGTCAATAAAATCTATGAAGATTAATACAATGCGAGTGTACTATTTTGGTATGCATGATGTAAACAACGCGGAGCGGTACAATCTGTTATACTGCACTGGGGCGGTTCTTCAGGTAAAGCGCCATTTCATCTTTTATAACATTGATACATTCGATCGTAATTTTGGATTTCATTTTAACGTTTTCATTTTCAAATATTATAGTATTCAACAGGAACATGCATTCTGGAATCACTATTTAGAGAGTGACAGTCGTTTGTCCTGAAGAAGCTATCACGACAGAAACAGAAAAGATGTAACATTTCTCTGACAAGGTAAGGGATGGTTATCGAGCGAAAAGTTTCTTTTCTTTCAAGATGTAAAGCCGCTTGGCCAAGTGAAGGTGCTCTCTGATGTTCAGTTGCATATTTATGCCTGGTTGCCTTGCCAACCAAATAATGTTTGAACTGTGGGCGCGTTGTTAATTACCTGCTTTGAGGCTAAGGTGAATTTTTGGTGAGAGAAAGGCCCCATGTAGAGGCTATTTTTATGTTTCCTTGACACTCTTAAAACCTTTTACACTATCCTTGGATATTAGAATACTTTTCGTCCACTTAACATCACTTTTAGTTGCTTCCATTCAAACAGTGTCTACATAGTGGTTAGCGGTACGTTTATTAAAGTTAGCTGCTGTGACATGTCTGGAAGTAATGCATCGTCCATAACTTTTATTAAAACGTATTAGTGATTTGCATTGAACCCACAAATTTCATGGTGGATAGCGAGCGCTAAAAGGGAAGTGTTACTAACTGCGATACCAAAGCCAATTCTTGAAGTGTCAGCACAAAAAGTGGAAAGGAAATGTATGAAATACTACAACAGACATTTTAAAAGTTCGTGGTGTAGGGAATGCGAGCATTTGAGCGGTAGTTAATACTTGCAGAAACTGTTTTGTTGATGTTGTTTATAACTTGAAATAAAAGAGACATTGTTGAACTATGATGACATTTGTGACATATTGAATATCAACCGGTCATTGCATAAACGTTTACATTCTGCTGAACATCTCAAGTGCGCGCAGCAATTAAAACAGCTCTAGAAGTATCAAAATGTCATTGAAATAGGTAAATTGCATGAAACGGTAGATTTCTACTCCAGACACCTCCCAGGTAGTCACCTTAATTTAGCTAGGTGAAAACCCTTTCGATATTAAAATACATTAAAATTGGTTAACTTAATATTTTAATTATGAAGTTGACTATCTGCTCCTACCAGATATTTATACAAGGTCGTCAGTTTGGCGAGCAGCAGAAAATTTTCAACTGCATAAAGAGCGGAAATAGACCATAAAACCGTAGACACCCTCTTTCTTGCAACAAATTCCCGGATTGTGGAGAGTCGAGGGGCAGTACACGAGGAGTCGAAGGGCAGTGCACGAGGAGTTGATCTCAGTATATGGGCAGTTTTGATAAGCAGTAAAGGGACAGTTTCATGATAGTGAAGTCGTGTGAAAGACTGTGTTCGGCTTGCGGGTGGGAAATAGCACCAGTAATCGAAGTTCCTTGACGTAACAGAACCATAGTCAATATCCATACAACCCTGAGAGTAACTTGAACATTCATTAAATACTTTTGATTGTTTCTTTTTTTTCTTCTTCTTCACACCCGTCTACGAGACCAGGACCTATCCACTAAGTTCTTCTACCCGTGAATTGGTTATATTTTTCCCAACCATTCCAAAAACTCCATCCAAAAGTCTCATAAATAGCCGGAGCAGACGGAGGCAAGGAGCAACGAGAACGAGGAGAAGATTTCAACACCGACTATCATCTTAAACCTAAACTATTATTTCCCTCCGCATATGACGCCTAACGTGTCCTTACTGTTTATTTCCCACCACATGCAATAACGTACTCATATTTGGTGGAAAAAGAGCTTCAACTATGATTTAGGCCGCAAACCGCCATTGTCACTCCAACATCCACAGTATCTTCTCCTAACCTTTCGAATATCCAAACTCTCTTGCAGTATTCTTGATTTATAACGAAACTAAGAAAATATACATTTAAAATTGATTTCAAATAGATACGCAAATTTGACAATACAGGAAAATTTAAAATTACAAGGCAGAACTTCAGGAGTAAGGTTTTTATGTATTTATTTTTTGTAAGGCAACAATTCGTTTATATGGACATATTCACAAATGTATCTTTGCTCCAGAGTCTCTTTTTTAATAGTGTTTAGTGCCCGTTTGTACTATTGGGGCACCACAGGCGGTGGACACTGATGATATATGACATGAAATGATATATTGGGAAAGGATTTATTTAAGAAAGGAAATGTTCTAGGATTAAGTTTAGGGTACCTCCGCGGCATTTATGAGGATTGGCGAAAATCTGGAAAAAACCTCAGTCAGAAAGGAGGGACCTGGCAGATTTCGAACTCCAGACCTCACGATTCCGCGCCTTAACAACCTCGGTCAACCGTGGCGGTAGTTCTAGATTGTTTAATAACATATTCAGTTCATGACATTGTCTCAAGGAAAATGTTAAAAACATCCACCTCCTGCTTAATTCTAGAGGATTTCATAAGTATTTTAAGAAACAATGCCCAGCGACTTTTACGAAGGGCTTTTCAAATAATCTAACGACCAATTTAATGATTTCCATTTTGTTATGTCAACTGCTTTTATAAAACGTTTTTTACACACACTAAAGTTGAAATATTTTCACTACAAAATGATCGAAGTGGAAAATGAAATCGCTTATTATTGTCTTAATTCATGTAAATTCCGCTTGCTAATTCTTCTCCCTGCAATCTGATACAAATATTCGCTCACTATTCATTTTCTTTACTGGACTTTCAAAACGAAGCACACCGCCTCTCTATCAGGCAGCGCCCCAATTTTCTTCATGACCTCCCTAACGCAAAAAAAAATCCTAAGCAGATATAGAAGATCGAACTCAGGACCTCCCAGTCGCTTTTAAGTTATACATAAGAATATCGAGAAACGCTCTACTTATTTCTGCAAGAGTTGCAATAAACTACTATAGATTTTTCTTAATTCTCAAATAAGGTTTTGCTATTGTCCATAAGAATGTTTTAAATGACGAAAAACTCTAAAACCACACGACTTTACTGGACCATTTTTAAAGAATGCCATTTCTATTTACATATAACCAGCACGATAGCATTTAATTCTTACTTTTTTCACAATCATCATTAAGAAATTTAATCATGGACTTGTACAGCCTGTAATAAGCTGTGTGTATAATAATATAATTTAAATATTATTAAATTATTAAAGGCTACTTACAAAGTTATTGTACACTAAAAAGATAAGGTTCTTTCTTATTAATTGTCATTTGCAGCTTGTTCAACCCACTACTTAATAGTACATCTTCAATGACTTTTTTTTTAGGAATCATTGTATGAGACACGATTTCTGTCCCATTCATCAGATTTGGTCCTTTTCGACTTTCCTTTTTGTATAAAATACAAAAAATGCATTAATAATAAGAGTTTTAGTACATTCTTCATTGACGGTTGTATCTATTGTTCATGACTGGTTTGGAACTAGCGTTGCCCTCTGTATGGAATTCCAAGAACATTTTAACACACGTTTGCATTTCGGTAAAACAATGATAAAATATTTTAATATATAACTCTGCAGATCCAAGTTTAGATGTAAAAATCAATAATCCAATATTAGAACAGCTCACAGATGAAAAGTTTCTAGATGTTCAAATTGATAAACATGTAAAGTGGGAAATACTGTCGATTATTCTATTCCAAAACTAAGATCTGCTATACTACATGTCCTCAGATTGCAATTTCATTTCACCTTCAGATCTACACTTGATATAGTTTAATATGCTTTATGGATTAATATTTTGCAGTAATTTCGTTAAAAGCAAGTGCGTTTAATAACACAAAAGGGAAAATGGAATCATTTGTAATGTTAACAATAGAACTGCATGTTAAAAGTTAATATTTTGGCATTTCCTTGTGAATATATACTTTCTATTAGGAATTTTTATGTTAAAAATCAAGAATAATTTATAAAATATGCACACACATAATATCAATATTAGATAAAAAAATAAAACAAATATTCATAGGCAGAGTTCGAATTGGAAGAGTGGATTATGAACGTGTAAGAATATTTAATACTCTCTCAAACTATTGCAAAGTATTAATATTAATATTATTCTCATTACTATCAAACGATTAACAAATATACAAATCTGCTCTTATGGAATATCTGAGTAAATAAAGAATGATTTGTCTATCTTTGGTAACTCATAAACTATGTTTTTAAAAATATGTTCATGTACATACCTAGAAAAGGTTCTGATGAAATAAATATTTAATGGATATAATCACATTGTTCTTATAAATTAATTCATTATAATGCAATTTATCACATTAAAATGGCAAATAATTCATGTATTATATGTTATGTATATTATATATAATTGTTTATACTATATAACTTATATAATTTAAGTAATTTGTTTTAGCTATGTAATTAACTTGACATCTATATTTAAAGAACTTTTATACACGAATCCTTTGAACGCAATTAAACAGCGTTAATACAATCTTATGCTATTAATATCTAGGGAGTTTATTTTAGCACTTTTGCGGTTTTTAATACTTATTTCCAAAATAAGATGTCATGCAGGATATTGTAACTTTTTCTGAAAACAAAAGCATTCTTCATTAATCTAGATTCTAGAGATTAAACAATTGTATTAGCATTATGGAAACGTAATACCAGTTTTATAGAGTTAATTCCTTCTATCGTTGCGAAAATGTCAAAGAACCCTTGCATGTTTCACTGGTATAGTTTTGTATGTTTCTCGTTTACTGAGAAGATGCGATCTACTTAAAGCGTTTAGGAAAGTCACTCTTTAATTTTGTAGCAAGGGCTGATCTCCCTCGAGATCGTCGTATACCCTGCCAGTACAAGATGACACACAAGCGATATGGCTTTCAAAAAACCCACCCACACACTGGTCTTGCTTTCTCCAGATTACCTCGAGGTAAATTGCGAAGCCCCGCCCAACCCAGTCCTTTAAAGTGGCACTCCTGATGCAACATCAGCTTCATAGTTTTCTCTTTCTACGCTGTTTTTTTCCAGCTTTTGAGCAAAGTGCAGGAGAAGCATCTAACATCCAAAGAAAAGGTCTCTATTAGCACATACATTTCATGTCTAGTAAGTGCGGAATCGCCTCTGCAAGTACAATGAACTTGTGCAAGTTATGCACGGTTTAAACGGACGGTATAATGTTGCATCTTAACGCTTTGTAACTGAATACAGGTCGCCCAAGGAAGATACCCGTATTTTACTTTCACATGTTCAAGTAGAAACCTAGTATTTTGCTACATATTGATAAGTTAAATCGTGAATTAATTGCTAATTTTATAAGCTCCATTATATAGAAATAAAAGTTATTAAAATCGATAAACTATATTATGGTACACACATGAGAAAATTATAGTGTGAATTTTTAAATGTTCTATATTAACAAATTACTCCCATATGAGCAGAAAGTAGAGTATGTACTGATTCTTTTGAAAATGTCTTTTCTTCTTAGATATTGGCAGTTGTCCATGGATGTCCTTTCAGGATGTAACAGGGTAAACTTTCGAAATAGTTACAGTTAGCACAAAAAGATGTCAGAAGGATAAGTGGTCATTCAATAGCTTCAAGCGTATTGTTTGGACGTATGACCTCCTTTTCAGGTATGGAGTTCTTTAATGTGCCGCAAAGCCACGGCTTTTAAATCCTTCCCAGAGGAGTTGCGGTCGAGAGTTGAACTTTTTATCGTAATTAGACCTCGGTTGTCAAGGGGCAACGCGCTCTCCTCTGCCACCAAGGTGCGATTTTTTTTTTTTGTTTATTTACGGATGTTGTTTAACATCTCAAGTCATCAACGTCCCATTCAATTGAGGGAATGAAACGGCCGACAAATTTTGCTCAGAGGCCTATTTTTTCAGGCTTGAGGTTCGTTATCGTGCTGTAAATGTACGACACGGGACCCATGACTTTACTTCCCTTCAGAAGGAAGTCATACTTAGGAATTTTACGCCCGAAAATATTCATTGGTCCTAGCCGGGATCGAACCCGCGATTTTGGGTTCAGGAGGCAAGTATGGTTACCACCACACCACCAGGACCGGCCCAAGGTGCGAGGGGTGAATGTCGACAAGTTCTTGGTACGTAAAAATCTCGAGCACAAGTCCTCGGGATGGGAGAAGGGTGGGAACTAAAAGCCGTGGTTCCTGTCCCGTAGACTTACGTCACGTTAAAGAACTATATGCCCGAAGTAAGAGATCTCAGGGCATAATTATATTTGCGTCTAGTCCCCTACCCATTAAAATCTTCCATTCTGCTATCACACACTTAGTTGCAGTTTATTCCACAAGTTAACAGCGATGATGCTCTGTTACGTATCAATTTAACATTTCGATCGTAGATGACACAGGAGCGAGTTACACATCAGACCCTGTACAGTATCTTTTAATAATTATAAAGTTTCAGAAAAGCTATTTATTTATTGTGTACTTATGTCCTAACCTATGCTATTTGACAACAATATGTACGTAATAATGAAAATAGAATGGAGAGAAGTCAGTAATATGCTTACATTAAACATTTCTCACTTAAAAAACAGAAAATACTTTGAATATTTCACTTATGTGTGTGACGTCATCATAAACCTGACCAATGAACTGTAATAATTTTTTGAATTTTGACCAATCTCGGACCAATATCGCAGTGAAATTCGGGCGAAATTTTATCAAACCCCTTTTATCACGCTTAATTATTCTTGTCGTGAAAGTAGCCAGCTTTATAGCTCTACTATATAATTCTTGAACACGCATCACTGACCACTTTTCTGTGCATTCCTTAATTGTATATTTAATAACTTAATGTGTATTCACTCAAACAATTGTTTTTGTGTGTTCAGCCAAACAGTCTGAAATCATTTTGTAAATTATGTAACAATATCTGCCTATGCATCCATAAATTTTAATAAACGCGTTCTTCAGAATGGAAGAACGTTTTAATCTCTGTTTTGTATCTCTCGGGAGGTAGCTATTGCAATAGTCGACTTTCGTCTATTTGAGTCCCACAGTTTTTGAATAGGTAGATATTCATAAGTTAGTATAACATTTTATACAATTGTTAATGTCCTGTGCGCAAATTTCAAATGTATATTATTTTATTTTTATTCTATTCATGAAATAGTCCTAAGTCACATTTGGCATCTCTGTTGGTATTACTGACAATCGACATTTGCCTATTGCTAGATAGCTTGAAAAGGTTAAGAGTTCATAATAAAAATATACATTTATTATAATTTTGTAAGCCAAATTTAGGATAAATTATATTTACATTTTTATTTTATTCGTGAAGTGCTAATAAATATCACTGTAGGGTCTGAGCTTTACAAATAAATTCACTTACTGAATTTATCGGCGATCCTAGACCGTCTTGTGATAATTTTTAGCTTAACTGGAAAAGCCTTGTTATAAGCAAGAATTTATAATAGAAACAACGGGAATTACAAATTCAGATATGCAAGATTTAAAACTTGTAAATGAGACGTTATTCATTCATGTAGGAACTTTGCTTTACGAGTAATATTGTTCATTTCATTAATAGTTCTTTATGTTAGGGAGATGAATAAATATGTCAGAAGTTAAATAGCTATTAGACATTAGTGGCACTGATGATGTATAAATATTAATAAAAGGTTTACTAATATTATAACTGGCTGTTAAGGACTGCATTTAGGGCCTGTTCCACTTTAAGGCTATAACTGTATTATTCTATAGTATAAAATAATACAGTCATAACATATTGAGAATTTCTTTACAATCCTGTAGATTACATTCCACTTTGACTTACTTATATTTCCGTTTTTAGGTTGTTAATGTATTCCTGCTCGATTCTATCGACCAAGTAGTATATATTTTCTTAAATGCTAAAACTTTATATATTTTTACTATTAGCAGCATTAACTTTATCAGATGCAATGGTTAAGGGAGTTCAAACTTATACATTAGGTGTACTCTAATTATATAATAGAATATAACTTCTGAAGGGGTAATGGCAGTGTAACATAAAAATATAGTAAATACAAGACATTTTTAGGTAGGAGATACAGCAGATTCCTGTAATTTTCCTTTACATTTGTGAATAGCATTAAGTACAGAGATGGGGAACGATAGAGTGAGAACAGATTTGGGATAAGGGAACGAGATAAATAAATAAATAAATAAAGTTACCTAGTAATATATATCATAATATTAGTTAAGTTTCAGCTTGATTTGTCCAAATGTAAAATAATAATTATTTTAATGTTCCCTTTCTAAGGAATTTTCAGTTCTGTCATATTCCAATAACTGAAATTAATCATTAGATAGAACAGTTTCAGTTAGTGGAAAAATAAATTGTACTGAAATAATTGTGAATCTGTATATCCGCTTAGAATGTATTGTGTTCTTTAGATTTACATGCAGAATTCTTAGTTTACGAAAATTACCTGTGTAGCCCGGGTTATAAAAGTTTGTTATTGAAGATTAAGTATTGTTACCACTACACCATCAATGGTGGTGTAGTGGTAACCACACTTATTTTCTACACCCAAGGTCGCGAGTTCAAACGCGACCAGGATCGATGAATTTTTTCGGGCGTAAAAATCCTAAGTATGGCTTCCTTCGGAAGGGAAGTAAAGCTGTGGGTACCGTGTCGTATATTTATGGCACGATAAAGAACCTCAAGCCTGAAAGAGAGGCCTCTAAGCAAAATTTGTCGGCCGTTTCACGCCCTGAATTCAATGGGACGCTGATGACCTGAAATGTTTAAGAGCGTCCGTAAATAAAACTAAGCAATCAAGATTAATCACATATTTCAGTTAACTGACAGGAACTGTTGGAATTGTATGGGAGGTTTTGATGAGTTGGGGGCTAGCCGCCAGTCAAAATTATCAGCCATTTCTCATCCAAGTAATACCTTAGCACCATACTAGATGGCACCTGAACCGATGGGCTGACCATAAAGATCTACAGTATTAAAGTATGATCACGCTTTGCATCAGTATTTACCGACAACGGAACTTAGTGATTGGTTCGCCACCATCATCCGCCAATCTCGGCTTGATGTCCTTGTGTTGTGCTTGATGCTCTTATGGAGAACATTTTTAAAAAGTTATTTTAATTGAGTTAATATGCCTGGATGTCGTGCATTTGGTTATACAACTCAAGGGAGTAAACGCGTTAATTTATACCGAATTCCTTCAGGAAAATACGATGTCCAAAGACGAAATATTTGTATTCACAAAATTGGAAGAAAGGCGAAATATTTGAATTCACAAAATTGGAAGAAAGAACAGGGTTCTATCGAAGAACTCTGGAATGTATTATGTAAGTACTATGTAACATTTTTTCTTATTATTTGATATTAAATATAATAAGTTATATTAAATTTAACGTTTATATTTTGCTTATTTCATACATGAAAATGCATAAAAGGAATATCGAAAAAAGCTGCACTAAAGTCGAAAGTAAAGTCATAAATATTACAAAAATTGATGCATGATTGTATCTTTCATTATGGAAGAAGATTGTGGGGCTTAGTGAGACTTTTTTTCTTATAAATCCTTTAAGTTTTTCAAAAATAGCTACAGTGACACAAAGTGAAACATAAATTAATTAGTTTGGTAAGGAATAGGATATTTTGACTTTTTAATCTACATTTTTCAATGTCAACAATATCAGGGATTGTATATTAAAACAAGAAATTAATGAAATTAATAGAGTTACGTAGTTCATTTTTGATGCCACTATTGTAGAAAAATAATTTAAAAAATGCCACATGCAACTGTAGGATAATTGTTAATAATTAGGAGAAAAGAAATGGGAAATGCAGGTCTATGGTTCTATGCATAATTACATTTTTTCAGGCATATCATTTAGTTTATTTATCTCTATTTTCACACACCAAGGCTTGCCAAACAGAATTCTCTTATAACTTTGTGAAACTTACGAACTATAGTTTTCTGGTTGTCATAGCCATTCTTGTTGACCAATTTGGAGTAGAGAAATATTTATCTACCTCAAAATTTTGTTCTAAATTGAATTTGGTAGGAGCCCTCTAAGTAGTACAATTTTTATAATTCATTCTTAACTGCTGTAGGCCTTTATGTCAACACTGATATAATAAATGCATTACAACAAATAATTTAAACAGTGAATAGCAAAATAAAGTGAGAAATTCTAAAGTTTCACATGTTAAAAGGATGTAATTAATGAGGCATACGTTTTACACTGCTTTTTCTGTTTCACATGATGACTGCCTTTTCCCCTGTCGTCATTGGTAGCTGAAGTTAAGACACTTTCGTCGTACTATGCGAAAGTGTCTTAACTGTAACTGACATATTCTTAAAGGTATGCATTTCCTGTTCGACTTGTGTGTTCTAACGCAAAAATAAGAACGTGAGCAGACGCAGAGTATAACACAAATGCTTTAGGAATTAACTGTATGACAATCGAGTAAAACGACAAAAACTTATAGGAGTTAGAGACGATTAGGCCGCTTATGGAGCGTGTTCATACTTGACTAATACAGGTCTTTAGGATGGCCACTTATTCTTCTGACATCTGTAGGGACAAAGTGTAAATAAACATAAATGGTTTATAACGTTCAGAACTCGGAACAGGCTTTGGGCTAAACCTTTTAATTTATTGTTGATGATAAATTTTATTCAGTAATTGTATATTTGTAATAGAGAAATCCTAATAACAGAGGCTCCTTGGTTTTGGGGTCAAAAGAGTATAGAATCTATACAAATGAGCACAAAGTTAAGAGCTTTTAAAACTGGGCCTATGTTATTTAACGTACCCGAGTATGGTAGCCAAATTGAGTTGGCAAAAGCAACGACAAAGGTCACATACAGCCGAAAGAGATTTAATAGATTTACCTGCCTCGATGAATATTCTCGTTTTTTTTTTGTACTCGTTATTTACGGCTTTTTGATCCTGGACATGATTTGAAATGCAAACCAAAAAAGCAAAAGGGATTTTCTCCTCAAATAGTACGTTAGTAGTTATTATCCTACCAGAAGATATGCACATAAACAAGAACTGTAAATATCAAAGTTTATCAGTTTAAATTTGTATCAATAAAAAAATGAAATAAATACACTTGACAAATGATCAAGTCTGCTGACAATTAACCTTGCGAATGACTAGTTGTGACCATCTTAGTAGCCCAGGGACGATTTTCAGGCACAAAAGTCATTTGAAATTCAAAGTTCTGACCATAAACTTAAGTCTAAGACATGGGCTTGTGAAAGGGAGGTCTGCGGTGCAAATCCCTCTAGGATCATTCCCTTTGATGAAGTTTTTTCTAGGTTTTAGCCCTCACCAGTGACAAATGCCGGAGAGGTGCCCTAAGCTTAGATCTGGATAGCTTCTAATTTATTATTTCATCTCATGTATTATCAGTCACTGCCTGTGATAGATTATCAATGAAAATCGGCATATGCACAACTAATTTTTTATCATTTAGAGTGTTTTAGCAACCACTGAATTTGCCAAGGAGTTGGTGTGACTCGCAGGAGCTAAATGAAAGCCGAGTGCTGTTTCACACAAGGAAAGAGTACACAGTGCTGTTTACAATTGAATACTGGTATAAGGAAAGGAACCTGATAATTTCTAGTAGAATATAAATAAATTTTCAAGGACTACTATTTCTTTTAAAAAGTTGTAAATATATAGTCACTAAAACAGCAACTTAACTGTAACCTTCTGCTAGTACAGAACTAAACTAATTATCGAATCTTTCATGTAATTACAGACATTAAATTGCTTCCTCAATCCGAAAGCAAGCTAGAATTAAAGCTATAAAATATGAATTCTGTGAAATATTTTTCGAAAAATTTTCAGACCTCAGGCCTATACTTTAACACAAAAATCACAGGATAATTGTTTTCCTATTTTGACTTAAAACCATTATTTACCATACACATTTTATTACAACTATTTCACTTATGTGACGTCATCATAAAACCTACCAATGAAATGAAACAAAATTTTGAATTTTCATCAATCACAGTCCGATATCACAGTGAAATTAACATTAATTTTTACCAAATCCCTTTACCACGCGAAGTGCATTTGTCTTCTAGTCAGTGTAGCCAACTCTATATCTTCCCACTATAATTCCTAAGCATGCATCACTGACCACATTTGCTAGCAGGAGGGGGGAAGGTATTCATAGTAACAAAACTATCAACAATTGTTTTTACTTATTTAGCCTAACAATCTGAAATCATTTCGTAAATTATGTAACAATACCTGCCTAAGCAACCATAAAATTTAATAAGCACATTGTTCAGAATGGTAAAATATTATCTCTGTATGGTTTTTCTCAGTTGGTTTTAGTAAATCGAACAGTAGTGATTTTAGTCTCACGATTGGTGAATAGATTTTCATAATTAAGTAAAAAATCCAAAATATTCTAAAAGAAGTGGCAATGGGATCAATAAGATACGAGGGAGAAAAATTGGAAAAAGAAATTTGGAAAGAGATAATAAGAATTGAGGATATTGAAAAATAGGAAATGTGGGCAAATCTTAGTGCCAAAATATCTCTAAAATTATATAGCACAGTAAAAAAATGTGGGGGGAAGAGAAAGATATATTCAAATCCGTGATAAGGCATGAAGTGAAGGGCTGGCATGATTTATAACAGGATTGGAAAATTTAATTGGAAAAAATGGATATATTAAGTCCTAAGTATGAAGAACCCTTGACATTTTGTATTAAAATGTAAGCAAACCAAGTTTTGGAGGGAACAGTTTCTATTACGAAAGTGCGAAAATTTAGCAAATGAGTTTAGGGGCAGAAGAATTTTAATTTTAAAATCAGCTGGAAATATCAAGGAACTGGGAACATACATAGTCAAGGTGAGACAAAAAAGGGTTATGGAAGGTGGTGAGATAAATGGAAATAACAATGCTGACAACTGTACTATTTAACAGTGAATATGAATCCCATTACATACTCAACCTGGGATAGGAAGCAATGCAACTCAGAGTGAGCAAATAGGGAAATTTAAAAGTGTATTAATAGTAGTAAGCTTACATGAACAGAGAACATGGAAAGGAAGATTGTGTACTTTGATTTTAATATGTTTACTTGTATGTGAAATTGGTTTTATTTATATGTTATTATTTGGATGAAAATTACAAATTGCAAGAAATAAAAAAAAATCAATTTTGTTTACATATGTTGTTTATATTTACGAGAGCTATCTTCATATTTATACAATTATAATGACATTATTACATGCAAAATTTGTAATAAACTTCAATTTCAATAGAACAGTTGAACCTAAGACTTGTGAATATTTCAATAGGAAACTGTTAATGAGCTGAAGACATAGGCTCAGTAATCAGTTAAATTAGCAAAATTAAATGACAACTTATTGCAAATGTATAATTTTTTCATTGATATAAATTATGAAGCTATGAAACTAGTTATAAAGGTAGAGGGAAAAATATAAATTTAATTGTAATGTTATTTTGAAATAAAATTCATTCATTCATTCAAGTAAGTACAACTTTTATACAATTGTTAATATTCTGTGCGCGAATTTCAATATATATATATATATATATATATATATATATATATATATATATATATATATATATATATAGCTATATTTTTATTCTTTCCATGAAATTAGTCCTAAGCCCTTGGCTCTTCTCTATTGACGTTACTGACAATCGACATTAATCTGTTGCAAGGTAGCTTGAAAAGGGTACATATTCATAATACAACTATACGATTTTGTGAGCCAAGTTTAGGAATTATATTTAAATTTTTGTTTTATTCGTGAAATAGTTTTAATAAATATCGATCGAGGGTCTGAGCTTTCCAGACAATTTCAGACCCTCTTGTGATAATACTTGTGATAATATTTTGTATTCAAAGTATTTTCTAACTCCTCTCATTTAATTTTATTAATGGACTCATTTAATGTACGTAATATATATTAATAATTTAATTTACAGAACAGTATACCTATATATCTAAAATAACAAGATCTAGAAAAAAGATAAAGAAAGCACTAAAATAGATAAATTACTTCACATACGTTTTATCCTACACACCATGTACTTAATTTATGATTCAATCTGTTAACTCAGCCGGCTTATCAAGATCAAAGAGAATTTGAAGAAAAATTTCCGCGTGTAAAAGTCCCAGGCCGTACAACGTTTCATAATCTGTATAGTAAATATCAGGCCACGGATAATGTTCAGTCTAACAAACTTGATAGACAGCGTAGGGTTCTCACCGGAGAAACATTAGACATAGGTCATCGTTTCCCCAAAATATACTTAGACATCTTTCACATTAAACATTTCTTATGGCTGTTCAAAGAACTGCTGAATTGTTACATTTAAAAAAGCATACAAAATAACTGAGGTATATGTCAATGCAATTTTGCCCTTTTTTAAATAAAAAGCAATCCTGATTTCACCTTTTTTCCACAAATTCCGCCACAGCTCATACAACGAATATTTTGATGAGATAAATTGAAAGTGTGTTTCATAAAGAGTTATTTTGTTAGGATATGTGACTCTCTTGTTCCCCCGACCTAACCCCTTGCGACTTTTATTTCCCAGTTAAATTAAAACATACCATACACAAAACAAAACCTCGCTCTCAGCCAGCATTTCTCATCATAAACTACAGTGAATAATGGATAATTTTTTTAAACAGATATCAAAATATATGGACAGGACGGTGACCAGTTTCAACACCTCCTTTTCAGAAATTTTGTAATACCTTCTTAAATTAAGAAAACGGTTGTATTAGCGCCACTCTAAAACATTCGCAGACGGCAACGAGTGCCGCTCTCGCTTGTATGCAAAACTATTGGTTCATAGTTTATTGGATCTCTGTGTACTGACATTACTTTTCCGATTCTTAAACATGGCATATTATTGTGCTTAACAATATTTAAATAAATAGTTTTAAAATATTTAATTATGAGTAAATTTCATAATTAATAATAATTTCTATGTATTTCTATATGAAATTTAATGCTAAATAAACAAAGTCAATACTTTTAATATAAAATAATGTACTTACAGTTCCTTTCCCTTATTCATCTTGTTACTTATAAGTGCATAGCTGGGTCTTAGAAATGAAAATCAAATTTAATAAAAAATAAAAGCTGCTTCTCTTCAATTGCAAGATTCAAACAGGAATCGAAGATCATTTCGTAAAGTCTTAGTCAAACTAAAGCTTGTGTTAACAGCAGAATATTTCAGTATTAAGAAGAATCCGTTTTGGGAACGAACTTCGCGACGCGATGCATTTGACATGTTCCATTATCACGAGGAACAAAAACTGACAGTGTGGATTAAACAGAACTGAGTCGAGAAGCGAGATACGTCTGCGACAAACTGTTATTGTTTTTATTTCCATTTTCCTGACAAGCAAATATGACGACGCTTTGTTGCTTTGTGTTCATTTCACCTTTCATCTTGCATTTAGAATGCAGAAACAAAAGCCCATCTTAAATACATAACCTTCGAATTTATAGAATAACAGAATGGTAAAACAGACTTCATATATTAACCTTGGTTAACTAATTAGCAATTGGAATTATGAAGATTATTTAAAAAGTTCTACGAATGGTGTATAAATGATGATGGAGTCCCAAACCTATTCTCGTATCAATTATTGCTATCTTCCTTAAAACGCCTGTACAATAATACTCTATTCGGTGGAGACATGCAGTACACACTTTAAATTCGGGGATTTGAATATGATACGACATACATGTTTCATGTGTTTGCTGATTAATAACATAGAGGAAGTTAGCGCGCGGCACCCATTGTTTCATCTACAAAAAATGTTTAATATTGTGATCATGAAATTTTTTCTGGCGTTCTAATGTAGGAGCATTTTCGTAAGACGATTTTTTACGATAATAAGTGCGACTTGAGTGTACAAGAAGGCCTGCGAAAATGACAGAATATGCTTCTTCATTACAAACATTTATAAATATTTAGGTTAATTTCCTGACTGAAATTTTTCAGGTATTTTTCCGCTCGGAATGTCTGAGAAACTTATGCCGCATGGTCCCTGTCGAATCATCATCCATCATTCTTCATTTGTACAATATAACTTAAGGCCATAGTATATTTATCACAAAAACCATGAACATGTGGTCGTGTAGAAGCCATTGTGAAGAACGATCCGAGAATGACTTATAGGAAGATATAAGATTGAATTTTTGGGGCTGAAAATACCTCCGTTCTTCAGTATTGCTCAAAAGCTGGCAGTTTGTGCTTTGATTTCCTATGGGGGCACCTATGGGAGGAAGAGATGGAATGAGGGAGACACCGGTGGCCAGGATTTGCGAACGGTGACGGCACGCACGTAAACGTTTCGTTTCCCAGACGGTAATTCGAGCCCCTCAGAACGGCCATATACCGCCACGGGTGGCCGACGAGGACTCGTGAGCAGGAGGTAGAGGTATGGGGTTCAATTCCCACCAGGCCTGTCCTCCCTGACTGGGGTATTACCAGGTTTTTCTCCGTCCTCATAAATGGCAAATGGAGGAGAGATATGCTTAGCTTAGGTCTGGAATGCTTCCCTCCTTAAACATAAATTCTTTTTCAGTTTATCATTTCAACTCATTTATTATCTGTGTCGATCCCCCGTGATGCTCAGTAGTTAAAGTCTGTAAAACATATTTAAAAAATGTCCATCCAAGATGCCGGTGCAGGAATGTTTACAAAGCGCAGCAAATTTCACATAGCGTCATTTTACCTATGTCTGGTGTTCAAAACAATTTAAACATGGCCATTCTTTACCACAGAAGAAAAGTCTATAAAGAGGGCCGAATAGTTTTATGGAATTTAAAGGGATTCAACTGACAAATTCTCTTTTCACTCTTATAAATATTCATAAAAACTACATTAATCATTAAATTAGCAGGAGATAAAAAATACGAGTCAAGAGTTAATTACTTAAAATAAAAAATAATTTTAAATTGTAAGATATTTTCAGCAGCCATTAAGGAGCCTTGAGGGGTATATTGTAGACGTGAAGGAATAGAACTTTTATATGGTATAAAGGATGCAAAACAATGGACATATAAGAAGAAAATGTGTTTGAAAATAAAATCAGTTTTACAGGATGAATCCAAAGTATAAGTAAAGACCTAAGGATACAGGTAAAACATACACGGCTCAAAACTTAAAAGTAGTAATTGATACGTCTTATTTCCAAATAGACAAATTAGTGAATAAACAATCAGAAAAGATCTTGAGACTGGCTAAAGTTCTACTTGACAAGAAGACAGTGCAATGATGGGAAATTTAGACATTAGCATCCTGTACATTATCTGATAAGTCCCATTACTTCTTACATGTTCAGATGGTCATAACGTATCTGGAGACTACAAGGAGAAAGATTCCATCCAGAGTAATTCGGATTACTGGAGTAGGATTAATTATAATCTAAGAAGATATAAACTGATTTCCTTATCATTTGAAATGGAAACTTAACTGTAAGATAGTGTATTCATTAAATCATGTATTAACATGCTACTGCTCAAACTGATGGAAATTGAGGAGTATGATGATGCATGATAACGCCAGTGCTGCCAATGTAGCTGGTTTTCTACGGTATACAACATCCTTAAGAGTTCCCCATAGGTAGAAGTCCAACGGAGTTAGATCCGGAGAATGCGGTGGAAACTCAATCGGACCTCTTCGTCCTATCCGTTCCTTGGATCCAGTGCGCGGAGCTTGTTGCTGTGCGAAGTCTCCCAGATCTGCCCTTGTGAACATCGCATACGGTGGTCCTGGTGGTGTAGTGGTAACCATACTTGCCTTATAAACCCAAGATCGCGGGTTCAAACCCGGCCAGGATCGATGGATTTTTTTCGGGCGTAAAAATTCTAAGTATGGTTTTCTTCGGAAGGGAAGTAGAGCCGTGGGTCCCATGTCGTACATTTACGGCACGAAAAAGAACCTCAAGCCTGAAAGAAGAGGCCTCTGAGAAAAATTTGTCTGCCATTTTACGTCCTGAATTGAATGGGAAGCTGATGACCTGAGATGTTAAAGAGCGTCGGTAAATAAATCAAAATAAAAAAAAAACATCGCATACGGTACCACGAGTCTCAAATTTGCCTCTAATACGTGCAATTTTCACTCGCTTTGGCGGTTCTGTTCTGTATCACGTCTCCATTGCCTTTGAACTTCAACAATATTCTCGCTTTTCCAATACCATTTCAAAATTACTTTCCGCTGTTCAAAAGATACTCTTGGCTCCATTTTGTTGTAGGAACGCATCACGTCACATCTATTTACAGAACATCATACGATAATCTTGGCTTCATTTGTTCATTGTTGATTTACCTGTCATCATGTAGCAACGCTATCATAATGTATGTGAGTCACATCTGTTTACAGAACATCATACTACACGTTACTGTTGTTTTTCGGTCCAACTTTTAAATATATTAAATAGATATCTACTGTGAAAGTGTGTATACATTTTATACACACACACACACACACTGCCACGGGTGGCCTGGTGGTTAAGCCGCGGACTCATGAGCAGGAGGTCTGGGGTTCGATTCCCACCAGGACTGTTCACCCTGATTGCGGTTTTATTTTTCAGGTTTTGCTCAGTCCTCATAAATGGCTGTTGCGGGGGAAGTACCCTAAACTTGGGCCTGGAACGTTTCCTTCCTTAAAAAAAATATTTTCCCAATATATCATTTCCTCTCATGTATCATCAGTATCCGCCTGTGGTGCCTCAGTAGTAAAAACGGGCGTTGACACCATTCGAAAAAAAAACCAACTATATAGTGCATGCTTGCTGAAATTTTGGCTATTAAGGTCACTAATAGAGGTAATGATTATTAATTCCCAATTGAATAGATCATCCAGAGTAATCAGTGGACAAAAAAGGTAAGCAGTTACAAACTCTCTTTTAATTCATACATGTGCCAGAACACAGGTTATTTCTGGTTGCTTCGACGACCAACATTCGCTGCATATAAAAAACCCTTAGGTACCTGTCTCTGTATGACTTTTTATACTTGTCCTTAGGGATTCCCGTTCATTTTGGAATTCTGCTGGATTTCTTTGGTTTTCCAAAAACTTTCACCTCAGCGACTTCTTCGCTGAATATTTCCCAGAGTAGTTGACAACATTTTCTGGAGAGTAAAGACATGCTCTATTTTCTGAACGCCATTCTCCTTGTTTTTGTGCCTCTTGTGGAGCAGTGTTCTACCGCAATGGGATCTTCCCCAGGCACAAAAGCTACCGCAGACACGTCAAACTTTATGTACTTCACACAGTAGACAGTTGAAAGCATAACAGAGCGAAGAGAAAGGTTAAACTAAGTTCGCACGTGTTAAAAGCCTGCGCTGAGTGCAAGAGAAGAGTGAAATGGAACGATGTGGAGGAGGAGGGGGAGAGGATCTCAGACTTTGGAGTATCGAATCGATCGTCAGAATCAACACGGTGTGGTGTCCATTGTCACGGCATCCATCGCCCGGGAGTCAAATATTTGCACTTGGCACAGGAGAATACACTCGAGCAAGAAGGCCCTTCTCTGTCCATCCGACAACGTTCCACTTGCAAGGAAATAATGGAACTCCACGGTTCATTCGCGTCCAAGTGTGTGTCAGAGTCAGGAGCAATGAGATCGCAACGTTTCTGTCACCGCCTCCGAATTAGCACCATAGAGCGTATGTTGCCTGTAAGATTCCCACAGAAAATGAGATGCAAAGGGCAGCGATGTGGTTAGATCAACTCTTCAAGTCTCCCTTTCTCTGTGTTAAAGGTTCTGCTACGGCTCGTTATAGGAAAGGAGACGATGAAACAGCTCCAAACATTTTTACTGAAGAAATTACATATTCTTGAGAAATTCAGTAAAAGTTTTCTCAAATTGACACAGTTTTCCTAGGCATGTGGTTAATGTTTAGACTTGTAAACAGTGCTGCTGGGAAGGCACTTAAGTACGCCCTTCTACATCAAAGCACTTATTAACTGGGGCGAAAAAAATATATCCACTACTTTTAGGGACTGGAAATTTTTTCAAAAATATTATGTGATTGTATGATACGACATGTGATTTATCATGCTGCCTCAATTTATCATCTCCCGTTCCTTGTGACGTCACTTCCCAATTCTCTGTCTAGAACTGTGGTTGTTGCTCATTGGTGAGAGCATGTGGTTGTCAGATTAGTCGGTTCTATTTGTTGATTATATTCCTCCTTAATCTCGCTTGTGCTTGTTCAGTTACCGTGAGTTGGTCGTTGCACAGCGGAGACATATGTTGGTTTTGCCATGGGCATGCAGCGGTCAACTGCACTCAAGAATTTAGAAGCCTACGTAATGTTTTAATTGTTTAATTGAGCAGTTCCTTTGCCAGGTTGGAAAAACGTAGCATCTTTTTGGGCAAATTATTTTAACGTGTGTAGGTATTCACTTCATTTGCAAGATTTTATGAATGTTAAATTGTTTTTAGATTAAACCTATTGGTTCATATTTCTTGAATGGTTTTGAAGAGAGGTAAATAAAGAATTCTTCTTTGGAAATTTTTCTTTAGATTACTCCCCAATTTTTGGTTAGTGATTTTGTGAAAGTTGGTAAGGATTTCTTTATTTTTTTTTTTTTTTTGACTTTTGGCTTTTGGGTGAAAACCCAATAAATTCCATCTTTTATTTTATTTTTGAGGTTATATTGTAACATTTCTGATTTTGTGATACTTTGTATGAATCTTGATCATTGCTATTTTTGCTGGTTTGGGGGTATATTTTCATGAAATTTTATCTTGTTTCAATTTGGAATGTGTTGTGTAATTTTATTTCCTCTTTCTTTCTTGCTCTCTCTCTCTATCTCTCTCTATCTCTCTCTCTCTCTCTCTCTTAAGTGCTATAATTATAATTAATGTTGCCAAAGTTCTGAATTTTCTTCACCTACTATGTAATTATCACCTTAATGTGCCCTTTTTAAGGTCAATTCTCATTTTTGATCTAACATTAAGCTTCAATTTTGTCAAATAATTTCAAAAGCATTTTCGAGAGCTTTTTTTTTCCCCCCCTCACTTTCTCTCCTGTCATTTTGAACACACTGATCTTTTCATGACCATGCCCTGGGAAGTCTTTCTTATTTCAGTGCATTTCCAAAGATTCTTTTGCGTATTCATGATAAATGACGCTAACAAGAGAGCGCTGATGAGATAATTAATAACAAATGTACATCATAGAAATAATATGGAACATATAATCCTCAGTGTTTTTCTTTGAAATAGTCTTTAAGTTGTTGATACCTAGTACATTGCTTAAGCATTTACAACTACATTCCACGCGAGAATATTGTCTTATTTTGCATTAATTTTAAAACAAGATTAACTTATTCAGTTCGCGTTTGCCCATAACACCGAAATATTATCAAAGAATGGAAGAAATACTATCCACGAGTGGTTATGTTTTTGTTAAAAAGTTTTGTAGTAAAAACCTCAGCCGCAAAGTGTGTTTGTTGATTATCTAAAACAATGTTACATTTTCAACGATCCTGTAAAACAAAACAAAAAGTAAACCATTAATGATAAATGCCGAAAAGGTACACAAACTTAGGCCTGAAACGCTTCCTTCCTAAAAAAAAAATCCTTTCCCAATTTGCCAGTTCATGTATCATCAGTGTCCACCGCCTGTGGTGCCTCAATAGTAAAAACGGGCGTTAAACACTTTTAAAAACAGTAAGAGAAAATGGCTCAAAGTAAAGAAATATTTTATTCATAGTAAGTTCAGTCATAAAGAATCGAAAATGAACATTCCGTCAGGTCTACTCTCAAAGAAAATTGAAACTTAACGTTCCACTTCATTCACAGATGGCAATGTCAGCTTTAATTTTCCTGGTTAATTAAAAAGAAAATATTTAATATTAGTTTGTTATGGAAACCTATTGAAATTCCACGATTAAAAATCTTTGCCATTATTAACTATTTACCATTACGAATGATTGCCTCTGATGATTGAACCTCTTCAGTTTCTCCGCTTTATAACTAACAGTTGGTCCCGTACGTTTTCCGTACTTATCAAATCATTCAATAATTCGATAAGAAAGCGTTGAACGTCAAAGAACATTCGCTTGAGCGAAACGTTTTATCGAAAAGCACTGGGAAAGGTTGTCATCTTTGACAGGTGTGACTTTGTGAGACATTAATTACTGGAAAGGGTGTTACATTGAGTGGGAACAGGAAATGGCACCCTTGTCTGAGAGAAGGAACTAAAGGCAAGCAGGAACCACGCACAAAGAGGAGCGAAGTAGTTCTACAACTCCAATCACCTGTTTGACTACAAACGTGTTCAATCTTGCACGACAGATTTTCGCATGTATGTATAATGGTCCGCAACCACCATTATAATTAAATATTAATTATGGGCTTAATAATCTCAACTTCAGCGTAAATGTATCAGGAAGTTTAATTATTTACAATAATCGCACGTAATGTAGCTTTACAAGAGGTTTATAGAGGTAACAGGAGTTACTAATAGTTTTTGATTGTTATTCCCCCTATTTCTGTAGTAGATATTACGTATGCTGCTTCCAATCTCTTTCACTCTGTTTGGGCAATATCTTCGGGGGTTGTCTAAATACTTCGTAATGAGTTTTGTGCCTTTATGTTAGCTACAGTTTAAAACAGTAAATATGCATTTCATTTAATTTAATATAGACATTGATAAGGTAAATAATTTACAGAAAGTGTAAGATATGTTTACTACTGACACAAGTACATGTATTAAAAATACAAAACTTAATTATATGATACATGCCTATGAATGTTTCACTAAAAGGTGACAAATGTAAAAATTTAACAACAAAATTAATAGTTTCAGATATGGAATTCAATTAGACGCAAATTATTATTTTTTGTCCAGACTTTTAATTAGACACCTACCAGGTGTCTTTTACAAGTTCAAACATGGAATATAATTGATTGATTTGTTTATTTACTGAAGCTCTTTAACATTCAGGTCATCAGCGTCCCATTCAATTCAGGGCGTGAAACGGCCGACAAATTTTGCTCAGAGGCCTCTTCTTTCAGGCTTGAGATTCTTTTTCGTACCGTAAATCTATACATGAGACCCACGACTTTACTTCCCTTCCGAAGGAAGCTATACTTAGGATTTTTACGCCCGAAAAAATCCATCGATCCAGGCTGGGTTTCACCCAGCGATCTTGGGTTTAGAAGGCAAGCATGGCTACCACCACACCGCCAGGACCGACTCAAACATGGAAGAAATAAGATCAGGACCTAATGAGAAACGCCGTACAATTTTAAATCTCAGTTTTTTTATAGTCTTAAAAGGTTGCAGAAACCGTGTGAGGGCGTGCGTTATTATGAAGAGAAGAATGCCTTTACTCAAAAGTACTTCTCTTCACTATGCACACCGCTACGGGTGGTTTTTCCAGGTTTACCTCAGTTCTCATAAATGGCAATTGCCAGGGAGGTATCCTAAATTTAGGCCTGGAAAGTTTCCTTCCTTAAAAAAAATCCTTTTCCATATATCATTTCATCCCATTTATCATCGATGTCCACCGCCTGTGGTGCGTCAGTAGTAAAAAGGGGCGTTAAACAGTACTCAAAAATCACGATTCCCTCTTCATGTCTTTCCTATAGTTCCTATTGGTTCTTTCATATGCTAGGGACGTAAAAAAATGTACAGAACCTTTTCGACACATTTTTGTCACTTGAATTTCTTGGTTGGAGAATTTCTGTGCAACTCCCAGATTTCGTACTTAATTGCAATAGTGTCCGAGTTTTCTCCATTGATATAACACACCAAAAAGGTGTAGAAGTGTGCACAAAAGCTTCATCTTTCATCAGTCATCATCCTAGAAACCCACCAAATTTATCTTTCCACTCGCACACTCTCTTCTCACCAATGCAGGCAATTGTTACAGCGTTCTGCCATTGAATTCATGAGATTTCACATCTCAGACCACAGATATCTTAAGACTGCTTGTTGTTTTCCTACAGTGCAAGAAACTAATAGCACAGCCATTTTGTACAAGGTTGTTTGAATGATAGTTAACCTACAAGTGAAAGATTGTTTGAGGAAGGTGTAGGTTCTCTCTATATAGTTTACCCCATAGTCTACTTCTTTCAAAGGGACTCCAGTTTTTCCAGCCCATGGAGAATAAAAAGTTTTCTTTGTTATCACATCATTCAAGAACAGCTTCCATAACTGCATCATCAATACTGAATTGTTTTTTCAGACATCGTTTCAATGCTGAGAACAAGTAAACGTCGAACGGTGCCAAATCTAGTGATTAACAGTTTAAAGCCACATTCATGGATTGTCTGCAAGGAGGCACGACCAGTGTGGTAGGGCGCGTTGTCCTGTTTGAAGATCACCAGCAAGTGCTCTATGCTCTACTATGTAGTTTGTAACAACAGTTGTGACTTCAATCCCTGCATAGTTAAAAGTTAGTGGTCAAAGAAGGAATCAAGTTTGACAATTTCTACATTTTCATTCCGGAAGAAATTTCTTTTATCGTAATAAATTTCAATTTCCGTAATAATTTCCCCTTGACTGTAATACTGCAGAAAAGTCGAAAAATTCGTCACGGACAATGACAAATAGTTGGCAGGCCCTAATTAGTAAGATTAAAAAGATATGAATTGCATATGGGATTTAATTTACAACTTAAGTAACTTCATACAAGGGCTGGAAAGGAAATAGTGGCAACACTGTCGCACGCTGTTAATGAACATGCGAGGGCATTGTTGATCTCAGCGCATCTATAAGAATGACATAGCTGTTTAACACACTCAGTGTCACTAGTGCACTATCTGTAAGAATACGAATACTAAGAATAGGAACTGTCGAGTAATGGATAGCCCTGTTTTATAAAAGTGTGCTGTGTGCATGATCATACTTATTAGAAACGCGTGAGGTGTGTGCAGGTCTGCGAGAAGCTTGGGGCAATGAAACGGTGATCCGTGGGGTGCCAGACTTTCGACAAGCGTGGAAGATGCATCACATATAGATAGTCTTGTCCTTGAAGCGCATTACGTTAATTTGATCAATCACTGTTGGAAGTGGGTCTTGATGGATAGTGAGGGAGTTAACCGCAGAAGTCAGAACAAACCACACTACAGTTTAGCAGTAGAACGTTCCTTCTCAAACTCAACAAAAACGGCTTAGCTACGGATGTTCAGTGTCTTCCAGATGTGTGCCAGCGGGTGATAAATGTGACAGAGGATTACACTGAAGGAATGTAAAAGTCCCTAGGTTCTAGAATAAATGGTTTATTTTTATGAAAAGTCGCCGTTAGTTTCTTTCCAGCCCCAGTAAATGCATTGCTCCAGCTTGACTTTGTCACCTAGTAATGAATCTGCTACCTAGTGTGATCCTGGTTTGTTTCACTTGACACAGTTTAGAGCATAAATCGTGGGAAGTGTACATTACATTAGATCTGGGATACAAACAGAGTACTATCAGAATATCGGTTAAGGGCATTGTGGTTACGTTAACCGCTTACTTCACTCTCTATAGCCCATTAAATGTTTAAAATCATCTTTCTCACTTCTGCTGGAGGTAGAAGCATTTCGCAATTGGTACACCACTAAGAGTGCCGGCGAGAAGACATATTTACACACAGGTCACTTATTTACTCTCCTTAACAGGTGGGAATCATTTTCGCAACCCATACTTAGAGGACGGAATAAGGCGACTTTGTTATGTTCTTAAAATACTATAAATCACATTTTTAAGATAAAAATAAACCTGACTGTTTCGGAAAATATATACCTTTTATACACCTTATTTATTGTTGCTTTGAGTGCATGGTATTCTCCAGACATCTGTAGATTATATGTGAGTACTCATGAGTTAAGGAGACACTAAAGTGAAATTCGGGAAATTTTGAAATCTAAAAATGTTAAATTTTCCATACATATTGTTCACGTTTTCATTACAAATACAAGCGTTTGGCTTAATTTTTTCTCTATTTTGTGTGTGTAAATATGTTGTATGTATCGTCTTGCATACACATTAGCATATATATTTAATTATAGGCTTTGATAAAATTAAATAATAAAACATATATTCTAATACAAAACTAGTGGAAAATTTAGTGACTGACTATACATAAACATTATCTTAATCTATGTTTACTTTTACAGAAAAATATGTACTATGTTCTATGAAGATAGATCTGCAGAACGTCTCCAAATATTTTCATAAAAATTATTGAATGCAGTCAAACACTCTAATATTTAAACCCAGGAAAAATGTGTTTGAAGTTTTGGATATTCAAAATTAAATACTTTGAGAAAGAAATTTAGAAAGTGTAGGTATTTAAAAAAGAGTTGCTGAAATAATGTTCAAAAGAACTTAGCGATAAGAAACTTCTCAGGTAGGTTCTCTGAGATTCAAAGTCATTTTTAGGAGCAAAAAAAAAAAATTGCCAAAAAATGCAATTTTTCATTTCGGTGTTCCCTAATGATGGTTTAAATGAGCTCGCAATCCTAAAGGTGCCTTAAAATTTAGCTGACATTCACCTTTTCAGAGTAAGGAATAGTTTTATCTAAACAGCTTGATTTGACCAGGAGTCGAAACCAGAATCTCCGAATTAATAGTCGCTATCGCCACCACTAGGCTATGGAGCGGATCCTTTTTTATTTCACAAACTTTGAGCTCCTTTTTTCAAATCACAGATTTTACAAGCGATTGTGAAGTACAGAAAATACTACAAATGTTAGGTATATAAGTATAACAGTGGGTAGAATATTTTCCCACAAAGTTCCTAAAGATAAGAGTTGACCTACACTTGTCGCAGATCGAACGGGGTGGATCAGGTGATATGGCTTGGGACTCGAAATCTGGTGGTTCTGGGTTCAAATCATTTGGGGTTGGCTTTCCTTGGTCACTTTGGTGAATCTGGAATGGATCCTTTCTTTCTAGGAATTTTCCGCAGTCCGATTTCATAGCATTTTATTCTGTTAGTTCCGAATGGTTTGAAAGATATAAGAGAAAAATTAGGGACCAACAGTGACTGAAAGACCCAATAGAAAATAAGATACCAAAAGGTGATAGCCATATCTCCAGCACATTAATAAATACTCGGTTAATTTTTTTAAAAAGTTAATGAAATTATATTGTTTTATTAAAATCAATCAATATCAATAAATTATCTTTGGTATATACTTAACATAAATCCTATATTATAATTTTTAAATTACGATTTGTCCCAGCTAAATTATTGTAAGATACAGACTTGTCATTTGTACATGCATGTGAAATTAGTACCCTTATATAATCTGATCCCTTTATAACTGCAACTAAAACTTGGTGAGGTGTAAATCGATTGTATTAAATGGCTTTGAACCTTTGAAACTTAGCATTTAAAAATAATGTTACATTTCAATTTTGTTTGAAGAGAAGGATAGTGCGTTAAAGTAAAATTAAAGCCTTTTAAAATAGACTTATAATGAATTAATGCCCAGGTTTGTTTCACATTTCGCTGTCCATTTCAGGAAACAGGGATTTTTATAAATAACAAAATATGGATTTGTTAACATTTGTATGTAAGGCAATATTTTTCTTGTGATTTTTTGTCCATAAATAATAAGAGCGCCTAATGCATTAAGTTTCATGAAAATATCTGAATTTTTATTACCAATCCTTTGGATAATTTAGTAGAGAATGACCCAATGAAATACGTCTATCAATTTTGCAAACGTAAAGTCCGAGTATTTTACTTAAAAATACAAAAAGTTAGTAAATGGAAAAACGAGGTACGTGAAATATTGTGATATTGATTTACGAGATAATTATATTGTTTTTAAACTTCTTTTCATTGCAGTTACAGCCCGGGGTAAGCGTTGACATGCCGCAGCGACCGCTGCTCCATCTACCTCCGTCTTACGACTTCATTGATAGCGGGCCGTATTGCACTGGGGCACGTGATTAGCATGTTGGGTCCCTAGAATGAAGAACTCCACCTCACTATCAGGCGTTTCTCAATTATTCTCAAGAGGCTGGGAGATGCCGTTCCAGATCTTACTTAGAAAGTCTTAAGCAAGATATCGAAATCAAACCTGGGCCTCCGAACCACTAGATCAAGGAGGCGGTCTGTTTTTTAGACTATCCATGCTAAAATCAGTTTCTTTAACACCAGGTATTAAACCAGAAACAACATTTCATAATATTAAGTGCTTGTTTTTGATGTTTTAACACCACTATAACAAGGAAGGCCTAATGAATGTTTGACAAAGTGAGCGTAAATGACCCCGGAGTCCACAACGCTTAAAGTTGCGGAAAAACTCCGGAAAATCTCTTACCCAGGTAACTGGCCTTAAGGTATTCGAACCCGGGCTTCCAGATTTGCAGGCAGACATGTTGACCACAAGACTACGGAGCAATTTTCAGTGCTATAACACCTCAGTGTAACTAATTTTGGTTCAGTATGGAATGTAAAAATTATTAATCTATGAATACAAATTATTTATTTTATAATTTTGTATAATTTTAACATTTCTCATGTCGGTTTCGAAATATTGCAGTAGAGCAATTAGTGGTATTTTATAAATTTGTTTCTTAGAGTTTGTTGATTGTATGTCGCAGGAACCATCCAGGTTGGAAGAATTATTCCATTATTGCAGTGACCAAACTTCTTTCAGTGCAACAAAATCACTTTTATACATAAATTTAGTAATATATATATATATATATATATATATATGTATATACATATATATACAAAAACAAAAAATAATATAATAATATAAACAAAAAAATTACCTCATTAAAATCATTAATTACCGCCTTTGAGATATTGAAAACTTTATTTCTGATTCGCGTTCAAGATATACCAGTAGATACACTAGAGAGGATATTCAATGCTTTCATTAAGTCTATTCTGTTATATGGAAGTTAAAAATGGGATGGGCAAGAGCTGAACATGTAAGTAAAATTTAAGTCGAATTTTTGGAAAAGAAATCTCGAGCTTTCCAAAGTAACGTCAAGCTGTGGGGTTTTGAGGGAGATGGATTGCTATGAAGAAACGGTTAATAGTAAAACAAGGACGGTGAAATAGTGGCAGAGAGACCAGTCCTTACTTAGCACTAAATTCTATAGACTGCGGATGCAAAATATAGCACCAACGTTTTGGGCTGCAGAGGGAAAAAGACGACTCAGAAGAATTGGCCTGGGTTCAATATGGCAAACAGGCAATGAAAATAATAATAATTTATGGAAAATTGTAAGAAAAAGGCTAGAGGTAATCAGCAGGCAGGAAATCGAGGCAGAATAATACGACATTCTCCTTGAGTCTATCGAATAAATTTAAACTAACCTGGAATATATATGCTGGTTCTAGGAGAAAGGCGTAATCAGGAATGGCCTGGTTTAGACTAGGAAGTTGAAAGGCCCAAAAAATAACGGATAGTTCTGGTAAGAAAACCTGCCCATTTTGTAATGGGGATGAGGAATGGGTACATATTCTGGCAGAATGTACTCACTGGGAAACCTGAGAAAAACTCTTGTTTCCTTAAAACTTTTTAAGGCAATTAGAGGACCATTGGAATGCTGAGATCTGTTTGCGGATCACGCTAAGTTGAATTTGGGCATCTTCCTAGCCAAAGTTGCCGAAGCGAGAAGCAAATTATTTTCTGGTTAGAACGCAGTAACTAGTGAAATTATAAATAATGTCATATATTTCCATCCACATATCAGTGAATATTGTTCTTCCCATTTTGATGTTTATTTATTATTGTATTATTTGTATTATTTATTCCTTATGCTAATTGCGTATCATAATGTGAATATAGAATTTCATAACAATAAAGATAACCTACCACTAACTTTGTGCAGAGATTTACGTAGCGTTCCTTCCATGTCTCTCTAGGCAGAAATGCTCGAACTATTTCTTTGAAACAAAGGATGCTTCGGAATGAATGCAACATTTAATTATGATTACTAATTTATTTTTAATATTAAAGACTGTTTAAACATAAGGCTTTATAAATGTTTTAAAAGTGATTTTACTAAAAAAAACATATTACAAAATAAAACAAATTATATTATGTGCAATATTTGCGAATCTCACAGGCTTTGAGAGAACAAGGAGAATGAAGCACGAAATTTTCATATTCTTGTAAATGATAACAGACTAAACAAGAGACTGAGATCAGTGGAGCTGATTTTGCGTGTCCGCCCACATTTCAAACCCGCTTCTTATGCAAGGCAAATCCCACAACTGCGTTCATAAAGGGAAACCGCCTTCTCTCACGGGTTGCTAATTCAATTTACAGCTGCGGAAATAACATCAGCGTTGTCAGAGGTTCAGTTGCCGCGGTATTGGCAGACGAGAGATCTTCAGAGACTTTACTCCCAAAATGGTTGTAATTAACTGAATTAATGCCATGCTTTTAACAACTTAACTGAGACAAGAGATAAATATACACCAGGGAGAGTCAGAAAATAAGTTACCCTATTCTTAAGTATCTGATGGCTCGCGGATTAAGACCTTAAATACACGTTCAATTCCTTTGTGCAGAAAACAGAGGGAGTCATTTTATTGCCCCGTATAATATTAGTAGCAGTATCGTTGCTGGAGAAGTACAGTGTCGCACTATCTTACTCACTCTTTGCATTGTTATTTAAGGAAGAACATTTACCTTTCCTTTTTCACAGCCTCTATAAATAAAATATTAGCAGAAAGATAATTGATACAGAACGTAAAATTAATGAAGCGTTTATATGTAGACGTTCTTTTGATTTCAATGTAAGGGATACATTTTAAAATTCCCTATGTTAATTCGTGTGCATACATTATTTCATAACATTGTTAACATTCTAAACCACTTCTACGTCCTAGCATTGTTGACACTCTCTCGTGGTGTCGCGCAGCACCAGTGTCTTAGGGAAGGTGCCTATGATGTTATTATCCTCAAGATTTGGCGATGAACTGGTTTTGTATTGAATTTCACGGGAGAAGAATGGTTTTCTAACACAGGGCTCTTAAATTAACTTAAAAACATCAATAAATTAACAATTAAATAAATGTACTTCTTTAAGAACAAAAACGAGGAAATGTATTTTAAAATTATATTTTTAATAAGCAGTTCCGTTGAAATATTTTGCTTCATGTCCTTTGAATGCAACACTTTAAACAGAACATAATAGATTTAACATCAAATGTATGCAAGGACAAATATAATATAATTATATATTAATGTAACCCCTAAGTAAACAAAATAGATTACCCAAAAATTTATCCGAAACACTGTATAAATACAACACCAATAATAATAATAATAATAATAATAATAATAATAATACCTCTATTTAGAAATTATACCAATTATATGCTCACAATGAAAAAAGTATGTACTTTCCTAAATAACAATACCCATTTAAACACAATAATACCCCAAACTTCATTCTCAACTAGAAAAAAGAATCCCTTATTTCACTTTTCTTCAAACAAAACATTACCAATTTACCAGAGAACATTTCATATTTTTATCCATAAACCAATAAATCTTCATTTATATTCTTAAAAGATACCTGAATTAAAAACATTTTAAACAAACGAGTTTCGTGGCTTATCCCATTTGACAAAATATTTCCTTAAGCAAATACCTGGGTCACTGATGATAAATATAAGAGCTGGCTCCAAAAATAGTACAAAGGAGACGTCGTGCACTTGCAGAGCATTAAAAATAAACTCAAATCATGAATTAAATACTCACCCCAGTATCCAAGCCAACTCGGAAATAAGCTTGGAATGTATCAGAAATAAGGGAGAACTCCAACTGTTGGAAAAACCAATAAATAATTCGCTACATGCTCCAACCAATGAGAGGTAATCGCTGTTTTGAAGAGTACAAGGAAAGAGACTCATACAAGAAATGAAAAGAGAGGGGGGGAGGCGGGTCATGGAAATTTATGAAGAACGACTTGTTTCTTGCCAAACATATGGTCAAAATATTTTCCTTTTTAGCACAGTGTTCATTTATTTTAGAAATAAAATCGAAATTCCATGGACTGCGGTCTGATGTGTGTGGATGTTGCTCCAAGAACCCCTGCCCGCTCACACCTATGCAATAAATTATTTACATGGGGTGTTCTGTCACGTTTCGTGTTATTGTGAAGTATTATGGCATCTCTACAGCAGTTCTGGACATTTCTCGCGAAAGGCAGCTGATACTGCGTGTTCACACAGCCTCACGAAGCGATGACACAAAGTACATCTTGACTGTTATAAGACAAATTGACCCAGAGGAGCAAATCTACTGCATTTATTCGATTTAACATGCCATGGTATCGCAGATATGCAGCGCCGAGTTCATCTCAGCATCATGTAGCACTCACTTGGCAGCAATCTTCTGCACTTTGATGACGTGTCATAAAATGTGAGTCATCACGGTGCCTGTCTCCATCCCTGCACATGTCACTTACATGTCTTGCTAACAGCGATCACTGAGCTGTTTATAGTTAGGCGTTCACTTTGGAACACCTGAACCCCATTATTCGATACAGCACAGCACAATCACCCAATAATTTTGTAACTTTGCATGACACTCCTGTGTGTTTTCGCTGCAGAGTACTCAATTTTCATAATAAGATCTCTGTCCCACTTTACTGACCCCCATAACCCCAGTGGTGCTGGTAACAAACTGGTAATTTGTTTGCATGGAAACTCGCAACACTGTTCACGTGCCCACTCAGCTTCTGACGAGCACACCCAGCGAGTTTTTAAAGGTATTTTCTAAAATTGCAACGTTGCTACTTGAAAATAAAAACGGTTATCATGAATTCCACATTAACACTCCATATTTTTACCCTTGAAAAGTTCCCCTTAATAGACATAAAATTAGGAAAATCACTTTTAAACTAATAAAAAGAAGAGTTTATATTATAAAATATATATTTTGTTTTATATTTATTAGTAACTTAATTTAATCAAGAATTAGAATGTGCTACACTATAATTTTTTAGTATTTAATTTTATTTAAGCTCTGCTTATATTTAAAAAATATCATTTAAGCAACTATGACAAAGGAAATTTAATCTACCAATAATTTATACCTGTGTATATTCTCATTAACGTGTTCTTGATACCTTGGTAATCGAAAAGTATCGATAATTCTCTGCATGAGTTCGATACCTTCGAGATATTTAATTAATACAATCAGTTTTAATTAATAATGTCAAAGTAATTTATTATCGGTCCTGGTGGTATAATGGTTGCCTCGTAGACCCAAGATCGCGGGTTAAATCCCAGTAAGGTCAATGAACTTTTTCGTAAGTATGGAAGTAAGCCTTCGGAAGGTAAGTACAGCCGTTAATTCTGTGTCGTAGATTTACGGCATGTACAAGAACCTCAAGCCTGAATGAAGAGGTCTCGGTGCAAAATTTATCGACCCCTGCATTGTATCAGGGTGAGGAAAGTTAAAGAGCGTTGGTAAATAAATCAAATAAATAAAAAAGAAGTAATATACTTTAAAAAAACATTTCTTATTCACAATATTCTAAAAAGCAGACAGTGGTACCAAGAAATTGGTGGCGCTCCTAAGTTTGACCGCTAACTCCATAGAAAAAGCGGCTCCTTGCTGGTATTATAGCACGCTGTTTGACGGAAGTGAATATTTAAAATGATGAGTTAAATTTGGAGTTTGAAGAGATATTTTAGTTCTATTGCATGAATTTCTAGCATATTTTTCACTTTTCGTGAATATAGAAAAACAAAAAAAATTGTTCTAATTATAAAATAGTCTCATTCTGAGTCTGACCAACAATAAAGGAGAATTATAGTAAACATTGTATGTGATCTGTTAAGTTATCTAATCACAAGTAGGCAACTTATTGTAACAATATCGTGCTTCAGCATCTTTAGCTTGAAAACTGATTTTACATTACTACGTAGTTGTTACTTTTTTCATGTCAATTGTTATTTTGAAGTAATAAAAGACATGCGTTTCATGGTCTGTCTTTTTCGGATAATATAAGTGCATTTGAAACTATTTTTAATTGGATCCTGTGAGTAATAACCGCACGATCTACTGGCTAATTATTTCATACATTATAATGAAAATTACACTAGAGGCTCATTAAAGGTTTTAAATGTTTCGTACTAAAATACACTGGATTAATAAGGGAATTGAACTGTATTTTATTTATTAATACACTCAAAATAATAAAAAGAGGAATTTTTACTTTATATGAAAGTCTGAGTATCGAAGTATCGAAATATCGAGATTAAGCCTTATGAGTATCGAGTATCGAGAAAGTTGGTATCGACCATCTCTAATTCTCGCTCGTTTATGTCTAACGTTCGCGCTTCACCATCGTAGCTTGACAAACTTTTAATCATTTTGTTCATTGAAGTTTTGTAGTCTTTTTGACCTACATCTTCTTTGCAGAGACACCGAGAACTATAAAGCTATATTACGCGCACAATCTTCTTGAACTTCTCTTTTACACCCAAAACTTAATAAAGAGAATGTTTTGCTTTAAAGCAAAGTTATTCATTACATAAAACGCAGGTCTTTTGGTACAGGACTACGATAACTAAACTAAATTAAATATCGTCAGTAAATTTGTCAATATTGCTGGAACATCTCCGGGGGAAATATTTTGATAATAACGTGTTCAAATATAATTTAATGGTTCTGCAAATTTGTGTTCCTATTATTCCTGTAAAATGGAACATAACTGTAGACGTAGTAGTAGTAGTAGTAGTAGTAGTAGTAGTAGTAGTAGTAGTAGTAGTGACAGTACTAATAGTAGTAGTAGTGACAGTACTAATAGTAGTAGTAGTAGTAGTAGTAGTAGTAGTAGTAGGAATAGTAGTAGTAACAGTGACAGTAGTACTAGTAGTAGAGTAGTAGCAGTGGCAGTAGAAGTAGTAGTAGTAGTAATAGTAGTAGTAGTAGTAGTAGTAGTAGTAGTAGTAGTAGTAGTAGTAGTAGTAGGAATAGTAGTAGTAACAGTGACAGTAGTACTAGTAGTAGAGTAGTAGCAGTGGCAGTAGAAGTAGTAGTAATAGTAATAGTAGTAGTAGTAGTAGTAGTAGTAGTAGTAGCAGTGGCAGTAGTAATAGTAGTAGTAGTAGTAGTAGCAGTAATAGTAGTAGTAGTAGTAGTAGCAGTAGTGGCAGTAGTAGTAGTAGTAGTAGTAGTAGTAGTAATAGTAGTAGTAGTAGTAGTACTAGTAGCAGTAGTGGTAGTAGTAGTAGTAATAGTAGTAGTAGTAGTAGTAGTAGTAGTAGTAGTACTAGTAGCAGTGGTGGCAGTAGTAGTAGTAGCAGTAGTAGTAGTAGTAGTAGTAGTAGTAGTAGTAGTAGTAGTAGTAGTAGTAGTAGTAGTGGCAGTAGTAATAGTAGTAGTAGTAGCAGTAGTGGCAGTAGTAGTAGTAGTAGTAGTAGTAGTAGTAGTAGCAGTAGTGGCAGTAGTAGTAGTAGTAGTAGTAGTAGTAGTGGCAGTAGAAGTGGTAGTGGTAGTAGTAGTAGTAGTAGTAGTAATAGCAGTGGCAGTAGAAGTAGTAGTGGCAGTAGTAATAGTAGTAGTAGTAGTAGTAGTAGTAGTAGCAGCAGCAGTAGTGGCAGTAGTAGTAGTAGTAGTAGTAGTAGTAGTAGTAGTGGCAGTAGAAGTGGTAGTGGTGGTAGTAGTAGTAGTAGTAATAGCAGTGGCAGTAGAAGTAGTAGTGGCAGTAGTAGTAGTAGTAGTAGTAGTAGTAGTAGTAGTAATAATAGTAGTAGTAGTAGTAGTAATAGTAGTAGTAATAGTAGTGGTAGTAGTAGTAATAGTAGTGGTAGTAGTAGTAATAGTAGTGGTAGTAGTAGTAATAGTAGTAGTAATAGTAGTAGTAGTAGTATAGTAGTAGTAGTAGTAATAGTAGTAGTAATAGTAGTAGTAGTAGTAGTAGTAGTAGTAATAGTAGTAGTAGTAGTAGTAGTAGTAGTAGTAGTAATAGTAGTAGTAGTAGTAGTAGTAGTAGTAGTAATAGTAGTAGTAGTAATAGTAGTAGTAGTAGTAGTAATAGTAATAGTAGTAGTAGTAGTAATAGTAGTAGTAGTAGTAGTAGTAGTAGTAGTAGTAGTAGTAGTAGTAGTAGTAGTAGAACAGAGGTGTATTTTTTAACAAAATATGTTTAGTACAAATATAAGTCATCTATTTTTTTTGAATGGTGTTTAACGCCCATTTTTACTACTGAGGCACACAGGCGGTGGACATTGATGATACATGAGATGAAATGATAAATTGGGAAGGCATTTTTTTATAGGAAGGTAACGTTCCACGCCTAAGTTTAGGGTAACTCCTCGGCATTTGGCATGTATTAGGACTGAGGAAAACCTGGTAAAAATCTCAATCAGGGAGGGCGGCCCTGGTGGGATTCGATCCCCAGATCTCCCGCTCACGAGTTCGCGCCTTAACGACCTCGGCCACCCGTGGCGGTCGTGTATGTTGCATGGGTCTTGGGTCTGTAGGTGCTAATACATGAAATTATATATGTAGATATTTAACTCAAATAAAATATACAAAATGAAACAAATATGTGCAAAACGTAAAAAATTGAAAAAATAAAAATACATAAATAAAATGAAAATAAAAAATAGGAAAACAATGACGTATCACCCACACATAAGTGTAAAAATATTTCTAAAACAGTGCTCTCCCCCTTCCCGTTCTCGTTTGTCTGCCTTTTCAGATTTGAGCTGTCTCTTTTACCTACACTCTCCTCCTCCACCTTCTTCTTCGCCTCATTCCTCTCTGCCAGCAAAGTTCATCTCTGCCTGCCCTTTCCTTCCGTTAACAAACAGACCGGAAGATATATTTTTCTCTGTTTTTCCGTTCCCTTGCAGTGCACCAGAATATTTCCCCAGTTATTTCTCCTCACTTATAGGGCAGATTCTCGTACCCTCTCTGTCTGTTATTTTCGTCATTTGTCACGCACCTCATCTAAACCAAGCGAGGTCCTAAATTCTGTGCTTGGCCCCTGTTTGGATGTAACGCTACACCCCCCACCCGATTTTTATCTGCACACTCCGAAAGAGTCGGCTGTCTATTCTTATCCCTCAGGTGTTTCTTAATTTTCCTCCAAGTCCCCTCCCATTTCCACGTCCTGTTATCCCTTATAGTCTCTAAACCCTTTGTAGATTTTGAAACCCAGGTCTTATTTTTTCCCGTCTATCTTCGTGAACAATTCGTGAACGATACTTCACTGCTCGGATCCTGCATTCTATACTCTCACTAAAGACGTCAAATTCCGTAAAGATTCCATAAATTACTGAATTCTTTCTCATTTCTCAACCATTTCTCAGAAAACCCGCTACTGCTCTTTGACAGCCCTACCGGAACATTTGGAATTTTGCTTGGTATGCCGTAAGGTTCTGCGGCTTTAATATTCACTTTATGATTAACCTCACCAACGTCTTCCATTCATCGTGAAGATTATTTCAAAGTACACGATGTTGTTCATATTATTATCTGCATATGTCCACGCCTCTGCTTTGCTATAAATTGCTACGTTCAAGAAGAGTTTGTTTTACTTGTATTCGCCGTAGATAACCACGTATCAAGTACGTCTGTAGTCTGTTTAGCCCACGCTTTAGGGCACCATAGTAGATACAACAGTCATGTCGTCCGCATATAACAGAGTAGGTACCTGTATATCTCCCACGTAAGTGATGCCATATTTCTTTAACAATGCCTCGGTTATGTGTCAAAAATTTAACAGTAATTTAATATCTTAGCTCTTAATTTTCTAAATTATATTTTAATGTCAATTTTAACATAATTTAAAAATATATTACAAATTATTTCTCTTTTATTTACTTGGTATTTGGTTTAGTGTTCAGAACATGTCTAGATTTTCTGAAAAGCACCAATATCTTCCGGTATTTTTAGCGCTATAGTGTATTAATTACTGCAACCCAAACTAGAAGGGATATGTCACCTTCATTTAGTTTATCTTATTATAGTATTTGACAAAACGATGTCGAACTGCAAGCTGACAGTATCGTTAACCTCAGAGGATACCATCAAGCAGACAAGTCGAATCCATTAGCAGTAGGCTTATTAGCGTGGTTCAGATATATGACATTTAAAATCAAAGCTTTTTGGCCAGCTTAACAAAATTTCAAACTAACCCAGATGTAGAAATAGAGAAGAAATTAAAAGCTAAAAACAAAGCATTTAAGACATTTTGGACATACCAATGAATTCCAATATAAAAACGAAAATTAGAAAGACAATAGACATACATACAAAAGTATAATTAAAATGACAAAAAAAGGGGGTTGGAAATTTGAATGTGGTGCAACAGGACATAGGAGCGGGAAACTGTGTGAAACTTTGAACATATATATATCTTAACGTGTATTTTATGTAATGTACGTTATAATTAGGGACATGAATTTTATGATCTAATAATCTCTTTAATATGTATGCATTTATGCACTGAAAACTTTCATAAAAAATTATCTTTAACATTGAAGAGTTAGGATATATTTCCTTAAAATGAAATAAATAAGTATATAAATAAATAATTCTACTCATATTTTTGTTTCTGTACAGTATAATCTTCTTTTCCGTTGCAGTTCAGGACTAACAAATGTTTTAATTTTTCTTTGGTTAGCTGTCTCCTATTGCTTCTTAAGATATTCTTATAGCGCGAAAAACTTGCATGTGAGCTATCAATTTTCAAGCCTGACACGATGCACATAACATTCGAATTATAGTATTTAGAAATCAAATATGAAGTTAAAATAATTAAAATAAAAATACATTTATAAACTGTACATATAAAACAAGCAAATGTGCAGTATAATATGAAACTACTGAAATATTATGCTTATTAACAAAACAGACCAATTATGCATTATATGGCACGTAAAATATTGTTTAAAATTGTTGGGAATTTTGTAATTAGCTCACATGCCAAGCGAGCATACATTCTGTCAGCGGAGAACAAATGCGCAAATTCTAACTGTTCGTAGTTATTATAAAACGTTTCCAGCGTTCAAAGTTTATAACACATATAAATGTGATAATATTCCTAATACTGAATATCTTTTCGTTATAATATTAACAGATTTATATAGAAAAAATATAATTAAAAGATGTTACAATCTAACACATATATCGTCAATATTTTGCGGAATTTTCAAAATAAAAAATCCATCAAATTTATGGTTGGTAGCTCATTAGGCGTATATAACTTGAAATCTAAACCCAACTGCCAATAATTGAATAAACATTTTTTGGGAAAAACTTTACTAAATGTCATTATTATAAGTATTGTAAAATGAGCATAAAAGTTTTAACTAAAATGTTTAGCTGTTTCCATTTGTTTAGAACTAACATGTCTTAGCAATGAATTTTCAACGGTTGTTCTCCCACTGAAAAAGATGGAGTAAATGTGGTAAATAAGATTTATTTCGATATAAAAGACAGGAAATGATCGAAGTATTACCATATCCCTTCCCCTGATTGCATGCCGTACGATGCACTTTAAAAGTATTGCCTCCGATACTTTTGCTAACGACTTCGGCAAGTAACCCCTCTAAAGCCCCACCAACCCATTAATATTGATACCCTTCCTCCCTCCTTACCAATATCTCCCCCTCATGGATGTCTCTCCCCTTTCACTTTTCTATTCAAAAGTCACAAATAGAACGGATTAATTGATGTTTCTTCGACAAAACGTAAAGAGTCGTACCGTGAAGTTTAACACACTAATAGTTGTTCTATTTCACAGTAATATTAGCCTGAGGTACGAGGATTGTTCGACAAGTCCGTGAAAAAAATAAAAAGATATAACATTTTTGGAAAAATTATCGATTTATTTCTCAATAAAAAGCTATACCCTAATTGTTTACCCTATTCATAAAATGTAATCTTTTCAGTTCTATAAAATGCGCAATTGTTTCGACAGAAAATTCTTCATTTGAAGCGGATTTATTTCCTGATAGACGTTTCTCAAGTAGAGAAGAGCAGGTAGTGGGAGGAATCAAATCCGGGGAGTATGGAGGAAGGATTGCATACCTTGAATTCAATAATTTTGAGATCGCAATCGCAGACGTAATGCGCTTGCGCGCTATCGTGATGGAACAGATTCTCTTTGGTCGCCAAATGAGAACTATTCTTCTTGATCGCTTCGTTTAGTTGCTCCAGTAGCATTGCTGACAATATTAGCCGGTTATGGTTTATGGTTTTTCCCTTTTCAAAAATGTCAATGAAAATTTGCAGTGGCAATTGCATGGTCGCCGTTACCTTTCCTGTTAAGGGATTGGCTTTGTTTTCAGAGCGGTTTTCCGGATTTCCATTGACTTAATAATACAATTTTCTTACCTATAATTAATCTTTCCCTATTCTTGGCTATACATGTGTGTGTGTGGTCCTTTGAAACATTACATTCATATTATTCGCAATTGTCATGAAGGCCAACAATCACACTTTAAGACACACATTGTAATAGCCCTTATCTGATACGTGAAATCTATGCAAATGAGCTTACTAGATTTATACGATTTAAAACGTTTAACCAATGAATATTTGTTATTTTAATTGAAAATTAAAGCAATTACCTAACATTAAAACATGCACAAATGAACTTATTAAATTTATATGATTGAAAACATATTATCAATGAATGTTTTGAGTTTCAAATAAAAAATTATAGCCTTTATCTTACGTAATAGCATACGCAAATGAACTTCTTAAATTAACATAGCTAAATAGATTTTTCTATTAAACGTTTGTGACTTTATATTGAACTTTATGCCTTTACGTGAAATACAAGCATGTGAAAATGAGCTTATTTAAGATAATATAGTTAAACAACTGCTATTAATGAGTGTTTAGAACCTTAAGTCGGATATTTTTCGTTGCAACCCTTGGACTCTTTTAATGATAATTTATAAAGAATCAATTGTGTATAACATCAGTTACAGATGTTGATGATTTCAAATGCAAAATTAGCTTAGGCGATTCTAAATGTCACTATTGATAAAAGCTATGGTATATCTGGATAAAAGTTGACAACAGGCTTAACATAAGCCATGCTACAAATGGTAGTCATGTGGCAATCTGTTGAAGACTAAAATTTCAACCCTTACTGTATTATAAAATGTTAAGTTTCGATTAAATAAGTTTTCATTTAACATTTCTTTTGTTGGAATTTTTCATCTAATAACTTACATGAACACTTATTGGTACGGTACCTGGATGTCAAATCACAAGTCACTACAAAAACATTTTAATTGAATCATGAAAAGTTATAAAAGAAACTATCCACACATTAACCTGCACGTGAAGTTATCTCCCCTAGAGCGATAAAGTGAATGACGAATTTCAATTGTTCGAACAAATGACAAACGATGGCTTACTTTTAATAGTAATACTAAAAATAAACGACTTTCAACTGTTTACACAACTGACAAACGATCCGAGGCTGTCTTTTAAAAATGATGAGAAAAATGAACGACTTTCACTTTTCAAACGGTAAAATAAACGACTTTCAACTGTAACGGTTCGAGGCTGTCTTAAAAGTAGTGCGAAAAATAAACAACAAAAAACAGACAAAAGATAAAATAAGGCTTTCAACTGTTTAAACTATAGACAGACTATAAAACAAATATATTTAAACAAAATCTGTCTTTTAAAAATACTGCTAAAAGTAAACGACATACAACTGTTCAAACAATAGACAACATAATGAATTATGATCAGCTGTTCTAACAATACCTGTCTTTTGAAATTAGTATGAAAAGTAAACGGCTTTCAATTTTTCAAACAACAAAGATAAAATAAACGACTTTCAACTGTTCAAACAACAGCCTAGGGATTCAAGGATGTCGTTTTAAACTAGTACCAAAAATGAACGACTTTCAACTTCTTAAACAACAGACAAACGATGGTGACTGTATTAGATAAGAATATCAGGAGATTAAACAAGTACTGAAATATAAATATTGAATAATTGTCTAAAATAATGCATAGAAGGATATACAGTTACTTTTTGATCTACCCTGGTATGTATATTCCAAAATTTCCCTTGCAAGAGTTCGCCACTCCACCCCCCTCTCCAACCCGGAAACTTCGTCTCTTCCTTCACGACCCCACATAGCTCAGCTCTCTACAACTTGAGACCTAGATGGTGCTTCAACAACTTCATCGCTGCTTTAAGCCACCCCTTCTTATCATCCCCTAACTTAATTTAAATTTAATATATATACATTTCGCCAATGAGATTAATTTGCGTAAGCAATTGCTGTAATTTAGAAGCACTTCTTCTCCTGGATAATCAGTTTAAAACAATTCCAAGAGCTCTTCATGGCGCATAGGTAGAATTATTTCACCCCTGGGGACGGAATAATATAAACACTCCTTCCAGATAAAGTGTCAGCGGTATAACGGACAGCTAAGAATAGAGAATAAAGACTTCTAATATCAACTATTATCTGGATAATGGGGACACTATGCATGTAAACTAATTATGGAGTGAGCTTAAGAAACCAATGATAAATGACAACGTGAACTTATATACTTATACTTATAATAAATCAGATTGCCATTGAATCATCATCAAAATTATAATTTAAAAGAAGCAAATATTTTAAGTTATTATACAAAATCTCGTAACAATATGTTTCTATTATAATTCCTAACGTTTTAAGAATAATTTACTACTTTAATTGTACGAACTTTCAAGAACGCTTGCAAACTATTGAGTACCAGCTCCACATCGAGTACAAATCTACATATAATTCTAGTCTCTAATATATTCCCTGCATTAATATTTTAATGGATAGTATATTAGTTTTTAATACTGCCTAATTACTTACTAACACTAGCATAATAAGACCATTAAACGTCATCATTAGCCGCTCTGAGCCGTCAGAATAATTTAAAAGTGCTTATAATTTAAAATAACATAAAATAAAAAATAATTTAAAAGTGTTTATAAAGTTGATATTCATTTATGGCAAAGCAATTATTAGCATTATATTTACGATATCTTAATTGATCATACAACAAAGCTTCACTGCAATAGGGATAGTCTAACTGATACAGTTCCTTTGTAAGTTCGGCAAATACTGAGGGTGGTATTTCTGTACAAATTTATTCAAATATATAATTACCGCATATATGGCCACTGCATTGGCATATAGTACCATAACGTGTCTTTGCAGCTAGAGGTGGAAAGAAATATGGACATGGGCATCCAAATTAAGAAAGGAGGAAGTACATTGGAGCTAGAATCTGGATGGAGGAGTACATCAAAACAGAGGCCAAACTCGCGTGGTTCAGTTTAAGACCCCTGACGACTATGGGCGTAGAATTTGCCCTCTCTGTGAGCATGGGGGCACATATTCTGGCTGAATGTAAAGGTACAGAAGAATGGAGGGAAAAGTACCTACCACACTCTCCTTTACGGGATCGAGCAAAGGGGGTGAGGAGGTTATGCTTGAACTGCAATGGCAGGCAGTGAAGCGGAGAGATTAGATTAATTTGTATGTAAGTGAGACAGGTTAGGTCTGAAAAGACTGATAGCCGGTAAACAAACTGAGTGAATACAGCTGTGTTTATATTCCTAACGTAATTTCTCTATCTATATGTTATTGTACATGTATTTAGAAAAATGTAAAAAATATTCTTCTGTATTATTTATTTGCTTGTTTTAATATGTAATATATGTTTGTTTTAAAGTTTATTACGAGATACCTAATTTAATATTAAACCAAACGGACCTAGTACAAAAACACACCATTGGAGCCGTGCGTTTGTTAAACTTTTATTTTATTACTTTTATTGTATATTACTGAAATATACACATTCCTACTACCCCTACTTAATAATATCTTTGAAGTATTTTCTGCTTTGCCCCCCCCTTCCCATTCTTACTTACGAATTTACCGCCACACAGAAACAGTTGAAAACTCGGTCGATATTTTCAAGAACTGATCGTTAATTGTTCACTGTTTATAAACATTTTTGTTTCGTTCTTGATAGAAATTTAAACAACCTTTTACATACATCAAAATGTTTTCTTTATGCTATAAATAACTGGTATATTAGTTTAATAAGTGGTACTATTTCGCGTGCTAATTTGGGAGTAAAGAGGCAGGTAAGCCAATCAAAATTATTCTCTCAGCGTGCTTTTGTTGACATCCGCTAATAAAGTTATAATTGACAGTTAGAATATAGTTGGTCTGGTGGTGACGTAATACTTGATTGTGAAAAATCCATTTTTCCTTGTAGAAGTTATGTTTGCTGTGTTTGAAGAGAATTTATTGAAACCTTTCCAAACGCACTATCCCTTCAAAAAGTGCTATATAAATAAGGGAGTATCATAAAAGAATCATTCGATTTTAATCGGCTATATCTTTTACACGTGAACATAAAAAGTCGCGGTAAATTTTAACATGTCGGAACTTTCGCGCACGTTTCCCTTAGCACGAGTTTCACTTGGTTGCCGGTAGGTGCCTCCCTGGTGCATTTTGCTCGCTTGCTGTTCAATATGCGTCGAGAAAGCATTCAGCGTTTTCCGTTTCAAGTGGGAGTCCGTTATAATTTGTAGTGTGATTTTCGTCCACAGTACTGCGCTGCACCCTCTATGGCTTTAAAGTATTCCTCAATGATACCCACAGTTTCGAGAGACTGGCTGTTTATGTAAAGGAAATCCACAGGTCGTCCATGTGTCCAATGAAGACGAACCCATTCGGCAGAGTTTTGTATGCAGCTTACAGAAGTCCGCAGCTCAAGTCAGTAGAGAAACAGCCGTTCTCTATATGACCGTCTGGCGTGTTTTGCTTGGTATTAAACTTTTAAAATTATTACAAGCCCTTCGCGAAGGTGATAAACAACGGTTGAGAGCATACTGAACACTTGTAAATGAAACTTTTTATTCCGACATGTATTTTAAATTTTACCCCAAAATTTTATTACATACTCGTATAACATTTTGAAATCGGATGATTAATTTTATATATCCTGCTCTAGTGAATAAAATATTACTGTAATAAACTTACTGAATATAGGAAAATTCTTGATATTACAAAACGCAATAAAAATTTCTTCCTACATATAAAATCTGCTCAAACCTCAACATTGCTGTGTTTATAAACGGAAAGAAAACAAAAATTATTTGATATGCAGTTTAGTGCATTGCAGATGTTGCGATGTACAATAATGGAAAACTACATCTCGACACAATTAGCTTCAGGAACAAAACAAAGTCTGCAGTGGACGATATGGAACAGCTGGCGAGAAAATATTTTGTTCGTTCTGAGACACGTTGATGGAACGTGTCTTTTGCACAACATCCTTGACTTATTTGTCATTAATTCATAGATTATTTTCATGGTTTCTATAACAGGAAAAAATGTAAAATGCAAAAAAACTTATCCTGAAATTCAAAAAAGAACTACCACAGAAGTGGTTGTTGATGATTTCTTTTATTTATGGACGCTCTTTAACATCTCAGGTCATCAGCATCCCATTCTATTCAGGCCATGAAACGGTCGACAAATTTTGCTCAGAGGCCTCTTCTTTCAGGCTTGAGGTTCTTTATCATGCCGTAAATGTACGACACGGGACCCACGGCTTTACTTCCCTTCCGAAAGAAGCCATACTTAGGATTTTACACCCGAAATAATCCATCGGTTCTGGCCGGGATTGAACCCGCGATCTTGGGTTTAGGAGACAAGTATGGTTACACTACACAACCAGGACCGACAGAAGCAGAAATGAAACAATGGGAATAAAGGAAAATTAAGAACAAAATATATGAAGCAACGACAGATATAAATTGCAGACAGCACTTTTGCTAATCCTATGCAAAAGAAACAAATAATCACTTTGTATTTAATGTAAACAGAAATTTTGTTTTATATTACTGTAGTTTCTTTATTTTTAGTCTTACATAATGTTAATGGAAAATGGTCTATGAAATTGCCAATACATTGAACAATATGTCAATAAAGATTTTCCATAGATATATTACTATGTTTTATTGGGATATTTTTGTATTCATTATTACATATGATATAAAGCTACGTCTTAATGTTTCAATTAGCACGCAGTTATTAGTAACTGCAATTAATATAATTTATTTAATATTGGGGGACTAAATTACAGTATTGATTATTCCAGTGATAAATAAACCAAGTGTTACATTATCAAAGTAATTAATGTTGACTTGTAACGTTTGCACTGTCCCGAATTAACCTTTTGTAATTTTTATTTGTAGGATATTTCTAAATACACAATGTAGCCCACGTGTCTCCAAGCATTAGAGACACTAAGACTAATATTAAACAATAAATAAGCAGAATTTCAATTAATGCACTTAAACGGCAGAGTGATAACATATATGGAGTGGAAGGAGGTCACTTTCAACCTTATCTACTCTAAGATAAGGTTAATAATCTATTTGAACTTCCGACGATGTAAGGGAAATTTTACCGGCTGATGATGGACCTGTCACCCGGGAGCCACACACACATGCTACAGCAGCCGTATATATTAATGACCCTTTAGTAAAACGGATTAGGAGGTTGGTAGTCAACAGTTACAAAATGCTGCATAAAAGAACGCATTGAAAATAAATAAGGCACAGTCAAAGATAAACAACAAAAGCAAAGTCATATGTTAATGTTGAGGTTCAAGAATTGCATTTTAAACACAACAAATTGTACTTTCAAAATTTACCAACAGAACCTTGAAAATCAATGAAATGTTTATGATTTATTCCATAAATGTTATATCTCTATATTGCTAAAGAATCTTCATATTATCGTCAAACCCTCATATTTATAATGCTGGATTGCATAACAGTGATTAATAATTTTAGTGATCCCCGCCATATAAACGAACAACGGCGAGAAACCTGATCTCGCATTCCACTTGCAGGTGACACCAGAAAGGTAGAAGAGTAAAGTAGACGATCACTGCATCTGTTCCAATAGTGCGGTACTCCGCAAAGAGAGATAATTAAGTCACAAAGTTCGTAACAGGAGTGACATCTGTCTCTAGGCGAAATGACAAACTGAAAGCATTACACATAGAGAACGCTCTCGTCTCAATACATATTCATAAACTTAATCAATTTCTCTCACCTCCATTTCTTCTTTCCTCCCCCCCCCTCCACTTCTGCTGCTCTCTCATCTCCTTCTGGAATATTGATTCCCTTTACCACTCAAACTCACTCACTCACTCACTCTCTTGCTTCCTTATTCTGGGATTAATTTACAGAGGTGATGCACAAGTAAAGTGTACCTTTGCACCATGAGAAGTTTGTTTGCAAATACAGATCGCTTTGGGTACAGCTTCCAGTACTTCACCATCCAACAACTTTCATTTAAAGAATGCACAAATTGAGTCGATTAGAGCAAGGTCGGGACTGTGCATAAGATACTAAATAAAATAAAATAAAATCTGCAATACTCCATCCCGGCATCCTGTTGCCTATACCAGACGTATATTCCAAATTTTACCATTTAGTATTTATTAAAAATTATTTTATCATATATAATACATAATACATATTAGAAATCGTGATCTATAAAAAAGAAAATATAATATAATGATAAAACAAAATAGTACATAGAATCAAACAATTCGTTAAGTAATTTAATAATTTACATGCTACTTGGAACCAGTAGTTACCATTAGCTGTTAAACTAACTACAAGAATTGGTAACCAGCATTTACCTTACCCTAGCTATGTAAGAGAATTTAATTTCTATTTTACTTTTAGTTCCACGTTCTGTACTCTCTTCTTATTTAAATCTTTATTTCTCTTTAGGTTTTAATGTTTATGTATATTAATACATGCTTTTAACTCTACCTTTCCTAACTTAGTTCACTTAATATATTGAACATTCACTTTAAGTATGATATACTCTTGCTATTCTGTCACTAATATTATTTGTACCTTACTCTCTACCCTTCAATTTACTATTTGTTCACTGCTTTCATTGTTTATATAACTTCGTAACTATTCACTCAACTTACATACTTATAAACAATTTTACTATCCTCTTTTAATTACCACCATTTCCTTCTTCTTGTACCGCTTACCCATGACTCATTTTTCCCCATGATCTTACCTCCCCTCCAGTCTTTATCCATCTCCTCCTTTTGTAGTATGTTGTTTACTTAATAGCCATCATGTCTACTCTCTGTCTTCTTTCTTTTTCATGTTGAAAGGTTGAGTAGTTGTTGGTGATGTGTTAATGATATCTATGTGATCGATTATCACTCCCTTCTTCTATTTTTACTCTTCACTCAGTCTTCTTTCCTCTTCTTCTCCTTTCTCTTTCCTTCTCTCTAATTATTATTCTGTTAGTTAATGTTCTGCATTATTGATATATCACACCAACTTCTTCTTTTGCCCCTCGCTCCTGTGTTCTCCTTCCTCCTTTCCCTTCATCTTCTTTCTTCTTCGCCTACTCTCTGCCCTCATTATCTTCCCTATTCCTTTCATTTTCTCCTTCCCCATGTCTTGGTATTGTATTTGTAGTTTGGTTGATCTTCTAATTTCATCTTTAGCTTGTGCCGTAGCTGTTGCTATCTCTTCCTGCGCAAGAACTTCCTGCTTGAAATTTCGCAACGTCTCATTTGTCTTGTCGGTCCTGGTGGTGTAGTGGTAACTATACTTACCTTCTAAACCCAAGATCGCGGGTTCAAACCCGGCCAAGGTCGATGAATTTGTTCGGGCGTAAAAATCCTAAATATGGCTTCCTTCGGAAGGGAAGTAAAGCCGTGGGTTCCGTGTTGTACATTTACGGCACGAAAAAGAACCTCAAGCCTGAAAGAAGAGGCCTCTCAGCAAATTTTGTCGGCCGTTTTACGCCCTGAATAGAATGGGACGCTGATGACCTGAGATGTTAAAGAGCTTCTGTAAATAAATCCAATCAACAAAAGGACGTGCAGGAGTAACATGTCTTTAATGAATAATCCCGTCAATGGCCTTACGAAGTTTCCTGAGGATGTTACAGTAGAAGTCGGCATTTATGGTTGGGCCTTGAGGCTGGAATGTGGTTAGGAATATGCCCTCGTAATCCCAGAAGACTGTGAACATCAATTTCCACATAGATGGTGCCACTTTAAATTTTTTTTTCCGGCAGACGCACAATGTATCCACAATATTGACTAAGGCTGTTTTCGAGCAGGTAATGGTGAACCCAAGACTAATTACCTGTTCGGGGTAGCAATCATGTCCTTCATCATGGTAGCGATTGAGATGCTGCCAGATGTGTTGTGGGGTCAGCATCGTACACAGACTTTGTGAAAACCTAACCTGCCATGCATAAGAGGTAAGCCATGCCTTGTAAACTACCAACTACTTGCTCGCATTAAGTCTTCAATTCATTGCAAATACTCCGTTGGCGTGACAGAAACTTCTCACCGTAGATGGAAAGCCTGTATTTATGAACAGCCTTTGGTCACCAAAAACTGCAATGAAGCAATGTTCGACGAATGCCCATCACTCAGTCGCCGTAATCTTGCAACTGCTGTTTCAGTATTGTAAACATCGACTGTTTCGTGTCGACTAATGCCGCCATCTAGTGTCAATAGCCTCAGGTGCCACAATCAAGGATGTAGTACCCCTCATCGATTTGAAACTCAGTGATTTACCCTCATAGATACCAAACTCTGATATTGGGTTCCATTCTGAAGAGAACTGGTAAGACCAAATGCCTTGTGCCCGAGTCTGTTGTCTAGCAATGTTTACAAGAAGCAGCTGTTGTGATGTGATCTGTATCATCACAATGAACAACACAATGATGATTAAACAGATGGCAAATGTCGCAGTGATTAGATAGAATCAGGGTGGCCAAGTGGCATTCTCTTTCCTATTGGTCGTTGGGCCAGCCACCATTTTTTCCCTGCCCACCCACATAAGGGTTACTGTGAATCCATATTAAAATATCACGGTAGATATTCTATAAATAATAATGAATATTAAAGAAATTCATATAATATTTTAACAACTATTTAACTAATTGCAAGTAATATACAGTACAGCAAACAGAACCCTCGTTTGGACGACTTAACGAAAATTTACTTTGCTTCAGGAAGCACGCTTTTTACCGGAGGAGTCAGATATTCATAGCCCCTTAAATTCAAGCGCATAGATGTCTACAGTACTCCACACACCAAATTTTTAGTCATACAATGGCATCTCGTGTACAAGATCGAGGTTTTCTGCATTTCAAAATCTACTGTTTTGTGTCGCTACATGGCCATGTATATAAAACTATGCTTCATTCGTAAAAAAAATTAAACGCGGGTCAATAGGATGTCATTAACGTGATCCAACACACAATTTCAGAAATTAACTCTACTCACATTATTACGTGGTTGCAGTTTCTGAACTACATTTATCTTAGGGGGTTTTAATTTAATGGCATTCCAAACCGAGGTTTGCGAAATTCCTTCTTAGTATGCAAGTTAACTCAGAGATTTCTTTGGACTTTATTGTAGCTTTTCTCCGATGTGATCGAGTTTTTACTCTGCCGGTTTCTTATCAAGAACATAACCCTCTTCCCTAAATCTATTCACATGATATCACGAACCGTTTCTCTATAAATCGCCGTCTCACTTTTCTATAAGAGTTTGTTGTCACATAGGAATCACACATGAAGATTATGTGTGCTAAATTATACGGATTTTTGGCAATTTAACAGCATTACACACTATAACACTGAAACACGAGGTCTCAAAATGTTCAACTCGTGTACAGAGCAACGTTTTCACGCCAACTGATTAGCCGCACATGGAGATGCGGGAAAGTGAAAGGGGGGGAAGATAACGGTTAGAAACAGGGCAAGCAAGTTCCCGTTGCCGGCCACGCATCCAAATGAAAATCCTTAATAAAACATAGAAAATTATTAAATAAGATATATAATTACTCTATAATTCTATACTCGGAATTTATCTTAATACTTATTTAAATAAAGATTTTTTTATTTATTTAGGACGTTATTGAATATGTAAGGTCATTAGCGTCCCATATAATTCAGGGCGTGAAATGGCCGATAAATTTTGCTCAGAGGCCTCTTCTTTCAGACTTGAGGTAGGGGACCCACGGTTTTACTTCCCTTCCGAAGGAATCTATACTTAGGATTTTTACACCCGAAACCATTGGTCTTAGCCGGGATCAAACCCCCGATCTTGGGTTCAGTAGACAAGTGTGGTTACCACTACACCACCAGGATCGGCATTTAAATAAATTGAAAATGTGTTTCATAACGCGATACATTTTAAATTATAAATGATGACAAAAGCATTACTGTCATTATTATTAAAATGGTGACATTTTGCAATATGGCTGAATATGGAAATAGGGTACAAAAATGTAATTTTTTATACAAGGATAATGACAATATAGTACTTAATATCTAAAAGATGATTCAGCACGGATCGCTGCGATCTGATTCATAAGCGATACCTATACATGTCTGTACAAGGGGAGTAGGTTTATCAACATGATTATTGCTCTCGGTTTATAGGCAACAACCCATTATTTCGGCCTTCCGCTGCGAGCACACATTCATTATTGAGCTTCAGTTTGCATGGATTGTGGATAGCTCTGAGAATGGCCCCTTACTAGATTTAATCAAAGACGGTTAGTGTACTAGGTTTGCTGGGTCAAAGGCCAAGCTTGTTAGCACCAGGGTTAAGTGAAGGAACCCAAGGGCACTGACCAACTGATCTAGGTAAACGTCTATCGCACATTGAGTTCACATATTCTTGCATTGTTTAGTCTGTGAAATGCCAAAATAACGTGTAGCTCCAACATTCCATCTGAATACAGTGTGTTCCATAAAGTCACGGTGGAAATTCGAAACTGTTATAAACACTATTTCAAATACATGCAGATGAAGTTTTTACTTAATATTCTGAACAGAAAGTAACATACTTTACATTCCTCATAAATACCACAAAAACTACCAACAAATTTTCCATTTTTGAAAAAAAAAATTAAAATATATGTTAAGATTTTGGAATTTTTAAAAATAAGACTTTTAATTTTTTATACAATGTGCAACTTAAAACACGACAGTAAATTATTTTTTCTATTGGAATTAAACTATACAGGAAAAGTAGGTACCAGAATTCCACAGAAGTTTAAAAAACTTTTCATTTAATATATACACTCGAAATATTAACTCTTTATATATAAAATATGTCCATATTAGATTACTTGATCTTAAACTTTCATTAATCTAAGTTTACCATTACATGTAAAAAATAATATTTTACATTTAGTAGTAGTACTCTAGACAGTACTTTTTTATGATGGTGGACTTTTATAACGAGATTGTTTAATTTATGGTAAAACGGCATGGAGTTTGGTTTGTGGATTTTTAGAGGTCTACTTGAGCTGGTATGCACGTTATTCATTCTCATGCCCTTTTAAATACGACGGTTATTTTAGAGTTTGAACAGGGTTTAGGTACTGTTGACTTTAGTTATTCATATCAATCAAACAGCAATGTGCATTGTTGATAGGCTTTATTTTTTTTATAAAATGCCTAACATACAATTCCAAATTTGTATTTTCAGTTACAGTAGTAAATCTTACACATCCTTATAACGATAGATAAAATATGAATTCGTCACTTCGAATTGTGAGATCAGAAGAAAGTCCATGGAGCAGAACAACAAAACTTCTCATTGTTCATTGTTGGCCACAAACTGTAGCCAAACTAGCAATAAATAAACATTAAAAGGAATCGTAGAAAATGCTTCACAATGTTTGGAACAGCCTGTAAGGGTTAGTTTCTCTCTCTAGCTATTCTGCTTGAAGATAACTTCATTTTGGACGTAGTTCAAACAATAAATACTGCAACAATCGATGCAATTACGCAGTTGGAAACAAAGCGTGGCACGGTAACCACGCGCCTTGTCCGCTTATCGGTTTCCCGTTACAGAGATAATTATTATTTCTAGCTGAGTGTGTGACAACGGTCAGCGTGTATATGATGATTTCCTGCGCCAGCCTTTGAGGCAGATATTCAAATTTGCGCCGGACGCCTTTCCATTGTCTGAGCAACACCTCGCCCACTAATGTACGAGATGCGGAAGTTGCAACAATAACAGCCGGAGAAGCATATATCACTAGGGGTTGTGGGGGTTGGCATGTCAGTGGTGTAAGTTTCTCATGTATAAATTAATAATTGGGAGGCAGTGCCCCTGCACATGTATGTGAGAACGTTAAGATTAACGTGGCAGGAGCACTGAATACGGCGGAAGTGAAGTAACCAACATAGTTCCGGAGTTTATTACGTGCCTAATTATCAGAAATTTCAACAATAACTCAAACCTGTCCTCTACGTCCTCCGTCGCAGGTGGACTTTGCTTCCTTAGATGTGCAGGATCCGCTATGTCGTAAAGTTTGTTGCAACCGCCGGCTTAGTTAAGAGAGCTTTCGTCAAAAATCTTCCTCAATGAAACAAAGAGTAAAGTTTGTAAAGACATAAGTTTTCTTCGCTTTCTATCGGGATCTTTTGGTCTCTTACCGTCACATTGCCGGGGTAAAAACGTATTTAATCTTAATTGTTTATTAATATAATTTAATTTATAATAAATAATACTAAAAGATAAATAAATACATTTCATTTCGCCTTCGCTGATCACAGAGAAAGAATCAAAAGTTCGCGGACTCAAACCCATCCTAGGTTGCTAGATATTTCTGTACAAAAAATATGGTTTTTGTTTACAGGAAAAAATTGAAGAATAAAGTACATATATGGAACAAACCGCTAAACATTAGGTGAGAAATTGGTCCAATTTCGGAAGATGAGTACATTAAATTTTCTAAAACGATGACAGAAATGTGTACATGTAACAGACCAATATCTTCTGTTATAATTTACGTGCTTATTTTCATTGTGATTGTAGTTATAATTGCGAGAATTTTAATCAGCTGAACGGATATTACATTCGCTTCGCCGGAAGTTACCGCTTTGATGCCGACCTGCCAACTGCCTTGGAACGAGCGGCAAATCCATGAAAGACACCATCATGCATTGTAATAAATGAAATTAAAAATAAAGAAATTAATAAATAAGGGAATACATTTAAACAATAACAAATATAACATGTTGATGACCAACCCATTATGTCTAATATAGAAGACGGGCTACCAAAGAACATATTTAAATTATGCAAATTATGAAACAAAACATTTTGAAAATATTTACGGTAAAAAATGGCATTTCGAGAATAAAGTTATACTTGGAAAGAATATTTTAGAGCAAGTGAAGAAAAAATTATGGTTATATATAAAAAAAATTAATTACAGCTTTTTGAGTGTTTGTCAAACCGAGTCGGAAAATCAACTAGAAAGATGTACTTAATAACATAAAATAATGATTGAAATGAAATATAAGAATAAAACAATAGCAATGGTTTGGCAGTGTGTTATATGTAACACACTGCCAAAATAGATGTGTGAAACATTTAGTAATAAACCTTGTCCGCCCACAAGATATTTTGCCTCTCGGCTATTCAGAGTGCCGCATTCGCTGGCGTCCATGCATTTCGATACGCCCACTTGTGCTAATTTCGGAGGTATTTGTGTTGGCGAACGATCAATATTGTCACAAGTACGGCCGAGGCATTGGTTTAATAAATGGTCAGAATTATAATGAGAAAAGTTAAATTTATTTGCTTTAATACTTTATACATTTTCTTAGCTTAAAAGTTGAATCAGGAAGTTGTACCCAATGAAAACACTTTTGGTTTACCACGTTCGATGACGGATTATAGGATTTTACCATGACGCAATCTTCCGCTTAGCAACAAGCAGAATCATGCTGAACTTAGTACAAGCGCGGATGATAGGGAAAAAAAACAAATAAAAAATAAAATCCTAACATCTGCGTACTCTCTTGTCATTGGACACTACAGTTTAAACCTAGGGAGTTGGTTCACCATCTTAATGTAAAGACACTCCTTGGCGATCGTGAAACTATATTAGAAGGTAACAGAGCACCAAGGCGCGCTTTTTCTTCACTCTTCGTTCCTAATCAAATTATTTAACAATTTACTTATATTAAGATCTTAAGAAAAAAGAAAAACCGAACTACCTCGCCACTCTGCAACATCGGCTAAGTGACATCGCCCCTAAGGTAAGGGCCCTGTCAGTCTCCATGGCTGACTTTCTACATCAACATTATACTTCTTTTAAACAATAAATGATTTAGGAGATGCTTTACTCCCAGAGATGCTAGGAGTCCCGCTGCCCGCAAAAAAACTAAAGTTTGAAAATAAAAAACAAATGTAAAGAGGTAGTGATAATGGGGAGAAGGGGAAGATATGCAATGCAGTAAAAGAAAAATAGTTCGCAACTTGCAGTGAAACGCCCATACATTTCAACAATCAGCAAATAGAATACAGAAAATTAACACGAGTTTGTCGTTTGTCTCTGCACTGCGGACCGCCAACAATACATATTTAGGTTACATTCATGAAAGGTAATTCAAACGCCACGTTCGTCGTGTATCCAACCGGATTTCTTTGAGTAGGTTACGATGGCGTATTTGTCGCCACTTTAGAGCCTTTGTGCGGGAGAGTTTGTCATGGTTAATAAACGTTCCGTTGCTTCAGCATTATTGATGAAGATGTCACTTGATAACGGTGGTGGTGGTACATAGTGTTTCATTCTGGTCTAGTGCCACTTCCAATATTAGGCTAAAAATACACTATTTCTTGCAATTCAATTCTGTTTAATCCTGTTTTTACCCCTTTTCTTTTCGAAATGAAGCCACATAAACTAGTTATGAATATTTCAGTGGTGCGCAAAAACTAAGAAAAAATCGAGAGATTGAAAGGTTGGTTTCAAAATTAGTGAAAATATGTTATTTCTTTAATACTAATTCATAAATAATAAATACAAAATTATAATAGCCCGTGTTCTAGTTGCAGGTAATCTGTTTCTCTAAAGCAAATGACAGAAATATAAACTCAAGCAGTGGTACGATGAAGGATATTAGTAATGAAGAAGAACAATGTGGATACTGGTAAGAAGCCAGATATTTCTACTGAAAATGAGAATGGAAGTAATAGCATACAGCAGAACTGAGGTAATTCTTTGATGATACTACTGGTACTAAAAACGGAATTTCCTAGTGATCGGGCAAATTTTCTAGATATTTTAAATGATAAAAGAAACAAGCTTATTATACAGCATGAGCACTGCAAACCCCAACCGAATGATCATTAGTAAAATAATACATAAACGTTTTCCCATTAATTACTACGAAAAACTAACAAAATCTGACAAGAGAATAATTCTGTTATTCTAGAATAGGAGACTTTGTTTACTGTGAACCATGCCGGTTATTTGCTAACAAGAGTTCAGCATCTTTTCAATATTTTGAGGTAAAAAGCGTTCGTGATTGGAAGGGCTTATCAAAAAAAAAAATTCATTTGGGGGTATGTGAAGTTTATAATGTCCGGAGAAAAAACGGTAGATGGTAACGTGGAATGTGCATTAAAGAAAGTAATTAACTTACCGAAACAAATACTAGATCGCATAATTAACGCCATTATTCAGTATTTGATGTAGCTTTACTAGGTCATAGAGAAGAATTAGGGAAAAGCTCACTGTGAAAATGCTAAGTTCTGTTATTGTTGGTTAAACATCTGTCCAAAATTTCAAAATGAATTGGTTCAGCTGTTAATCACAGAAAGTAGAGAATAAAATCAAGTCCTCTCAATTAATTTTTGTAATTGTGGATACTACACAAGATGTGAGCCAAAAAGATCAATTACGAGGGTAGTCCATAAGTTTCCGGCCTCGGTATGATAAAGACAAAAACTATATTTCACTTTCCATATAGTTACCCTTTATTGCAATACACTTCTCACATCTTTAACATTACAATCCCTCCCCCTAAATAGTCAGAGGTCTTGTCTGCAAAATGGACATAAACAGCATCAATCACTTCTTCGTCACACTTAAATTTCCTTACTCGAAGGTCCTTCTTGAGTTTTGAGAAGAGGAAATAGTCACTGTGATGGTCCATCTCCTTGAAGCCACATTTCTTCAGAACTTCCTTTGCAATAAGAGCTGTGTGCACAGACGCGTTGTCATGAAGAAGGCGCACACCACCACTCAGCTTTCCTCGCCTTTTTTCTTTGATGGAAACACGTAGTCTGTGCAGTAGGCCAGCATAGTACTCCCCATTTACTGTGGTGATCCTCTCCTTGAAGTCAATGAAGAGTATTTCTTCACAGTGCCAAAAGATGGCGGCCATGATCTTTTTGGTTAAATGAATGACCTTGGCCTTTAGAGGCAGTGCTTCGCCAGGTTTAAGCCACTTCATTGATTCTATTTTGGACAAGGGATCATATTAGAGGATCATAGTTTCATCTCCTGTAACAACGGTTTGCAGAACTTATCTCTTATTGCCATGGCAGAACTTCAAAAATGCCTGACAACAGATGACTCGTTGCTGCTTTTGGATTGAGGAAAGAAGTCAAGCCACCCATCTTGCACCAACCTTATTCATGTTTAAATATTCCTGAATAATTCGAATATCTACTGTTTTAGAAAGGCCCAACCTTGCTGCTATTTCTGTTCCTTTGAGCCGCCGCATGATAATTTCTCCTTCCACAAGAGCGATGTTTTCAAGAGTGAGCGTTTCCAAAGCCCGACCTGCATGTTCTTCGTCTTCAATGTTTTGTCGACCCATGCGAAAAAGTTTGGCCCATTCTTTTACGGTACAATATGAGGAGAATGCTTCCTCATATACAGCGTCCAATCGCTGTTTAATTTCATTTGCAATAAGTCCTTCTTTTGTGAAGAACTTAATAACAGGTCGATACTCCATTTTGAACATGACAGAATCTTCTACACATAGTCTTCTTTATGCAACTATATGTGAACAATTGAACACAGCGGAACGGAAGTTACATCTGAAATTATTTACTTAACAGATAAGTTATGACTTTAGATAAAGCTTTTGTGAAGGGGATAATCCTTATCAGCGAGGCTGCAAACTTATTCACCTACCCTCATAAGTCAAAATTTCAGATACGTTCATATAGTTAAAGATTCTTTTTGGAAAACTTGTGAAATAGAAACAAATGATAGCTTTTAACATCGAAAGAGATGGACGACTATATTGCTGCGTCATTGGAAATCAAAATACTAAATTCAATGGATGAAAAGTGTATCTCATTAGACGAATGCAGTAGCCAAGATTATAACGGAGGAAAAGCAAGGATTGAACAAAAATAGAAAACAACAGAATATGTTCACTGCGACGTACATAATTTGAATCTAGTTCTAAATGACGCCGTTAGAAATGTATATTAAAATAATGTGGTTATACAAATATTTGAAAGACTTTATTTGTTTTTCAGTCAAAGTACAAAGCGATGGGAAATATTATCACTAACTTCTTACTCTTTAAATTTTAATGGCCTACACGTTGGTAATCAAGCTTTAACTCAATAAAATCTCTAAGACATTGTTATTAAAATGTTATGAAGGTACTAACTGCAAAAGTGTTGGAATCAAAACATACCAACGACTGTAATGAAACCAGTGCTCTTACAGAACAAATGTAAAATATTTAATGTGTTTTTCAAGCTGTCCTGCATTTCCAAATACCTGAAGCTGTTAATTTGGTATCAAAATTACTGCAATCTGACGACCTTGATCTTTTCCGTGCTTCAGTGTTACTGCAAACATCTGCAAATTTGCTAAATGACTATAGAAGTAATTTCTAGGAAGCATTTTTGTCCAGCATGATTCTTGAAAACAATGCGGAGTTGGCACCAAATTTGAAAACTAAAAGGCATTTTGATGATCTGGTTCAAAATGAACGTCTGTCAGATCCTGAAAAACATGTTCAAGTAAATGTGTTTCACATGCCATTATATATCATTTTTGGTCAAATCAAAATTAGTTACATTCTAGGAAATGTTTAAATGATCTGTTCAGTGTACTCGCCCCCACAGTTTCTTTCTACTGCAAAAGACGAAGAATTGCACAGTAAAACACAACATTTATTATTGTAGAAAACTTAGCGAAGATTTCTCATTTCAATTACAGCGCTTCAAAAGTGCAATAAAAACGAGATAAAATACAAAATCTTAGTTCGAGATTTGCCACACATCTTGCTAATCGAAAGTTACGCTTTAGTGTCAAGTATACCAAAGGCTTACACTGCCTTCATTTAATCTCTCTCTCTACCTGCAACTGCTGTGCCAGCTGAACGGTCCTTCTCAGAATTAAAATTAATAAAATATATTTACATAGCACCATGTCACAAACGCGATTAAGTGGACCCAGTGTTTTAAGTATCGAGTGTGAGAGAAGAAGGAGAATTGACGTGAGTGGAAACTTTTGTCTCAAAGAATACTGGACGTCTTCGCCGCTTCCAATGATCCTTAAGAATTCTACATTATACAGCATCCCAGTGCCAGATTTTGGTACAAATGGAAGCTATGTACCATGTTCGTAGTATCTAGGAAATAATACTAATTTATTTCCTAACTTCTTACACCATAACCACCTCCACTGTTAGTAATAGTAATAACAACCACAACAACAGCAACAGCAACAACAGCAACAACAACAACAATAATAATAATAATAATAATAATAATAATAATAATAATACAGGCAAATTATAAGCCTACAGCTCCTCCAAGGTCCTGTCAGGCTATTAAATTTGATATTTCCGCAGTTGAAGACATGCTACTAAACCATATGTTTGAACATGAATCATTCTGTTAGGCGGCTCAAATTAAGCTTTGCAGGGGGGCCCAACCTTTCTCCGTTACGCCAGTGGATGATAATAATAAAAGTATTTACCGTGACATAATATCTTTAATTACACCTTTGGGTACTTTTAAAACTGTACTCCCCTAGTTCACGCCATCAGTGTGACAATATTTTACATCAATTTCGTTGATTTTTTCCCGTCAATACTGTACATTTTCGCTCGTGTTTTTGGTTTTACATTAAGTTAGATACACAATTTTTACAATACTGTGAATTTTAATTCTGAAAGGGGCCAATTAATAAAGCTGCATGACTAGTTTTCGTATTAAAGTGTATAAATAACAAAAACGGCGTTGTTCTAGAGTCAACTGTTAAACAATTTTCTTGAAGGAATGTATACTGTCGTGAGACCAGCAGGAAACAGGTTCAGAAAACAATATTTTTGTAGCTGATGCATTGTCGCCATCGGTTACTGCAACCCCAATTGCTGGGGCTAGCCGCTTCCTTGGTATAGAGTTAGCGTTGTTGACTGCTGGCCGGGTGGTTACAGGTTCGATTCCCGGAATGGGACCCACTCAGACTCGTGAGGAAACCGAGAGCTGAAGCCCTTCGAACACAAAAATCACATGATAGGTGACTGGCGGGTCACCGGCTTACTGATAACATGCCTCTCTGCAAAATTGATGTGGCAAGACGGAGGTAAAGAATGAAGCAGTCGCTGCGGCAGGGCAAGGCTCGATATCGGGCTGTCTCGCCTTTAGAGAAGGAGGAATGGCCGACACGTGAATGGAAAAGATTTATATCTATAGCTTTATAGAATGAATTCAGAAAAACTTCCAAGATAAAACCTACATTCCTACCCAAAAGAAATTACTTCATCCATGGAAGTCAAAGATGTAGAAAAGCAATTTGGTATTATTATATTAACTGCTAAGTTAATAAAAATGCAGTGAATATCGTAATAATATTTATATGCTTTAATAGTTCTAATTTTTCAGTACAGTTAATTTTATTGGCCAAGCAACAAGTACAACGAAAATGGTACACGGAACTTGCGCAGTATCTAAAAACATTGCCTGCAACTTCATCAAATCGATAAGCATAGAAATGTGATATCAGAGCCATACTATTCGATACTATCGATCGTAATGTACGCGAGTGCCAAAACTGATACATCTCGTATTTAAATCACTCGCGTAATGAACGCCAGCAAGGAAACAAAAATAGTCACGTGAAATTACACTCCATCCATCAAGCTGATTAAACTGCATAATTATCCTATTCCCCTGCCGTAACAAGATAAGACAAAAATCACACTCCGAGCTATTCTACATCACGAGGGGGAACCGTTGATTGTGCTTTCATGAGCATTATCCCAATCGGTAGATTACTTCGGCGAAATACGCGATATTACAATCCTCTGTTACTCATTAATGATTTAAATCTCTGCAGAGCTACACAACGCCACGTATATACCTACGTTCACTTTTTGTGCTAAACAAATGAATAATATATAAATGCATGTAAAGTTAACGTGAGAGAAAGTGCAAGAGACGTTGGAATGAAATTAAAAACCAGAAAAATAAACAACCAAGGTAATAGAAACAAGGGTGTAGTAGAAATGTAATTTGAGAAACTGCGTACTCTGTAGCTGTCCTGGGCTCGATGCATTTCAGCTAAATGGCATTTATATTTATTTTCATAAGAATTCTAGAACCATCTGCGACATAAGTAATTAATTTTTAGACAATTCATACCAAAATTACTTCCTATAGCACAAGACACCTAAATTAGGAACGGCATTTTGTTACACCGAGGCCTCCAGTGCTACCAACTTAAATTTACTATAGAATGCGATGATTATTTAATATATTTAAGTTGATACAAGTAATTTATTTTATAATTTAATACATATTGTTTTACTTTTTACATTCTTCATGCTTCAGTGCTACCAACTTGCGCTTACTATAGAATGCGATGATTATTATTAATAAAATTTAAGTTGATACAAGTAATTTATTTTATAATTTAATACATATTGTTTTAATTTTTACATTCTTCATGACGATTTCGAAATTAGGCCACAGTGCAATTAGTGACACATATAAAAGTGTTTCTAAAATTGATTAGCTTGCGTGTTCCTAGCCGGAAAATGATGTTATGTTAGAACATCATTCTAACATGTTATGTTAGAACAAATTAATAGGAGATAATCCCATCATTGCATACTATGGCTTCCTAGTGAACATCTGGACCCCGCTTTCAGGCAAGCAAGAGGAAGAAAGAATAAGTCAATTCTGATAAAAGTGAAACAGCTCAAATCTGAAAAGACCTGATAACAGGAGACCGGATGAATTCAGGCTAGATATATGAAATTCATTTTTATTTATTTATGTCAATAAATATATATTTCATTATGAAATATGTAATATCTGTTCTTATCCTATATTAATTTCGAGTAGACGTAATGCATTAAAACAGCACATAGTCTGTTCGGCCGGTGCCTCTAGCAAGATTTATTATGATGTTGCTACTGGAATAAATACACTACTACTACAGCTTCTTTCAGCGTGATAAAATTATATTTTAATACAGCAATTTAGTATAGTATATAAAACAATCATAATAATAATTATATAGACAAATTAATTTATAATTTTATTCGTCTAAAATATATTTATTTAAAGTTAATTTGGTGATATTTGTAAATCTCTCAGCCAAGTAGTTAGGGAGATATTACTGTGCCGTTCCTTGAACGAACACGCAGCGAAGCGAGTCTAAATACTAACACGTGACTTACCACCTAGGTTGAGTACCCAATGAACGAGAGGGCTTGCAGCGTGGCTGTGGGGCTCATGTGGGGCTGTGGGAAAACACTGTGCGCGCTCATGCAAATTCCACATTGCCACCCGCGTCCACGTGTTTTTCTAACTGCGATTCTAGTTGTACGACATTTTTCTACTAACATCCTATTTTTGTACCAAGTGATTGGTATCTTATAACTTGGTAATATTTTTCATTGTTCCGGTAATAATTAAATATGTGCTTATTGCCGAATTAACAGACGGTACACCACGGGATATGATATAACTTACGCTTTATGCATGCGCTTTAGTATCATTACGAATTAATAGTTCAATATTTATTAAGTGTATCTTTAAGTAAAGAAATAAACCTACCTCATCAATGGTATAAGTGGCGCATTTGCAAATAGGCATACACCATGTGGCAAAGATACATATGTAGAATTCCCTACTAAAAGGCAAGTTTGTGCTACTGCGCATGCCTAGCAACTCAAGATTGGCTCTCGTTGGATATCAAACGACACGCATTCAAATCATAGCGGCACAAAACCATCATCCCTACACTTCTGCTACCTTTGCTTTCCACATGAGGGCTAAGTTCAGTTAGATGGACAGCCTGTAAGCACCTGCTCTGTTTCACCCGTGTATGCGATTTAGGATTGGTGTAGAAGGGGAAGTGTTGGAACTACTCCGAGGAAAAACTTGTTACGATAGACAAATACAATACTCAAAGCACCGAGATGAGAGGTTACATCAAATGCACCAACAAGATGCAAACACCCAAGGTGGGGCAGATGGGAGCAGTCAATGAGAAAATATGTGCTCAAGGAGCAAGGAAAAATAAAATTAGAATCTATAACAGACAAACGCTCTCAAAAGCCATTTTGCTTCCTCTTCTGAGCAACATTAAAACCATCTCTCCCCAACAATTTGTATGTCGTCCTGGACACTATTATCCAAAAATGCCTCGAGTGGTGAGGACTTTCAGAACAAGGCATTCGTCCCCGCGGTGTCTCTGGATGTAGAAAAGGCCTTCTCTACGACCTAGTAACTCGGCTTCCTTCATAAACTTATCTCCCTTGGACTTCCACAAACTTACATATATATTTTACACTTATATCTTAAACACCGAACTTTTAAGTCACGGTGACAGGAAACAATTCAACAATTAGACCCATACGCGGCGCAGTACCAGAAGGTTCTGCACTCCCACTAAAACTACGAGGAAGACTTTCCCCAACAAGCCAGATGTCAACATAGCTCAATACGCAGACGACGTCCTGGCTTACAAAACAGATAAACACCAATGGGCAGAGCCATGAAGTCCATCTAATCAAAAGATGGTGCAGGCGTTGACGAATGTCAATAAATTCTGCGAAAAGCAACGTCAATACATTTAACAAACGTTGTACATCCGCTAATTTCCCCACACTTACATAGGCAGCAAAGGATCCAATGGGAAAATTCCCTCAATTATTTGGGATTTGAGCTTGATAAATGTCTAACCTTTAAGGAACACCTCACTAAAACTGCTCACAAGGTTTAGGGAGCAATTGCTCAACTGATCCCTGTATTTAGACAAAAGCGATTCCTGTCCATTTAAAGCTACACCTCTTTAAAGCATCCCCATCATGCTGTATAAAATCTGGGGCACGTTGGCTGTTCCTTCCACAAAGGGCTTAGAGCTATCTATTCTGTATACCTCTGCTTTCCTACCAGATTACTGCACGAGGCCTCTTCTCCCCCATATATGGAAGATGAAATTAAGCGCCGGTTACAGAAACGCTATGTACCTTTTCACGAGGCCAAAACCAGGATTCAAGATGCTACGCTTGGCCTACGGGTATCTTGGATTACAAGAGTTATTACATTAATATTTTATATTTTTAATATACAGTTTTGTATATCTATATGTATCGAAATGCTGGATTAATTAAAAAGACGATGAAAGAAAAATTATAACATTGAAATGAGATTTTTCCTTTACATAAAGAAGTCCAAGAGAACAGGCGGAATACGTAATTATGCAATTAAGCAAGATCTCGAAATGTTTTCACGTGCAGACGAAATTGGAAAGATATATTAATGGAACCAATCAAATGGCTAAGAAAGCTAATAAGATATTATAAATCCATAAGTGAAAGAGATTAAGGGGCCAGAAAAATATGGATTTAAATAAAAATATCTGGAAAGTTTAAAAACCTAATTTACGATCATATAAAATCAAATATCTGAGAACAGTTTTGTCTATCTTATTTCAGTAATTGTATATTTTATATTCTATATGTGTATAATACACAAAATGTAACAAAAAGGCATGTCAAAAGTTTAGGGAAACATTCCTTGTATACAGAGGGTGCAAATATGTTATATAAACATGGGTCCTGAAATACTTTATTTTCTTATTCAGAGCTATTTGTCTAAAACTCCGCTTACACGGTGTGAAATGCAAGCTAGAGTGTCAGGATAGCCGTCTTGTGGGAATAACTCTATAAGAAAACCGTTGCTTAATAGATACAGAAGTAAAAGTAACTATTCTCAGGTTCAGCGTTGTTGTGATCGTTCAGAATCGCGTAGTCCGCTTGTTACGTTACTTACTTCATTGTTTGACGTAGTGTCAGTTCTGTGTGTTTACCGATCTCGTTCCAGGTGCAGTAACATGAGATATTCAAATGCGGAGTTGGCAGATGTCCATATGATCTATGGATTGGCCGAACATGTAGAGAGCCTTCCTGCTTGTATTCTTCGAGGCAGAGAATACAAGACATTCCAGGGATACATTAGTCCATCAGGGAGTTCCTTCAGTTCTGTTTTTTAATATTCCGATATGTGATAGAAGAATATTTAAACAGTTGAAAGTTGTGACAGTTATGCTATGGTGGTGAAGAAGGAGGAAACAAGAAATTAAAGAAGAAGTTAAAACAGCTGCAAGACGCAAGTATGCGACGGCGATGAAGAAAGAAGATTGGGAAGTAGCAGACATTGACAACTTGACAACGATGACCATAATACCCGTAACAACGACAACTATAAATACCAGAAATTATAAACAATAAAATGACAAGACAAAAAAGCACCAATCAACAAATCTATAACAAGAATGCAAAAATAAACGATTTTAACAATAACAATAATACCCACTGGAGTACAATTTAAACAAAGACAGACCGTGACCGGAAGGGAAGAGCGGAGACAGTGAAGGGAGGATTGAGGAGATGAAGGCAGGAGCAGAAGATGGACTGGAGTAAAGAGTAACAGAAGGAAGTATGGAAGATACGAAGGAATAAATGAAGGTTTATAAATTGAAGCGTACGGTGAGCAAATAGCCTAGTTATTGATTGACTTTTTGAAATTTGAAGAAGGTGTAATAAAACGATTAACAGTTGAGCTGGTTTATTTACGGAAGCTCTTTAACATCTCAGGTCATCAGCGTCCTATTCAATTCAGAGCGTAAAACGGTCAACAAATTTTGCTAAAGGGCCTTTTCTTTCAGGCTTGAGGTTCTTTTTCGTGCGGTAAATGTACGACACGGAACCCACGGCTTTACTTCTCTTCCGAAGGAAGCCATACTTAGAATTTTTACGCACGATCCTGCCCGGCATTTAACCCGTGATCTTGGATTTAGCTCAGGCAAGTATGTTTGCCGCTACACCACCAGGATCGACGCGATTAAGAGTGGAAACAGATTAAACTGTAATATAGTGAATAAAGGTGACAGAGTATGGAAGGAAAAATGTAAGCAAAGAATATTTAAATTGATTTCGGTCATAGCACAGTCATTCAGGAGCTAGGTGAAGATATGCGATGTGTGGTTTGAATAGAAGGTGGAAATAGAATTTAAGTGAACAAGATAAAGTATAGTAGAATAATTATAAAATATACTTACAAATAAAGGGAATCTATAGATCAAATAAAAGAAAATGATAGCTCATTTCAGTATAAAACCTTAGTTTAGGGGTGCTGGTTACCAGCACCATAACCGTGGTATTCCAACGGACGGTAGTTGTAGTCTTGGTAGTTTTTAGTTCTGAATTTAAGTTTTAGCTGTAAAATTATAGCTTGCTATCAGTTATAGTTCACCTGTTTCCAGTTTAATAGTTGTATGTTTTATTTGGGGGTTTGTTTTTGTTTAAATGGCTATAGTTATAATCTATACAAGAATAATGTAAGAGAGAGGAAAAACATATTAACCATAGAGACTGTAATATATGCTTTGGTATAGCCATCTAGGTGCCAGAACGGGTATTATCATCATCATTATCATCATCTATGTGGTACAGGTCTAGAAAATGGGCTCTAACAAGGAAATAAAGCATTTCTGGACACTTGTTCAATTTATACTTTTTGCTACATTTGTATAAAGGTTAAACACACTGTGACTTTAGGCCTATACATATAACATTTCAAGTCTCTTAAAATGCTCAAAAGTTTAGAAAATACACACATAGGGCTTTAGTTAAAAATCTTTTTCGGTTACGCAAGGCTTTACCTTTTAATTACTAAATGTTCCGCACCTGCGATGTACGCACCAGTTAACTCAGTTTCTACCCTTTGTAAGGTGTTTCCTGCCGATTCATTGCAGTATGCAATCATTCGGGAAGATTGTTAAATGAGTTGGTTACAGAATGACGAATTCTTTGTGCATAATTCTATTTTAAAGTACAAAATGCTCGCGCACGCGTGCGAAAATTTATTAAAGTCTTTCCCTGACCAATGGTCTCCTTCAAGAACTGCAATTGATATGGTTGCACGCAAAATTTGAATTTACTGGTCCAGTACAGAACAAACGCGTGCGGAAAATGCACGGTTTTAAAGGAAGAAATGCTAGACAAATTTGAACATCGTTTTTAGACTTCGCTAACAATGTCACTACCGAAATTGGCACAAGTGAGGATTCTGGAACATAACCATAAACATGAGCAATACAATCAAAAGTGGCCATAGTCATATGATTGAAAATGTTCTTGATACATGTTCTGTTTAGCCGAGTGAGGGCAATTATTCCAGCATCTTCTATTAGATACTTTTTTTAGAAAGCGGAATAACCATATGCCGGCTGCGGTACGCTTAGTAACCGTACGCAAGAATAAAACACCGCGCGAGCTGACAATAAATTTTATAACTAAAGCTCGACATATTTAACTATTCCCACTGTTTGATTATTCTATATAGATTAATACCCATTATTACAAAAAGAGATGATAGAAAATAAGAAACAGTGTAAAATATAAACAATGAAATAAAAAGACTGACCAAGTTACGAGAATGACGCAAATATTAAGTCATTGAATGTAGATATAGCTTTCTTATGAAATAAACAAAAGCATAAACCTACAACTACAAAAAGGTCAACAAAATAAGCTACTAACATCTAAGTGGGCGAATAAAAGAAAAGCAACACATAATAAAAATGCGTAGCATAAGAATGCCTACCTCCGCCCACAAATTTTCAAAAATCAATTATATATTTTGTAAAAATGCGCAAAATGGAATGCAAAACTATGAAAAATGGCGACTACCAGTCCATAGTGTTGCACGCATATTCCATAGAATTCCTTAAATAGTCTATGTACAGTGAGGTTATTTGAGTTACGGACTGCCAGACACAAGCTACTAACTGTGGAAGTGCAACCACCACAACCGGAAAATGAGAGATAAAATCCCTACGCATAAAGTTAGTAGTTAGGTATATTTTTTTCTAAAAATATAAAGTGATAAAAATAACAGTTGAAAATTAAGCCACTTGGCGACAGTATATTGTCCATATCACACGTAGGAAATTCATCAAAGTTTTACTCTGCAAGAACGCGGCGTTTCGGAATATTTATTATCATTGATCCTAATTCTCGTAACTTCTAGCGAACAGTTTCTCTGCCTATCCTGGCTTACGAGTGCAGGATGTTTTTACGAATCGCCTTAACACTTCTATGCAATAATTCGTTTTAGCACATGTATCAATTTGTATACATAAAATCCATTCAAGATTTTGGTATAACTAATTAGGAACAATTAGCATACGATTTACATACAATCAATACATCGAGTAACTACGAACATACAATCAGTAGCTTACAAATCCTCCCTCATAATACAAGCTACTAGCTGCACATGTTTTATAAGGCCTTGACGATTAGTCTCTAATATCTTCACTGTATGTACCCCTGGAGACAAAAAAAAAACTTCTAGATTTAGTTCAACATCGGATAGCTTTGGTGGTACTCGGTAAAGCTGGATTCATAGTAGGGCGAAACTGTTTTAGTTAGCTATGTATCCATGGAATGTCGCGCGCGTCAGATATTTGGAAATAAAGCTGCAAGAATTCACATATATCTAAAAAGGGGAGGGGTAATCGAACCTATGGCACTGCTGGTCTGTACCATACAGATGAGATAACTTCATACAGGTAAAATACTTTTTACGATAACATATTACATAAATCTATCTTAATGGATGTATGTGTACAAAGCGTTGTGTCGAAGTGAACTTAAGCATTTTGAGGTTATAAGAGCTGAACCATTTTTTTTGAACAAGTTCATCGAAAATTTTTGCTCTTTCTGTCTTCGTTTTACGCTCTGAGGAACGAAAAAATAATAAATAAATAAATAAAATCTGTATACGCCACCCTGGTACCTGGATTCCTAAACCAGGGCGTGTATATAAAATTTCCATTTATTATTGTAACTATACAATTCAATATCTCTTACTACGTTATTTTACAGATTTTCCTAATAACTAGATTAAATAATGAATAAAAGAGTAAGTAAAAAAGACTGAAAATAATTCAATTAAACCAAAATATAAATTTACTAAATTAATTCTTAATTTAATCTTCAAAAATCTACCAAATCTACCAAATTAACAATATTACTGGGAGCCAGCTATTCTATCCAAAGATTTTATTCCATTACTATACAACTATACTACAACTAACCACTGGTTACCAGCGGTATGTATTGATATCCAGTACTTTGGCAGAATTTCTCTTAAATTAAACATTACACTTAATTGTTTATAGTTTTCTTAACTTATTTCAATCATAATAATCACCTCCTCTTTAACAACTTACTTCACCTAAAGTTCATTTATCATTATTAATCTTTCCTACTCATTTCATTTATCTGTCCCAACACTTGAACTCATTAAACACTATCACCTCGCTTCCCCCATATCACTCTCCATCTTTTCTTCCCAACAATTCCTTCTTCCATCTCTCTTGATCCTCCTGGTCCCCTGGTAGCACCATTTCTCGAGCTCTGCTCCTCCTCTCCGGACACCACTTCTCCATCCTTCATCTCCTTCCGCCGCTCATTCCCGTGGATCTCCAACAACCACTCATCTTCTTCTGCAATCTTCTTTCTTCCATCTTCTTCACCTTCCTACCCATTCTCTACTTCAGGTTGTAAATCAAAATTGTCCCGTCTGTTGTAAATTTAGGTATCTTCATATCCATATTCCCTTCTTCCTTACTTTTATCTTCTCCTCTAATATTCTCTTCCTGTTGATTTAATTAAAATTATCTTGTATATTTTCTATTCTTATTAAGTTATTTCTGTTTGAGGCTTGTCTTTGCATACGTATGCGTTCTGGTCTTCTTACCTCTTCCTCAGCTTTTTCATTACTTTTTATTATCTATTCTTGTGGTATTACCTCTTCCCGTGCTAGGTTACTTATTTTGAATGCGGACTCCTCTAGATATTTATATAGGCTCTTATTTCTAACTATATGTGCCACCTGATGGTCACTTAAAATTTCTCTTTCTTCTCTAATCTGTTCTAAATAGCGTGTACATTCAAATAATATGTGCTCTAGTTATCCTGTGTTTTGCAAAATGTACATATATATTCCTGTATTCTATTAATTTTTTTCCAATAAGTTTTGTAAGGCCCGTGTCCTATAAGGTAATGTACCATGCCTTTGGTATGTTGCATGAATTTTAGACTTAATCTCTCAAAAATGTTGTTACAAGTTGGGAGTTCTGCTGCCTGCCTCGGCATTTTCGAGGAACGAACACATAAAAAACGAACAAAAGAACTGACAAAAGACACTTATTTGTGTTTGAAATCTTAGAGAAATCAAAGCAATAAGCTGGAAGAACCGCCACTGCCAAAATACAGCCTGCCAGTGCTTAACTATGATGAACCCACTCGTTATGAACTGCCGGGACATGTCCAATGTGTGACAGCTGGGCGAGCTTGATGGAAAATAATTACTTTTTGATGGCCTGTGATAGCATTAGTTACTTCTTTTTATGTTATTATGCACATATAAATAAAACATTAATGGGCTCTGATGAATGTTTCGACCTACTCGATGATGTTGCAAACAAAACTTTATTACACTTTCATGGGCAAAACATGTACATGATTTAAGCGAGTTGCTTTTCAGCCAATTCGAGAGCTGTTGAGATGCAAAAGGCAAGAGGTATAAATTGGAATATTTATTTATTTCCAGTAATTTTCAACACAGCGATATACCAGTAATAGGATATCAAAAGTAATCAGCTGATATTTTTAAAAGTTTACCATAGGACAAAAAACGTATTAAATGTATATTATTAGATCGACATTAAAACTGCTGTATCCATTGCACCAGGAATAATCTAAAAATGATATGTCCTTGCACTTCAACTCATTTTTATCATAATATATTCCAAATTCCCAATTAAACTAAATTGCTGTGATTAACATGTTCTTTGTTTTCCTTTTTTTTACTATAATATTATATTCTAAAAATAATTAAACAATTATTTTGGAAAAATAATATTTATCAAAATAGTTCACACCTCTGGCTATATATTTGCACCAGTTACTTTATAATTTTGTAATTCTAATGGATAAATAAGTCGTCGATTAAATGAATGAAATAACCATTTGTGCTCCATTCAGAGTAATGAGCGAGTTGAAATCTTGCCCAAATAGGACGTGTCTGTTAGGCGACGCAATACAGTATGTTGAATGAAAGTGTATTAAATGAAATGGGGCAATATTCCCCAAAGAGTATTCATGCATGGTTCATATGTGCGTACAGAATCAGCGCGTACTGTAAGGAGATTATTTCAAGAGGAATTTCCTGATTTCCCCAATTTAACTCTCTGCGATTTTTATCTCTGGTGAGGATTAAAAGAGGAAATATAAAAAACAAATCCACAAACTTTAGATAAACTCAAAATTTACATTCGTCAATAAATTGCTGCCATTTCTCATAGGGAACTGCAGAGTGTAATAATCAATTTCCTAAGCAGATGCTAGAACAGCGAATGGAGGCAGTTTCAGCTTCTCCTTGCTAATATACATGAGTGATTTACTTTTCTTTTTAAGTGTTTATGTTAATGTATGTTAGAATAACTTACGTGACAAACCGTACTATATTTACTGCGGACTTCCTGTCATCCGCACTGCCGACATAACAACTACCCTCGCCGGCCGGCCGCACGCCGTGAAACCGGTTGCGTAAAGATTCGTTCACCCCGTAGAAGCAATTTGGTTAGAACGCAATAACTAGTGTAATTATAAAAAATGTAATATACTTGAATTCACATATCTGTAAACATCGTTCTTGCCATGTTTAATATCTATTATTATTAATATTATTATTATTATTATTATTATTATTATTATTATTATTTGTTCCATTTTCTTTTGTGTATCATACTTAAACATGTACGGTCTACGATCCATGCATAAAAATATTTGTAATGTGTATACAGAATTTTATAACAATAAACATACACCTACTACAACTTTTCTTATTATACTACAAAATAAAACAATCTCCGTACTGATATCAATCACTCTCTAAACAAATAATTAGGAGAGAAGGGTTCTGTGTGTAGTTCGACATGTTCGCCGCAGGAGAAAAAGTTTCGTGGCTAGTGGAACTCAGATCTGTGATACAGAGAAGAGCACAAAAGGGATTCACCACATGAAAACAATATTCAAGAAACCGGTAATGCACATAAAGAAAATCCCAGAATATGAGAAGCAAATGCTGAAAGAATCCGACAGTCCTGAATTCTAGGAAGCATATAGCACGCCGTAGTCTGCAGTTGGGTATTTCTAAGTGAATTGTGTATAACATCATGCAGAAGAAATTTAAATAACATCGCTATAAAAACTGAACTCTTGGATCCAATCACGCTATAACAAGATACATAGGGTGTTGATTTCGCTGCTAGCCTGCTATAAAAACTTGACGATGAACCAGATTTTGAGAAAATGTCCTTGGATGAGGCTACGTTCATTGCGAGCGATTGTGAAAATCTGCCCAATCACCGAGTATGGAACTCATAAATTCCACTGTGACAAACGAACATATTCGAGTATTTCAAAAGGTCACCGTTCCATACGACCTAATGCATAACAAGATTTTTTTATCTATTCTTTTTTCCTTGAAACAATCATCATCTCTACCTCAAACATGGTCATGGTACAGAATTCTGATTTTCCTCACACCGAATAGAAATAGACGCTGAGTTGCAGCTTTCAACAAAGCGGAGCGGCGCCGCACTTTGCAAGCTTTGTGCGAGAAGAGATGCATCAAAATTTTCCAGAAGCGGACCTGTCCCTTGGCCTGCAAGAAGTTCTAAACTTACTTCATTAAAAGTCTTCTTGTGGGTTAATAATGACATTTATAGTGAAAGAATTGAGAAGCTTAACCAGCTCAAGCAAAGAATCAGAGAAACAACTGCAAACATGACTAGACGTTCATGTCAGTGTGGATTCAACGGTGTGATCTGAAAGCTTGCTAATGATATTCGGAATTGGAGTTACTAATGTAATTAAAGGTTCTTTATTCCGTTATATTCTAGAGTCAGATATTTGCTTATCTTTACTATTTTTATCGTCGTCAATAACAAGATGAAAATACTAAATATTTTCCTTTACATGTAACTTAATCAAAATTTTAAATCTGTCACTGCAACTACAGTAATTTTCTTTCCATTTAATTACATTTTTCTCATCTGTAAACTAGGAAAACGTTGTTTAAATCAAGCAATGTCGTAATATATATATGTAGCTGCTATAGTGAACCAGTAATACAGTTTTTAGCTCTGCTGTAAATTTTCAAAAACGTCAGATTATCAGTTTTGATACTGAGCCCCTCATTTATATTTACTGTGATGTTTATAGATCCTCTTTGCTCTTAACGAAAACGCCATGTTTCCAAGTTGTGTCCTCCCCCGGCAACGAATTTCCGTGATGATGGATGAATCCGATACTGGCGAATTAATTATTCCGACTTCATTTTTTTTAAAATCCCATTTTTATCGCCCAGGTTTTGTTCTCGATAACGAATCGCGCTCGTTCAAGCCATCCTATTTAAAATAAATAGATAGTGTGTGTGCGTGTATGTGTGTGAGTGAGTGACTGGGCGAGCGACCGTCCATTTTCATTATTTGATTACCGATCTCTCGGCTTATTTCCGTTGCTGTATGCAAATTATTGACATAGTTAATTTTGCACATTATCTTCTCAATTGTCATTCAGCAAACCGAACCGTTACCCTGGTGATAAGATCATAAAGAGAGTCGATGTGACAATCTTTCTTAACGGCGTTCAGGCATTCGGTGAAACTTTGTGCGTGCCGGGACATATTCGCATTCCTGGAATTTACTCAGTTAATAGAAAAAATGAAAAGTTTATCTCAATTTTATAGAAGTACACGAAGGATATGAATAGCAAAAGTATGGCATTTTCTGAAAATGCACGCATAAAATTTATCTAAACAGGAACATATATTTAAAATTAAATTGTTGGTATATCCAAAAAATGATAACAAGAAAATATATTAGGATGCTTTTTAATTTGTCTACCTTTTAGTTACCACAGCAGTAAATTATTATCATTTGTGTTAATTATTATTTATGAGAAAAAAGTTTCATTTAATATAGGAATATAGCCACAAAATGGCTATTAACCTTTTAATAAATGAAATTTTGTTCAACGAAGTCATTTAAGTTTATTTTGAATAGTGTTTAAGTCCTTTTTATTACTAAGATATCATAAGCAGTAGACACGAAGATACATACGAGGGTAAATCCATAAGTTTCCTGCCTCGTCGATAAGGATTATCACCTTCACAAAACCTTTATCTAGTGTCATGCCTTATCAATTAAGTAACTTCCACTCCGCTGTGTTCAGTTATTCAGATATAACTGCACAAAGAAGGCTCTGTTTAGAAGATTGTGATATGTTCAAATTGGAGTATTCACTGTTATTAAGTTCTTTACAAAAGAAGGATTACCCCAAATGAAATTAAACAGCGATTGCACGGTGTATATGGGGAAGCATCCCCCTCATATTCTACAGTAAAAGAATGAGCCAAACTTTTTCGAATTGGTTGAGAAAGCATTGAAGATGAAGAGCGTTCAGGTCGGGCCTTGGATGTGCTCACTCCTGAAAACATCGCTCTTGTGGAAGGAGAAATTATGGAAGACCGGCGGCTCAACGTTACAGAAATAGCAGCAAGGTTGAACCTTTCTAAAACAACAGTCCTTGGAATGATTCATGGACATTTAAACATGAATAAGGTTAGTGCATGCTGGGTGCCTAGACTTCTTTCCTCAGTCCAAAAGCAGCAACGAGTCATCTGTTATCAGGTATTTTTAGAGCTCTGCCTTGGCAACGAGAGAGAAGTTCTGCAAACAATTGTTACAGGAGATGAAACTATGATACTCTACTATGATCCCTTGTGCAAAAGAGAATCAATGGAGTGGCAGGCGCAAACCCGGCGAGGCACCGCCTCTAAAGGCCAAGGTCACTCAGTCAACCAAGAACATCATGGCCACAATCATTTGGGACTATGAAGGAATACCCTTCACTGACTTCAAGGAGAGGAACACCACAGTAAATGGGGAGTACTATGCTGGCCTACTGCACAGACTACATGCTTCTATCAAAGAGAAAAGGCGAGGAAAGCTGAGTGGTGATGTGCGTCTTCCTAACGACAACACGCCTGTGCACATAGCTCTTGTTGAAAAGGAAGCTGTGAAAAAATCGGGCTTCAAGCATATCGATCATCCACACTACAGTCCAGCTCTAGTTCTCCGTGACTATTTCCTCTTCTCAAAGCTCAAGAAGAATCTTTGAGGAAGGAAATTTGAGTGTGACGAAGAAGCGATGGATGCTGTTTATGTCCATTTTGCAGACAAGACTTCTGACTATATTTTTAGGGGGGATTAAAATGTTAATTCAAAGATGTGAGAAGTGTATCGCAATAAATAGTAAATATATTGAAAAGTGAAACATAATTTTTGTCTTTATCATATCTAGAAAATGGTTAGGCCGGAATCTTATGGATCTACCCTAGTAGCTTAAATGGTAAACTGGGAAAGGAAAAACGTATATGCAAACCGTTGGCACTTCAGAGCCTGATAATTTCGTTGACTGCTTTGTGTAATAAGATTAATGGTGGACCATGTTCGAAGAATGCAATTGTAAATCATGCCCAACAACTTTTCTAAATCGTGTAAAAGGTGATTTTACTCCCTTGCTCACAAATGTATTAATTTTTTGGACAAAATTAGTCTCAATTATTTATCTATTACATTTTCATGTAAGAATTTAAATTCCATGACGTTCTTGACGATGGAAATCCTTACAGCGCACCTTCTCTATAATTAATATGAACGCAAAAAAGCCTTATAGTCCTATCTTGAAAACATTCATTATGTCAATTTTGTTCCCTTCAACTGCGGGAAAATGTGGTGGTCTAGTTTGTATCAGATTCCATTTCTACACTCTGACAACCAGTCGACAAATCCGTTAATTAAATTGTTGCGTGTCTTGGAAATGACTCCACATATTCCGAGCCATTCTATAAGGGGAAGTGCTCGCCTTTGTAGCCTTGAGTAATATTGAATACTTTGCCTCTCAATATCCCAAAAGTTCCATTCCGGCATAGTGCTTCAGGATATATTTAATACATATCACATTTTCATTAAATGATCTACAAGACGAAATGTATAATAATGTACTGTCATTATCACAAATGCAGCGTGATCCAATTAACAGCCCACTCTCGAACTGGATTTGCACTCTTGGCGGGAGTATAATCATTATCAAAGCAAACATAATGGCATATGCAGGGTATTGGATTAGTTGAGATGGAAAAACACATTTCAGAATTTTAGCTTTGCTCAACGGCTGGCCGTTTGTGTCTACGCCCCCAAAGGCAGTATCTCCGGGAGGAATGATGAGCTGCGCGGGACACCGGGCACCCAGGAGCTAGAAAAGGTCCTTGTTTAGAATTTTTGACTGTGCAACAAATCAACGGAAGGAAATGAAAGAGAGGGGAAACCTGTAATTTCGTGAAAAAGAAAGTAAATGAAAGGATTCATCATTTTCCTAGACCCAAAACACAATCAAGAACCAAGAATTTGAAAGTAATGTTACCAGCATATGATCTCCAAGACATGATGGTCCAATATGCACCTCCTCAGGGCTATACAACCACAATTACTCGAAACTACTTCTTCGTCCTGCTTTGCGAAGAAAACGGTGTCATTTTCAAACAAGTGCGCCTATTATCTTATAATAATAGTAGGTAGTAGTAGTAGTAGTAGTAGTAGTAGTAGTAGTAGTAATAGTAGTAGTAGTAGTAGTAGTAATAGTAGTAGTAGTAGTAGTAGTAGTAATAGTAGTAGTAATAGTAGTAGTAGTAGTAATAGTAGTAGTAGTAGCAGTAGTAGTAGTAGTAGTAGTAATAGTAGTAGTAGCAGTAGTAGAAGTAGTAGTAGTAGTAGTAGTAATAGTAGTAGTAGTAGTAATAGTAGTAGTAATAGTAATAGTAGTAGTAGTAGTAGTAGTAGTAGTAGTAGTAGTAGTAGTAGTAGTAGTAGTAGTAGTAGTAGTAGTAGTAGTAGTAGTAGTAGTAATGTATTTATTTACAAAATGAATATTTTACGACAGTAGATGCTTTCCCAACACACTAGAAAATACATGAAATTGCACAAAAGGATATTTAAATATTAAGATAAAATAACATATTATTAAATAGATATATAAATAAATGGAAAAGGGAGCAATATATATAAAAATTTAAATAACTAAATAAAATAAACAAAAAAGAAAACAATAAGAAAACTTCCTCACATATATGTACAAAAAATTGTGACTCATGTTCCCCCCCCCCGCCTTCCCGGTTGTCTTCCTCTTCTGATTTGAGCAGTCTCACTTTGTTTAAAAAAGTATCTACTCCCTCCTCCTCCTTCCTATCTATTATCTTATAAGGGAATGACCGGTATTATACTCTAACCACTGAGGGTGATAGGAGGTATTCCAATATTCACCAGAGATGAACCCCTGAACTTCATTTCTTCACCAAATTAATATGAGTAGATAACGTTGCTCTACAAAAAAAGCAGTAGATTGCTGACAACAAAAATAGTAGGTATTGTAAAGAGTACTCAGCGCCTTCCAGAAGCGTGGCAAAATGTGATACATATAGTAAAGGATTATGATGCAATAATTTTACTGTATAGAGACGTGTTTCGTTTTACAAACCTCGTGGTTGAAATTAATGACTATACAATTAGTAGCTTTCAAACCTTATGCTTAACTTTTAACTATCGCGAGAAACGTTTCTATGAAAGTAACAAAAAAAATCTTAACTCACCTAAGCCCTCTGGTTAGGCAGGTGCTCTACAATGCATCATCTCTTCAGTATTGCTTACCTGAAAAAATTGGACATTAATATTAGTACTTATATAAACATAAAACACCTAATAAAATAAGTGATTAACTTTCCAAGGGAAAGATTTCCCATTTTATAGTTCAATCATATTATTACAACTTATTTATTGTTGCAAGACTATCCACAGGACTATCCAAAATGAATCTAACTAAAATAAAAAAAAATATCTTTGTTCCGTTTTGGGATGATTTTACATTATCATTTCCGAATATTTTGTTACGGAAGTTCCTTCCCATTCTTGAGCAAATTTCTTTTATTCCAGAAGAAGAGCTAAAATGAATAATTTATTCAAATAACGTTATGCATTGGCTCTGAAACATTTTCTGATTTGGTAAAGGAGAAGTTAGGTAAATCTTTTGTCAGTAATTAGTATGTTTCTGTATAACAGAATTATGAACAGTTATTACTGTTGAGCAATATAGTTTATAAAAATGTTCTTGGCACTAGTTGCATCAAATGACCACAGTAAAACTACGTCATTAAATTATTTTCATTGCCAAAATATTGACATTGAAATGAATATTAAGTTACGATAATATTAAGGAAATAATTTATGCATTACTGATAATAGAATCAATAAAAATTAGTAAATGTAATGGCCTTTTTATTGTACACACAAGTGAGTACAACTGTCGCATGGACCTTACGGCAGTACATGCTAATTTCTTCCTTGTAACAATCAAAATATATCTATATACATACATCGATATACTTGCATCACGCGTTTTCTGTGAGTAATTTTATATACATTTACAAAAACATGAAGAGAAGCCCTACTCTTATGGACGAATTCCTTTTCATACATTCTTTACATTTAAAGACATTTGTGGATTTATTATTTGAAAGACTGGGCAAAAATTTTGGTAGGCTCGGGTTTACCCAGAGTTTCCCATCCTCCATTTACCCACACCCCTTCTGCAACTCCCCCCTCTTCACTATAGTCATTAATTTTCTTTGTTGGGTCTTCGCTAGAAATATTCCCAAGTTGTGTGACTATTTTGCATGCATCATCACTCCTCGGAAAATGTTCAAACTTCTATTGGCATTTACAAATTGTGGTAGTCAATACTCATTTCCTGAAATCTCCGTTTTCCTGTATTCTGCCAAAATTATCTTTCCTCGAGAACATTAATTGTTTTATTTCCTTTCTAAGATCCTAATCTGAGCCATGAGAGACCACTTTTTTTCTTCTCTCCCACAGATATCTATAATTCCTCCCCCCTACCTAATCTGTTTGAGTCTACAGATTAAGCGATACCTTTTCTGGGCATTGAGCCCCAATAGTTTGCCTATCTATATCATCCAAACGCCTGTTAGCCATTTTCCAACTATTTAGCGTACTATGCTCTACCCTTAATCAAATATACCCTAGTCCAATTTTTTCTAAGCCTTTCCTTATTAAAATTAATAAATTAATATTGAACATTAAACGAATTAGTAGAATTTGATAATATTAACCTGTTCTGAATTATATGTCAATATTACATTTTCGGAATTATGCTTTAAAATGTTGCTTTTATCTGATTAATGAATTTGTCCTATGCCCTCTAAGTATCCTAATATTCGTACATCTCATGATAGAAACAGCTCAGTCTTTTCAGCTTGAATTAAAATTTCTTCATTAGCAACAATAACAATAGACAAACAAACTGAACAATGCCCCAGCGACAGAAAATTGTATGTAACTAATTTTGTTGAGAAAAATATATTCCTGTCGTCAAAGGGATTTTTAAATTTTGGATTTCGGGTAAATCTTCGCTCCTAATACCCCTAATTATTTTCCATGTTTTATTTAAATGTTATATACGGAGTTTCGTTACAAAAATAAATATTAATGCCGCTTGAGTGATTTTTAAATTTTGGGTTTCAGGAAAGCTCCCTTCCTTTTCCTAATAGTCCGATTTCACTGTTTTTCAGAAACTATTTTCTTGTTTCATTTCAATAGTGTATACGTTTCATTTCAATAATATATACAAAGTTTTCTTTAATTTTTTTAATACGGCCGCAATGGCGAGTTTTAAATTTCGCTTTGATTCCCACTCGTTTTTAATTTTAATTATCCGATTGCCATGATTTTCGAAAACTACTTTCATCCATTTATTTTAAAGAATTTTGCTGAGTTTCGTTACGAATAAACAAACATTGCGATCACTAGAGCGTTTCCCCCCCCCCTTTTCCTTTTTTTTTTTTTTTCCTCTCTCTTTAGGCTAACCCACACCTCCAATGCACCACTTTTACTGGTTAATGCACTCTGGGAGTTTTGTTGAGAAAAAATTTAAATTGCGAGAGCTAGAGCGTTAAAGGAAACACACACACACACACACACACAGATTGGTGTGTGGCGTCGACATTTAAAGAAACACATAAAAACACTGTACAACACTGTTAGAGGCACTGTATAAATAATGTAGAAAAATTTTATAATAGCAATTAACTCAATAAACAAAATAAACAAAATAAAAAGTTATTAAATTCCTGCTGAAGTCACTTGAGGCACTGTAGAACATAGCTGACAATCCTTGTTTTCCTGCCACGTGATCAAGAACCCATAGGATGCTCGATATATCGTAACTTTAGCAATGTTATTTAGTACCTTTGTGTGTTTCTTTGTTTAAATGTGGACGCCTCCGTACATTTTAGTTGTTATAGGTCTCCAAGGGAGAATTCTATACATTCCCTTTAAAAGTATATATATATAATGAGCAGAAAAGGAATTTCAAAGTGTTTTATTCATTTTCTGCTTATCTAGTTATTAAGTTACATTGTTCATTGTGTTTTAATATATATGAGAATAGGTCCATAAGTTTCTGGCACTACCATTTTTTAGTTATCAAAGACAAAAACTACATTTTACTTTTCAATATAGTTACGCCTAATTGCAATACACATCTCACATCTTTAAATTAACATATCAACCCGCCCCCCAAACCACAGAAGTCTTGTCTGCCAAATGGGCATAAACAGCATCCATCACTTCTTCGTCACACTTAAAGTTTCTTCCTCAAAGGTTCTTCTTGAGTTTTGAGAAGAGGAAATAGTCACTGGGAACTAGATCTGGACTGTAGGGTGGATGGTCGATCTCCTTGAAGCCCCATTTCTTCACAGCTTCCTTTTCAACAAGAGCTGTGTGCACAGGCGCGTTGTTGTGAAAATGGCGCAGACCACCACTCAGCTTTCCTGGCCTTTTCTCTTTGATAGAAGCACGTAGTCTATGCAGTAGGCTAGCATAGTACTCCCCATTTACTGTGGTGTTCCTCTCCTTGAAGTCAATGAAGAGTATTTCTTCATAGGGACATAAGATTGTGGCCATGACCTGCTTGGTTGACTGAGTAACCTTGCCCTTTAAAGGCGGTGCTTCGCCAGGTTTACGCCATTCCATTGATTCTCTTTTAGACAAGGGGTCATGGTAGAGGAGCATAGCTTCATCTCCTGTAACAATGGTTTGCGGAACTTTTCTCTCGTCATGGCAGAGCTCCAAAATGCTTGACAACAGATGGACTCGTTGTTGCTTTTGGACTGAGGAAAAGGTCTAGGCACCCATATTGCACTAACCTTATTCATGTTTAAGTGTTCGTGAATAATTCGAAGGACTGTTGTTTTAGAAGGCCTAACCTTGCTGCTATTTCTATAACTTTGAACCGCCGATCTACCATAATTCCTCCTTCCACAAGAGCCATGTTTTCAAGAGTGAGCACTTCCAAAGGTCAACCTGCACGATCTTCGTCTTCAATGCTTTCTCGACCAAATCGAAAATGTTTGGCCCAGTGTAGAATATGAGGGGGATGCTTCCCCATATACACCGTCCGATCGCTGTTTAATTTTATTTGGAGTAAGCCCTTTTTTTGTGAAGAACTTAATAACAGCTCGACACTACACTCTGAACATGTCACAATCTTCTACACATAGCCTTCTTTATTCAACTATAGTTGAACAACTGGACACAGCGGAGAAGTTAAGTTGCAATTAAGTACTTAACAGATAAGGTATGACACCAGATAAGGGTTTGGTGAAGGCGATATTCCTTATCGGCGAGGCCGGAAACTTATGGACCTACCTTTGTGAGTGTGTGTGTATTCCTTCGGAATTCGCTGAAAGAACTTTGTCCAATGTAAGAAACGGTACGGCATTCATAGCCTCTACGAAATATGAAACAAAAGAAAAAGCAATTAAAAAGTTGGATGAGTGACCCAAATAGATCGTTTCATAATGAAAACCACACCCAAAGGAATGAAATAAGAGATAATTACAACACACAGAAAATCATAATAAAAACGGACTTCATCTTATGTTTGTTTTCACTTTATTTCTGGATGTTGTTCTCCGTTTTTAATACGTACAAGATAATTTGAACAATAACAGATCTTGCTATATGCCAGCGGAATATATTTAAGCTCATTTCTGAGAACCGAAATACACAAAGCGTTCACCTGTAACAACAATAAGTTTCTTTTCACCAACAAGGAAGGCGCTTAGGCTGAGAAAACACCAAATATGTTAACCTTGAAGGTTACATAAACGTTGCATTAACACAACTCAAATTGCCGCGTTTTATGAAAGGTTTTCCATCTTGTCAAAGTCGTATGAATAAGAAAACAAGTTTTAGAAGAGTTTTCTATGCCACAAAGCTTCTTCTACGATCTTTAAAAGCTTTATTATTTTGCCTTCCTGCGCAGAACAAAAGAGAAACACCTTTCATGATGTAAATGTCTCTTTTATTTTCTCTCTTAAAGCAAATAATCCGCTTTCGTGGTTATTAACAAGAACGTATGTTACACAAATGGCAAAAGAAGGAAATGTGGAACAAAGCAATATGTGCGCATTATAGATCTGCGCACCAAGAACGTATTTTAATTTCTTTAGAGGAATAAATGATATACTGCTTAGTATTTCAGACTCACGTCACTTTAATTTGTTAATGTCTTTATTTAATATGATATTTAAAACTGAAATATTTTATTATTTTCATCAAAAGTTTCGTATATCTGTCTGGCTCCCATTCTGTCAATGAATTCACAAGCCTGAGTATATTTATTTGTAGTTCATATAATGAGAAATCCAGAATTTATCTTGGGAGAAACAGGAGCTCCACTTCTATCGATCTATTTAGCGAATAAAATTCTAAAAATAAAATAATATATCCGTAAAGTGTACTTACAGTTGTGAATGTCCAGTACGGAATTTTAATTTTAGCTAACATTCAAACAGGTGAGAGTCGAAATTAAAGCAATTTGCGGAATATACTGTTTTATTTATTTTCGTTTAAGTTCTTTAGTAATAAATTGAAGACAACTAAAGCATTATAAGCTACAACAATGTTTAAATATATTCTTATTAAAAATATAATTTTTAAAATGAAATGACATTAGTTAAACTGGTTCAACATATGCATTTATTTGGCCTAATAAATTCAATTTGGAACTTTATACTAACACAAGTAATATCACAAATAAGGTATGAGATTGCCGATAAATTAACGAAAACTGTGGGTTAACTTATCTGGAAATTTCTGACCCTGGAGCTATACTTATTAGGACTATTTCACGAATAAAATAAGAATGTAAATATGATTCCCTTAAACTTCGCTTGCAGTATTGCAATATTGTACATTTGTGTAATGCATACTTAACCTTTTCAAGCCATCTAGCAGCAGACGAATGTCGATTGTCAGTAATGCCAATAGAGAAGAGCCTAATACGGGCTTGCGACTATTTCATGAATAGAATAAGAATAAAAGTAATACATGTGAAATTCACGCGCGGATTATTAACAATTGTATAAAATGTTATACGAAATTTTTCTTGCATCTTTTGGAGTTTCCCGCACACGTAGCAAAAATTGTTCGGATGGTTTACATAACTAGTAAGTTGCCATTTCCCTTATAAACACAACATAATTTCACTATATCTCCATGAAACATAAATATTTAAAAATACACAAACTGAGGTAACTATTATAAGAATCGCACCTTGCGCGTTTTAACTGGTACTACTAGATCACAGAGCCTCTTTTAAAACACATCCTGCAATCTAGTTACTAAAATTGTAACAGGCACTCCTCCCTTCTACGGATTATTTGTAGAACTTCTACCACTATAATGTTTCTTTATATTATAAAAATAGTAATAAACAAAATAACGAAAAAACGTGTAAACATAAGAATAGAGAATAGCGAAAGACTTAAAATAAAATATCTAAAAATCTAAATTACTCAAAAACTTTGTGTTAGCACATTTTAAAATGCAAATTTGGATAACGTGCCAGATGCAAAATAGCTACTGACTAGTGGAATTGTATAAAAATTTTCGGTTTATGAATATCTACCTATTTACAAATCGCGAGACTGAAACATACAAAAGTCAATTGCTTAAATTCTATATGCTTACTATTGCCAACTGAGAAATATAAAATATATACTTAATAACGCTGATTGCAATATATACTTAATAACGCTGATTGCATGTGTTGTACTTTTTATTATTTTAGGAGTACATTGTCATTTTTTTACCTATAACTCATATAGACTCGCTCACCATATGAGAAATCAATGGGCCCACTCCCCCGCTTGCAAAGGCCCTAACTCTGGATGGCACATAAGTGGCTTAATTGAATGCAATTCAATCCAATGTCATTTATATGTGATACGACAGTCGATCAGCGGGAGTGGTTAGTTATTTTTCTCCTTTTAACGTTTTGTGGTATAATTGTTGGTTGTTGCGATTAATAGGTTATTGGTTCACGGATTTGTGAGAAAACAGAGATGGAAAATGCACATCCATGCAGTCAAATATTGCAGCAAATTTACAGCGATCACAGTTGAAATTCAAAATATATTTACTACTCATTAGTACAAAATTTAATTAAATTACATATGTAATGTAGCCTAAAACAAATGAATTAAAACTTAGAGGATTTTTTTCACAAATGATCACTCCTTTTCTTGGCGTAGTGAAACCATTGGATTGAGTTTTCACACAAATGCAGTGACTTAAGTTTTGAAAGTAGTTTTTTTATATTAACTTAGTCAAACGCACTAGAAAAGTCAATAAGAGTTAGAAAATTCATTTCACTCACACCCCTATCCTTATGGATATCCTCAACAACGTTAAACAAGGCAGTTGCCGTAATCTAACAAGCCCGGAACCCTTACTTAAACAACTTAAAAATAAAAGGTTTGTAAAGTGATACATTAAAGTAAGTTTAGTGATAAATAATATTTTCTTCGGTGTTTAAAAGTAGTTAGAAGACAGGCATATCAATATTTGCGTAAAAAACTCTTTCTTTGATAAGTCAATTTGTGACATTTCATGTTATCTTATTTGGTTCAAGAACATTTGCATAGTTCTCATTTGAAATAAATCTATTATTAATTTAATATCTCACCCATTAAAAACAAAACAAAAAAGTATGCGCGCATGTCCCAGGTTTGTAATTTTCGTTTTTAAAATATACACTCAAAATAAAAACCTCACATTTTAAAATAACCCTCAATAACCTTAAATTACACGTATTAAGTACCTGTACACACATTTAAAACGAATGTACTATATCTGTAAAACTTTGACAACTATTTTCCCAAAAAGGGGTTTTGGAATACCCACCTAAAAATTGTTATTTTGGCTGCATATGTTAGCAGTACAGTTTATCGTTGGCAATATTGTATGAATCGATCAGTTTTCCCACAGTCGAACTTTTGACACCTGAGCGAAATAACGTTACAGGTCTGTTATTTAACTACAGTTTTCTTTTCATTAAAAGCGTGCTTGTATAAATCATTGCAATTTCTAAACATTCATATTTACAAACCGTTACCTATAACACACACAATAATAACGCAATATTTTCAAAAGGCAGTCAACCAATTAACGGCAAAAAGAACAAGATGACAACTGTGTTAGCTTCCATTGTACAGCCTACTTTCATGATGTGAAATTCAACGAAACGCTAAGTCGAAGGCTCTGTGACCGACTGCCACTTATAATAATAAATAAAAATAAAATAATACATTTTCAGTTTATTCTATGTCTTTTTCATGATGAAAAATATATATGAAAATCTAAAAAAAAAAAAAAAAGTATATTCATAAAAGAAAATATTATGTCTAACAAATAAAGTAAACCAAAAATTTGTTGTGTAATTCAGTAAAATCTAATGCTCTTTTCTGAAACGCAGCTTGTATCTGTTTGCAAATTCACATGTTATGAACACAGTAATTGTAGCAATCGAAGTGTAGGTTAGAGGACAGGCTTGGAAACACATATGAACATTAAAAGTGTGCCAGAAGCACAATATTTTTTTTAAATTCTGTAATAACTAGGTCTGGAATTCCATCAGACAAGTTGTATAAACAATATTTACAATACTGGCATTGGTAATAAAACACAATTGATTATAAAAATGTATTCCTTTTTCGAAAAACATTCTAATTTTCAAAATAAACACACAATCACAAAAAAGAGATATTTCTCAATTCCCCCGTAAATGATACAGATTCTGGATGCTTTATTAACCATTCTCTTAAACTCTCTGTTGAAGCTTGTCGCAAAGGTGCTTGATGGAATTTAGATCTGGGGATTGAGCAGGCTTCTCCAGTACTGCAAAGTTCTGCATAACCATCTAGACACACGTCCTGAACGTAAGAGGAGGACTCAGCAAACATCTTATAATAAATCTGCACAATTTTATTATAACAATTATCATCACCTTATGGGGGGCCGACGTCGTTAAGGCATGAACTCATGAGCGGGAGGTTTCAGGTTCATTTCAGAACCGTTCTCGATAACTGCGCTTATTTTTTTTTTTTTTTTTTTTTTTTAAGATTTTCCTCAGTCCTCATAAATGACTAATATGGGGATCAGAGAACGTAGGCTTTCACTGCCGGAGTCATAGATGTAACTATAATTTTCTTCCGGGCTGTCGTGCCGCGGTCTGCTGAAGAAGAGAATTCCAGAGTTTCGTCCGCAACTACGGCGGAATCTTCGGTGACAAGAACGAAATCTCCTCGGAGAAGGTATCACTGCGTCTGAAGTGTTGGCTGCCAGAGTCGCTATATTTATACTGCCCGTGCTCTTCGCTGGTTGGTCCGGGGCGGACGGTGGTCAGTTGGCTGGTGGGAGGAGCCTCGCCTCTCCTGTGCTGCTGCTCTCCTGTGATAGGCTCGCTATGTTTTCACGTGTTGTGTAATGTACTTTGTTTTCAATTTACATCAGAAATTACCATGTAATTTTAACAATTGCACTTAAATAAAAATGTGCAATATAGGCACGCTAAAAACCAATAAAGGCGTTTAGGACATGCTTATATTAGCAAAAACCTTCCACCCATTTTATCAGGAGAAGTTATGAGCACATTCCCAAAACCGCACACACGTCATCCTACCCTGCGGTTAAGCCCACACGTGGGTAGGAATGCAGAAACTGTACACAGGCTCGTTACTAATCCCATCCTGTCATATAGTCGGTCGGTCCAGTTGCTGTTTAGTTTGAGAGCTTCTCCTTTTTTGTTGAAATTGTTGGGATATTTATAAGTTTCAATGGCTTCTCGTTGCAGTCTTGCATGGTTGTGTGTAATAGAAGAAAGGAAGCTACTTCCCTGAAACTTGATATATTCCCCCTGCACTTCGATGACATGTTCTGCTATCGCTGATTCATCTATTTGACCCCGAAGACAGTTCCTTTTGTGTTCTTCGAGTCCGGTGCTAATGCTGCGTTGTGTGGTACCGATTTAAACTGAACCGCAGGGTAAAGACAGGCCGACGACAAAGGCTCCCGACGATCTTTAAGCCTACTAAGTACCTAAGAAATCTACCACGCTCTGTCAAAGTAGATCACGGCACAACAGCCCGGGAGATACGGGGTAGATAACTCTAAACTTAGCCTTGGTACACTTCCTTCCTTAAAAATAAATTTATTTTCTCAATTTATCATTCCATTTCATTTCATGTATCATCGGTGCCCACCGCCTGTGATGCTTCAATAGTTAAAATGGACGTTAAACACCATTTTTAAAAACCATCAAAGGAAAGAAGCGTTCTGGAATTAAGTCAATGTGTGTAAAACTAAGTTTCCATGTATTTTATTAGTTTGACGTATTTCTAGGTTGATGTGCATTTAATTAGATCGATACTTTTTAGTTAAGTGAAATGGTTTTAATTAAGTTAACTGTCATATAAATATGCGTGAAATGAATAAATATATTTAATTTAGATTTATTTAATTGTTTTCCTTTTGAAGTATTTTACTGTAAATAATCTTTGCAATTTCATATTCTTTACTGCCACCGGGTGTAAACCCAATCACAGTTAAACACATACATACATTCCTCCGGCACTATCAACAATAGGACTGAAAAATCGGGATAAAACTCGCTAAGAAAGGGCGACCCCCTCCCCCCAGGAATCGAACTGATTTACGAGTCTGTGACTTAAAAACTACGATCGGTTCCAATAGTAATTGTAAATGCATAAAAGTAGTTTGCGCTGTATATTAAAATGAAATATTCGTTCAATATTTAAAATCGGTTGTTTTTGTTTATTAACTGAAACTTTCGTTAAATTTATATACAGCTAGTAAACATTTTTATAATATTGTGATATTTCTTGCTCAGAATTTAAACCAATAAAATCTTTAATTGAAACACATTTAAAGATAAATTCCTTTAGTTAATAAAAATTGAGTTAAAACGTGGCAATGAGATATTTTTAACTTCTCGTCTAGTTTAATTGAAATTAAAAATAATTTTTAAAATACCCTGTGTAATTGTATTCATCTCTATTAAAGTTATACAGTGCAAAAATGTATTACTCTATATTACTCTAATGGTCACAATCTTTATTTTAAAAGTTCTATTTTGTTACAACCCTGTGTAAATTGTATAACATTTTTTAACTAAAATCAATTTATTGTCAGCAAATAGTAAGGAAATTATTTGAATCTTATTTCACACATAAAATATTCAGCTGTTTAAAGTTTCAAAGGAGTTTCAAGGTAGTATTCCAACTTAAACAATTAATAAGCCAATAACTTTTTTCGTGGAATTCTTAGCACCAGTGCCACCTATTTCAGTAAAAAAAAAAAAATGACCCAAATACCTGATTCCCTATATGAAGTCAAAACGTTCATCAGCTGTTGAAAATCATCTAGACATTCTGTGGCTCATTTACATATGGTACATAAAGTCAACCTCTGAACACGGCGGAGCTACGAAATGAACGCATAGTAGATTTTATGTTTTTAACGTTTCAATATTGTTTGCTGAAACGTATCGGGGTTGTTTATTTATTCATTATCAGGTACTTCATGTATCATTCATGAGCTGACAGTTCTATACCGGTCATGTTTTCAGAAGAGGGGTTGGAGACACTCCCATGGGAACAGAGGGGAAGGTAATATGTTTGTTTTAACTACAACACCTACATTCAGGGATTTAAAAAAAAATGCTACTGCTAAACTGTTTGGCAAGCACTGAATTTTACAACATTCCTCAGCTATTCCAGTATGTTCGGCTAATGATTGATTTTACGACTATGTAGTAGGTAACAACTGAACCAACTAACTATCGTTTGGTACAGAGCTGGAAAGTAATCTCAGAGATTTCGAGATCATGTCCTGACTGCGTCAAGTTGGCTACGTTTGTTCATCAGCCTCTGACATTATTTTGGGAAAGGATTTAAAAAAATAAGGATTTAAGCTTTATGTTATTTTGAATAATAGTTTTTAACAAATGATGACAATGCCATCTGAGAAAGTTTCTACCAATGATGTTTATGCAGTTACTAGTTAAGAATCAATATAAACAATTCCTAATTATTCATATCCTTTAGATTTTATAATATAAAAAGTAATTAAAATAATATATAAATTACCAGGCCCGAATATTATTATTATTAATAATAATAATAATAATAATAATAATAATAATAATAATAATAGCTATGTGGCACAGAACGAAAAATTACATATACATTTGTAAGTATGACGCAATATCTACCAGAAACGCCACTAACATGAACGCGTTCTAAAGAATGCATGGATTATCTTTTTCTTTGAAGCCCTAAACCTCTTCGGAATAGGCAGTTTAATGTCTAATCCGACATCACAGGCCACTCCATCTCCTTCTTTATCTGTCTTGGACACGTGACACCAAAAGGTATTCTCCAATCCTCTATACAAATTCATGCACCATTCCTGCAAGATGGCGTTCCTTCTCACTGTGCACAGCTAAATATTGATGCATTTACTAGTAGAACCAAAATCAAACCGATTCTGACCAAAAAGAAAACGACTTTTATAAATACTTTTATTACAGCAGAAATGAAACATTCTATCCAACATAACCTTCAGAATAAGTTATTCAATTCTTCTACCGTTCGTACGATTTTTCTTAAATTTTCGCAAAAGAAGGCAGTGCAAGAGTAAATAGTTGATCTCGTAACAAAAATGACAACAGATAATTTATCTTTAATATTAAGAATTCCTTCAACTTCCAGCCAAATTAGTGAAATTGAATGTACCTTTTACATGAACATGAAATTTTTAAGTAAAATTACAGTATATTTAGTATATATTTCTGAAACTCTGATTACATCTATGTCACAATTTTAGAAGTAAAGTAACTTTTAATTTCCCAATTTATATTTCATGTTCCAAATTATCTTGATTGCTTTTTTTTTTTTTTTTTTTTTTTTGGAAAATCTGGTGAAAATCTTCAATATTGATTTTAATATTGACTAATTTAAACCGTTCTGTACTATAAGATGATTTTTGTATCTTAAATGTGTTACATATGTTGCATTTTTCTCGATGTTTTAATTGTTAGCAATTTTCTTCTTACACAATACTACTGGAGCAGAAGTTTTGGTTCTGATGAAATTTGGAACACAGGTTTGCAATACTAGAGTGGCTAGGTCTTGCGTTTTTTGTAATTCATTTTAAGATATATTTCATTCCAATATTGGAATATGACATATGCACTAAAACCTAAAGTAATATAAAGAAAACATATTAATGATAAACTTGTTTAAAAAAAAAGGATAAAATTAATTTTGTATCCCAAGAGTTTTTAGTGACAACAGCAATAAAAGTTTAAGTATGGCCATAACTTTAAAGCCTTAAGGGCTACAATAGTTTGTGAATTTTATATGGTGTCCTTTGACATGTACTATAAAATTATCAATTTCATTTGATTTCACCCATAACCTTAAAAAGATTGTATTAAGCTAATAATAAATTAATCATAACATAAAAAGTGTTTGGTTAAATATTTAATCAACAGCTATCTCCCAAAACATCATTGGATTTAGTTAATATTTTACACCCGTTTACAAATCGCCTCAGTTTCCTTATTGCCTCCCAGTGCAGGGATCGTATTTGATGCGGCTACTGTAAATTATGGTTGTATGAATGATAGGGGAAAGTACAACACCGAGAGAAAACCTATGCAGATACCGGTGCAATTGTTATGTCTTGCGACAGGGTTTTCTTTGAAGCTACAGGAAAGTTTTTCTCTTCCGAGTTTAAAATGTTAGGGTATTATCAGAACGATTTAACCAATATTTCAATATAATTGGATATCCGATTTTTTTTGTCCCGAATTTATCTTGTTAAATGTCTAACGGCGTCCTCCAATAAGCAATACATACAGTTTTAATTTCCAGATTTTTAAAAATTTAAATAGTACTGTTGTGAGCCGGAGATGAGCGCCTTACGCTACAAATAGCTCTGTTTTGGGCATCCTCAGCTGAAAATAATCCAAAATATCCTTATAATTACAGATGAACGAGTCATTTACAAAACTACCAGTTCTTGTTATTACACTAAACCATCCACATAAAATAAGAGAACAAACCTTTTATAGCAGTCTTTTGGGGAAAAAAAAACATATTTCTAATTATAAACATCCTAACAATTTCATGAATAATCTTTTATATAAGAAATAAAATGGCGTTTATACAAAAGTTAAAAAACATGATTTTAATGCCAGATGAAATAGAACCCTGCTATACGATCATTCTTGGAAATGTTATCAGCAAGAAGTTCATTATAAAAAGAGATCATGTTTTATGCCGTTCTTGCACTTGATATCTTTGTTCCCGGTGCCTTTCTTCCCTTTTCTCATTCTCTCCATCCCCACGTCTGAAAGATTCGCTCAATGAAATTGCCTAGAACAGGAGTGAAGAGTATGACGTAATCTATCTGGTTTGCTCGCTCGCTTTGGTTTCCGTTTCTAGCTGTGGAGATCGTTTCGGGATTTGAAGTGAACATGTGTCTGGATCTTATATTTTAAATTGGTAGATCCGAAGCCTTCTGCGTTAGCCCGACAGTGACCCAGTGAGGTTTCGTAATATTTTATTATTGTGTTATTAAAATACTTTTCAAATTGACTTCATATCCCCTTTTGGATTTTGCTAATTTAATGGCAATTCGTAATGTGAAGGGATATGCTCTTAAATTATTGTAACTGAAGGCGGCACTAAAAGAATTTTTAGTTTATTTTTAGTTTAAGTGTGAAACTATGAAATATGTGAATCTTGTTAATTGTTCGCCAAAGTTTATAAAAATGTATTTTATATTAAATGTGACTCTTTAAATTTATATTCTCCTTTCCTTCTTTACAAAAATGTCATTTTGCTTGTGAATTACATTTCTTGCTTACCGTTGAATAAAATATATTATATTTCGAATTTATTCTCCAATCGTATGGATTATCGACACACTTCCTGGTTTAAATTCTCTTCGGGCATCAACGGTTGTCAAATTAACGATAATTATAATTTTTATAACAGAGATAGGACAGTTTTCCAATCACATTAAACTTTCGTGCAACAATTATATTTTGTTACATCTGTTCTTAGGAATTGTTTATGTAATCTAATAATTCATATTATCAAGAGCAACGTTTTAAGTAAACATTTTAAAAATATATATCATACATTCTTAGCTCAATGTACATATTTGAGTGCTGGAACTTTACACAGCAACACTGATAGAGAGGAAATATATCACACAACTAGTTAATACTTTTTATGCCACATGTTGGTTGCATGCTAACTTAACTCAAAATTTTTGCACCTACATAGTGATGAGAGCTGAAACTTCTGTTTAGGTCAATCAGCACAAGAGACTAGCAAGAAATGTGCGTTTTTAACACAGCATAGCAGGTGAAGGAGGTTTGTCAGGATTGGCTATGCGTTATAACGTTACTCGTGTTTTCAGAGTGTTTAAATTGGGTGCTCATTGTTATTCATAAATGTACTATTGACGAACAAAATTTGAGAAAAAATTATTTTTGCGAAGTTTTAAGGCGATTTTCAAAAAAAAAATCGTAGCAATCGTGTTCCAGGAACAGAAATAATTAAACTTGTTAAAAAGAAACAGCTCTCTCAATGACAAGAAACGTCTTACGAAACGCCCTATTCTTACGGAAGAAAATAAGATGAACTACATGCATTCCATATGCTGATGCCGACAATGTACTGCCACTGAGGGGCACCCTTTTCAACATCTCTTACTAACACATATTAGCACTTATTATCAATTTTAAATATAGTATTTTTTGTGTTTTCAATAAAAATGTAAATGCTAATTTTAGGCGAGGGCTTTATCTACTTTTTTTCAGTTGCGGCCTGCACTTTCTCAGTAGATATTCGCGCTCAGGTACCCTTAACTCTTAATATCCTCGCTGTATTTTTTTATATTTAGCAGTTTTTACCTAAAATTAAGGGCATATAAGCGCTCATAGATCTAGGCTATAGAGAATTAATACCAATCGGAATAAAAAATACTATTTTCAGCACAAAATTATATTTTTTAAATGAGTCAACAGTATTTCTGTGTATCTTATTCCACTGCACCTAACTCTCTAAACGTTTAAATAACTGCCTCTCAGCTTTGCTAATAAACTGTGTGGTTTTGCATGCGCATCTGTAGTCCACAAAGTTGATGCCATGTTGCATAGTTTTCTAAGAAAACAAGCAATGAAGAGGAAAAAAAAAGGACAAATTTGTAGTGCATAAATAGGGAATAGATTTTGGGCATAAATAAAAATCATGAAAATTCTAATATTATTTGAAAGCATGCTTTCGGTGGCTCAGAGATTATAGGAAGCAAATATTTAGTGCTGTAACGATGGTACAACTGTATGCATTAGAACGTGAGCACTCAGTCATTTGTTTTCTTCTGTCTGTTTGATAAACTGCGAAGTGGCGAGAGTCGCTCCAGGATGTTTTGCTTGCTTCCAGTCCAACGTAACAGCACTTAACAGAATAAAAAGAAAAGTTAATTGTTTACATGCTTGCAAGAGAAAGACAGAAAAACTGAGCTATGTGCAACAGGAAAAAAAAAAAAAGAAGAACGAAATACGGTAAATATACCGCACATTGTATTTCACTAAGCCTTGCATTTCTCGACCTTACAAAGCTGGCGGTTTTCTCTCTTCGTTTTGTCACGTTCAGTGACGGGAAGGATTTTGCCAAGAGTTTAAAATCCTATTTACCTCCCTTTTACTAAAAAGTGCGCATTAATCCTTTCGAAGACTGCTATAAAACTTGCTCAAATTAGTGATTAACGTTACACCGAAACATATGAATATCTGTAGTAAAAAATATACGAGTATTGAATAAAATAATAAAAATATTACACAAAAATTAATATAAAAATTATGAAAATAAGATTAAAAAGTTTTCTAACAAGTTCAAAACCACCAAAAATATGTAATTGAGTAAAATCACGTTGACTTTATCCAGTGCTTTAACTGGTAGTTAGGTTTGGTCATTTTGTGCTCACCTTTCGCATAAATTACGTTTATGAAATGAAATACTCTTCATTACAGTTTAAGCAGTTAAGTAGAACAGCGAATATACCGGGTGTACAAAAAATTACTCCCTTAATTCGGAGGTCTGTAAGTTTAAAACCATGAATATCAGAAACAATGCTATTAATACAGTGGGATTATTTTAACTACGAACCGCCAGAGTCCAGCTGCGTACTGGGGAAGTGCAATTGTCAAGGTTGTCAGGTAGAAGCTTGAGAGAGGCTGTGCACGTGTGAACGTTCGCTTGTATGTTGCTGGGTGCTTTCATTGCGTGTGCAAATTGTTCTTCGTTAATTATGCCACTTCAGTGTTGAAGTACGGATTTTTATATACGGTACTTATATAAAAAAGGGTTCTTGCAGAGAAGTGATAAAGCGATTCGCAAGGAAATATCCTGACAGTTGGGTTGCAGATAAGAAACTGTTAGTCAACTTGTTAAAAGTTACGACGAACCAGTACCTTTCATCAACAAGAAACGTGTTCTTAACCGCCGTGTTCTTATGGAAGAAATGCCAGATGAAATACAAGAAATTCATACGCAAAAGTCGACAATTTATTTCCGCAGGGGCTAATGTTTTTAACGTCTCTTATAACCAAGTTAGTACTGGTTATTGTCGGTTTTAAATACAGTAATACTTTATACGCATAGTAAAAATATAAACGATAAAATAAAAAATACTATCTGGAGGCACAAAGACTCCCAGCTGCCTTTTTCCAGTTGCGGTGGCTACAGGAAGTTTTTTAATGCTGAAAGTGTCCAGCACCTTAATTAGCAGGCACCATTCCTGGATACCTCCCCGGTTCGATTCCCGGATATGCCCTGGTTTTTTTTCTTTATTATCCCCTTCGGTCAATGTAGAAGCATCTGGCTCACCTCGAAGTATATACGGACATGACGTTAGTAACAACATGTTAATTGTATGAAATATCAGCAACAACGTATCTTAAAGTCCCAAAAGTTGCGCTAATCTTAATTACTCTCTAAAATCTAAATTACTTTTTGGGGGAGGGAAATGCTTTATGTATTTACGGGCTGTATAAAATTATCGGCTGTTGCACGTCCAAGTAATACGTTAGTTTTCTATAGTTGGCGGTGAATGGGATGTACTAGCCAACTATCACTGTAGGAAAATAGCGGTTTGGTGTAGTACTGCCAGAGTAGCAGAAAAAATGAATGAATGAATGAATGAATGAATGAATGAATTAATTAATTAATTAATTAATTGTGTTTTAACGCCCTTTTTTGCTACAGAGGCACCACAGCCGATGGACACTGATGATACATGAGATGAAATGATATATTGCGAAAGGATTTATTTTTAAGGAAGGAATCGTTCCAGCCCTAAGTTTAGGGTACCTCCCCAGCATTTGCCATTTATGAGGACTGAGGAAAACCTGGAAAAAACCTCTTGTCAAGAAGGACGGTCCTGGCGATATTCGAACCCAGACCTCCCGCTTACGAGTCCGAGACTTAACGACCTCGGCCACCCATGGCGGTAGCAGAAAAAAGAGAAGAAAAAAAGTTTCATATATAAAGTTGTAATTAAAGAAGTCATTATGGCAGGGTAGAAGAAAATTCAAACAAGTTAACTAATATGGGTAATGAAGTACCGAAAAATGGGTGAAATCCCTGAGAAGGGTGACACAAATAAAATGATACTGTAACAGAATACTTAGTTAAAGGAAGAACAAAAGAAAGTGGTGAAAGTTGAAGCAGTAGTAATAAGGGAGTTTCACCTTCATTTTAATTATGTTATATATGGATAGGTATATTGGGTATTTTGTGCTCTCGGAGGCATAAAGGAGGCCAGTATAGTAAGTGTGGTAACTACAGATTGTCATAAATCCTTGGAAATGTAACCTTTGATGACCGGGTGATTTTCCGATAACTGTGCGTTGGTTCCCACCTGATGACATCACCTACCTTAGCTAATTACATTCAGTAGTCCCATATTCAAATTCCTTGGAGTCGGCCATCCTGAACATCCGTTTTTTCATGGTTTCCCTAATAAAGTCAATGATTGAATTGATGTTTGTTTTCCAGAATTTTCCACCCTTTCATTTCACTTCATTTTATTCCATCTGTTCGTGTCGCTAGGTGAGATGGACTGATGTTATGTGCGGTGTGGCGGCGGTTTGCGCTTTGGAAAGAGTTTTTTCCAACGGTTGGTGTGGAATCTGCTGTTTTTAGCGATTGAGAACCATTAAAAGCGGATTCCGATGGTGTCGGAGTACTCTATCTGAAAAAAAGGTTAAATAATCCGTTCATAACTGTACCTCATCCCTTCCTCTCGGAGGTGAACAGCCTGCTCTTGAGTATGTCTGTAATTTACCTTCTGTCTCTACCAATTCAACGCCAAAATGGATAAATTAATAAGTACTTGACATTATAAAAGTTTCTAAGTTTTGTGTAAATATTCTGGTTGTCGAGTTTGAACTAGCCAACACTCACTTCTGTTTAGTTTTTCACTTGCTGAGATTTGCTATTATATTTTTATCGTGCGGCGACCGTAAAGCGAGTCAATTAAATATGTACAAGAGATCAAAAGCATTCAGGGCATCAGTAAAAGGTGCTCGTGCAACATGTGAAGCCTGCCCATTTTGTAAACATACACCTAAACTTTAGTACATCGTTGTCTATACCTTACGAAGTTGCATGTATGTCCGTCTCACACAACCAGCTGCAATATATCAGCCAGTTATAATCGCAGAGAAATGTGGAAGGATGGAGAAGTAGGTTAAAGCAGGAGAAATGGAAAACACGTTAACTGAAGAATCTCAGGAGGACGGATATGGAAGGAATAAGGAGAAGGGTGAAAGTGGTGATGCTAACGTAAGAGATGATAATTGCGTCGAATATAGTTTTCATATTAGTTTAGAAAGTTGTTAATCTGGAAGCATAATCGTCGCTCTGATGAAACGTTTGAAGAAAATGATGACGAAACCTTTCAGAAGAAAAGGCTGTCGTTGAAAGAAAGGCGGAAGAAGTACAAGAAGAAAGACAAACGTCAGATAATTTACAACCGAAGGAATTCCTAGAATACTTGCAATCGGCATAAGACTTTAAGAGACTTAGAACTAACAATAAAGCCAACAAAGATATTTATAGCACAAGGAACTTCCTGAAGAGGTAGGACGATTTAAGTGTTTTGTCAGCTACAGATCTCCATGAAATTGATAAGATAATTAATTGCTCTGTGCGATGTACAGTTATTTCAAACAGTTTATTTAATACAGCTTTTCAAAGCACATGCACTGTGGGCACTCCATAAAACGAATAAACTTGAAATCGTGTAGTTTTTTTTAATAGTGTTCAAGACCCGCTTTAACTACTGAGACACCGCCATGGGTGGCCGAGTCTTTAAGGTGCGGACTCGTGAGCGGGAGGTCAAACTAAGTTTTTTTTTTTTTTTTCAGTTTTTCCTCAGTCCTCATAAATGGCAAATGCTGGGGAGTTACCCTAAAACTTAGGCCTAAAAATTCTTTCCCAATATATCATTTCATCTCATGTATCATCAGTGCCGCCCGCCCATGATGCCTCAGAACAATAGGACAGAACAAGTCTCTAATTTTAATTCTCTAGGTTTTAATGTATTATACAGTAAAAACGAAGATCTGAATATAAAACTAAATAAATTAGTCAAATGAACGGAACATTGAGGAGAACGTTAAAAAATAAGATGCCAAAAGCAAAATGAAATTCTACAAAGTAACGACAGTGCCTATGGCAACATATGGAAGTGAAAACTGGACTATGAATAGAACAGATAAGAAAACAATAGAAACCGCAGAGATGAGAGTTTTAAGATCAGTAGCTGGATTTGCTCTTTTAGACCAACAAAGAAATTAATAAATTCGAAACACTTAAATATGTATAATCTAAATTAAAAAATTAACGAAAATATAAATAGTTGTTATCAGCGTATATTAAAAATGAAAGAGGAACAAATGCTGAGAAATATACTTATCTAGAGGATATCGCAAAGTAGGAAGACCAAGAACAAAATGGAACGATATGTTTAAGTGAAGACGGAACAGGTCGACTGGCTTATACCTTTCGGAAGAACAAGAAAAAATTAAAAACTTGTTTCGTCATTAATAGGATAAAAACTTTTCAAGTATTTTCACAAAAACGTTGACTACACGAAAGCTTTAGAGGCAGCAATGTCTGCAAATCGCTTGCTTCTCATATGAAACGACCTACGTCTAGCTTTGGTGACGTGAATGCCCGCCACTGACCACAACTCTATAAGCAGAAAAAGGAAGCTTTATTTCACATCTAGGGGGAGAGGTAAAAACACCCAACAAACAAACAAAAAAACCGCTACATTCTGAAAATTAAATCTTTTCTTGATGATTGTAACTTTTGTAAGACGCAAGATGGGCGAGTAAAGAGGAGAATGCAAACGCTTTTCCCTCTTCTACAAAAAACACTTGCAAGGAAAGAAAAATAAACCAAGGAGGGGAGGGGAGGAAAAAAAAAGGCTGGAGGCAAGTCATTAGCTAAAAAGCTTTTACATGGTAATGATCAGGCATGAACACCTCTTTGCCATCCATAAGGGGAGAGCAAGAGAAGGTAGCTAAGAAGGAAAGAGGGGGTGAAAAAACGCGGTTATTATAACGTCGAAGTAAGTCAAGACGGCGGTACACCCCCCTTAGGCATCCTCCACATAAATTGTTTGAACAGGTATCTACGCATATTTAATGCAGTAATTCCTATGAGCTATGTAAAAGTTTAATTAATTCTCTCCAGAAGTCGCGGCAAGCAAGGGAGATATTATAGAGGTTAGAAAAATGTAATGGTATTTATAAAGAAAAGTAAAATTTCAATATCAAGTGTTTTTGTGAGGCTAGTAAGTTAAGTAAAGGTTCTACATGGGGAAAGAAAAATGGACGACGTTTTAAACTCCATTAAATAAATTACGTACTTGTGATTTCTGACCTTCAGGTCAACTCAATCTCATCTAAAACCTATTCGACCTTAAAGAAGTCACTAGCATGGCTCTGTGCAGTCAATTGCTACAACACAGTAGCAATGCACGCAAAGAAAATAGTTCCATGTTAGCAATCTAAATATGAGGATAGTTTCAGTAATAAATAACATCTACCGTACATAAAAACAATACTTATAACTTTAATTTAATTACTGCTGACTTAATGAAATTGAATTTCGAAGTTACAACTTGATGCGCTACAACTCCCAAGATGCAGCTCGCTTGTTTAAACAAGGTAAGGTGCAAGCAGTTTGCGCTTGTTATCATGGCTGACACTAACTAACTACGTTGTGCTGTTTATACGGAGTTATATGTAAAGCATAAACCGGGCAAGCCTTTAACTAGTGGCAAGAAATTAATTATTTTAAATACGTTTTCAAAGTTCTGAGAAAAGTACCCGGCACTCACAATAAAGGAGGGGGTAAACCTAACCTCAGAATGTTATAGTCTCTTGTCATTACGTCGCTTATGCTTGCCACGTGTTTCTGGCAACTGGGCAGTATTTTTGGCGCCAATTGCGGTAGGATATATTATATTTGTTGATGTTAAGATCACTCTAAGAGTGAATAGATAATAGTGAAGAGTTGCTTCTAATTAAATTGAATACTGTCTAATTTTTAAGCATTTTATTTATTTCGTATTTTGGGACTTAAAGCCTCATGGTTTTTTTTTTGTTTTGTTTTTTGTTTTTGTTTGTTTGTTTGTTTGTTTTTTCTTTTTTTTTTTACTGGAAATAATTTCTTCACAGCCCGTGTTTTATTAAGTGCCATATCAAAGAGTATTTGCCACTTGAGCTACAATTTTTGGTGTCCTATTTTTGCAAAGTGCGGAAGATGATGTTAAAGTTGGAGAAGCCACAGGTGTTAATGGACATTAGTTCTGGTGTTATAACTGTTGGCCGATCTGTCAATACGAGGTTTGTGGCGGTTTTTCAAGGCACTTACATAAAGCGTACTTTGTTTATCCTGTGGATATAGGAACGGAAACAGCCGTGACTAGGCATATGCAGTTTTATAAGCCAATGTCTTTTAAATGAACCAATGAACCAAATGCTGACTTTTCCTAAACTGATTCTTCCGGGATATAAGGCCGTGGTTCAATGGAATTCTTCTATTTCATTTTCCCACACGTTTCACCCACGACTGTGGTGGACATTAGAAAGTTTTTTCCCAGCCTACTTTGAGTTACCGTAAACGACAGCCACGTGGTTTGTATTCTGCGCAAGCATCAGTTTCCCGTAACGAGAAATCCGATAAGGTGACACGGCATAGATAGAAGTTTAACGTGAGGTTTTACGGTAAGAAGAATGATTACTGAAAACCAGGAGAGACCTCAGCATGTGTAACAAAAACTTCTATTCAACTTAAAAGATGGTCTTATTTTTGCTACGAGAGGTCATTGCTTCTAATCCATATGATGATACGAATTTATGGGAAGAAAGAAATTCACGAGAAAACTGTAATAGCAACAGGAAAACGTTTCCCTTGCGTGCAATGAAAGATCATAGGGATCATTTCATCTATTGAAACTCTCGAGGAAAGCAGATTGAGACAGATCTCCGCACCCTACCCCACAAGGAAATTATTGAATAAATAATAGTTAATTAATATTACCTAGTGTCTCATATATTATAAATAGCATGAAGCATGCTCTAATATTAATATTTAGCACACATGGTATATAAATTTGTAAAGAGAATAGATTACTAAAGGTTTGATATCAATTGTATAATTATTTTCTATAAGTTATTTCATGAATATGCAAGAGACATTCTTGTAAAGAGCAAGTGTTTGCAGAATATTATGTAACTTTAACTTTGACAACGCATGACCACGAGCTCCAATCATAGACCAAAGTGTTGGAAAGTTTAAAGTGAGCTCGTATGGGAGAATGAGAGCTATCCAATTATATTTGAATATTTTAAAGACGCTATTCTGTGGACCCCGTGAGCTGTAAGGATCTTTTTGAAATGAGTATAAAATGGGAAACTTCCTCGGAAAGGCACGCAGTTCCAGATTTCAGTCACGCATTCACGATTTACGCAGTTTTTGGGCAGAGAGGCACGCAGCTATGTGACGCATTCTCAAGTTCAAGACTGCAGTTCAAGCATTGCTAGATTGCAGTTCGGGCGGCCACGCAGTTCACGCGATATCTTTTAGTGTGGCACGCAGTTCTGCAGTCTTTGTAAGCAGATAATAAATCATACATCTAGAGCTGTTGTAATAGCAATGTATTTCGCGTCAGGGGCACACCAACGTAATGTAAGCGCATCGTAAACTTCAAGAATCTTACACTAACTACCGTGTACTTCATATACTCACTTAACGTCGGCGGCCAGAGCAGCGCAACAAGAGGCATCCAGATAACCATAGTGAAAATAACCTCGACGATCAATCCAGTCAGCAAAGAATTCTTATTATAACAACTCTTGTCCCCCCCCCCCACTGATCCCACAACTCCGAGAGCACGAAACACCTAAATCGGCTCATTAGGTCATTGTCATCTACGACGTTTGACAGCGACGAAAAGAAACGGTTGCAAGATATAGATAATTTAAATAAAGTATTCGCCTTAGAGAGTATCGTTGTTCTGCCAGAACTCTTAGAGATATATGTAAAGCATTTGCTGGAAGTTGTAGATCTATGTTCTTACATCAGAAATAGATTCAGCATCCCTCATCGGTTAATTGGTTTAAATCCAGTCTTAGATTCACCATGCCTCGTTGTTGGATATGTCTTCTTCTATGAATATCTTCCTATAACTCATGTCCAATGCCTTCAAATGCTGCGACTTCTCTATTTTCTACTTATGTACAAATGCGATAAACCGGCAAGTATGTTATGTGGAAGTGATGCATCGCTAACCGTTAACAAAGTCAAGAGGTTGCCGGCACATAGTTTAATTTTAGCCCTAGATTACTGTTTTGAAAAATAATAAATACATAATGCCCAAAAATTATCTAATAGAAAATTACTATTGTCCATGTTTATATGTGAATATCTGCACATTTTATTTAGTAACAGTTATAACAGCTAAGTTTTAAGCAGTTATACTTATTTTTTAACATGTTGTATTGGGTCTACAAATAATAATATTATTCTAATGTAAATTTAAAGGACAAATCCTTTGTTAATGAGCATAAATCTAATGTTAGATTTCTTGAACATAGTGCCTTTAACATTTCTGTATGTTAAGAGGTTGTGTGAAAGCGCATTCTCGAGTAAATCATCCTTAATGTCTCTCAATGCGGCGAGTTGAAGCAAATCTGCTATGTTTAGTGTTAGCATATTACTCTGAATGGGCAAAAACTCTTTAATGACAAACACCTTTATTCTGTGTTACTCCTTTCAGCCAGGTGACTTTGGTTTGCGGTAACAAAGCCACGTAATAGCAAAAACTCTATTATCAGTGGTGTGGTCACCGTAATCTTCTTGGAGACGAGGCAGTACTACTTGACGTTGCACGCAGGGCTGAAAACATCGTCCTGCTGGTGCACTATTTGATGTTACCCGCAGGGCTATAAGCATATAACTGATGTACTTGCTGGTCTAAGTGCCCAAGTGCCCGAGCTACTTGCCAGAAGTGAGCACAGCGGAGAGAGTCGAAAGTAGTGTGGCGCAGCTATTAGCTAGATAATTTCAGAATCAATGGTGCAATAGCGCAGGCGGTTAGAGCGTCATGCTATACTTGTGAAGAGAGTGGGTTCGAATTCTACCATCTCCATACTTTTTTCCCCCTACTGGATTAAAGATTTTCCACAATTACAATAATTTACTGGCTAAATCACTGGGTCCAGCGGCTTCTAGGGTTTTACCGAGATTAACCGACAGAATAGGTTAGGGTGTGTATAAATGGATTAGTTGGATGTGAAATAAGAGCACATATCCCACCTTTACAATATTTCACCCGCCTATTAATGCCCTCATTTCAGTGAATTACCGGTCCCTATCCAATTTTACAAAGTAAAGTGTGTGTGGATAAGTTCCGCTCTCTCCGATGTCACTCGCTTTTGGCTAACCGCACGGGCACTTAGCAGCAGTTGCAGCAGTTAAGTGCTTAGCCCTGCGGGTAACGTCAAGTGTGCAACTCTTGCTGCCAAATCCGAGCAACAGCGGAGAGAACGAAATAACTTATGCTCGCCTCTTTTTCGTGAATAAAAAAGGATAGGGACGGGTAAATCAATGTAATGAGGGAATTAATAGGCTATTCTATAGGCTGTAGGCTGTATCAGAACAACAAAAAGAAATAATTTCTTGAGAGTTTTTGGTTAAGACTCATGCGGAGAAGTTGACTCGTAGACTGCATGCTAGTAGTTAATCACACGAAAGCTACTGTAAGGTAGGAATGTAACACGTAAAGGAAATGATAATTATAAGGGAAAGGCATGCACTTTTAACAGTGTAAGTTTTGCATGCATTCCGAACTGTATAAGCGGGATGTTTCTTAATTTGAGGCGGGGCTAAAAAGAATTAACCAAAGTGCACACTAACACCTATTCACAACACATTTAAAAATTTGGCACTAACAGAGGCACATATAAAATCGTAATCAGTGCACTTCAAAATTAAATTTTGAAGTGTATTAAGCGTTTAAAATGTATGTTTTATATAAAAGATAAATATTAATCAAACAAATTACTAGTTTATATAATTATATTAAATGTTAAAAATAAAAAGTTCGTTAAATCTAAAAATTAAGCAAATTATTTACGGATATTCTCTCTAACATTTCGTAATATGCATGGAGTGATAACGGCACAAGCTTCCCGCATTCGATGCTTCATGTTATATTTTGTTGGAAGTGTTGTAGACATTACTTATTATTTAACGCAGCCCCATAAAAAGTGATCTAAGGGGCTAATGTCAGGCGAGCGGGGTGGCCACAGAACAGGCTCAGCACGTCCAATCCATTTATTGGAATTTGTCGTTTAATAATTCACGTGTACGGCTTGCGGAGTACTCACAACTTGCTGATGGCACATTTTTCCCCTTACATTTAGAGGGATATTTTTCAAGACTGTAGTTAATCATTCCTAATATTTAACAGAATTTTAATATTATTTTTTTTTTTCGGGTTTACAAACTACATTTAGTGGTTTTTCAAGTGTACTATAACGTCTCAATAATTAATATTAGAAAAGAATTGCTTAATTGGCTGACATACTTTTGTTCAATTTAACGTCGTGAAGTTGCCCGCCCGGTAACTTAGTATTCTCCATGGCTTTTCTGAAATAAACCTAGAAAAAGTGATTTTTGATTTGATTTACTGGTTCATTTAAAAGATACTGGCTTCATATGGGCCATCCTGTGTAATTAAGCCAAAATGACAAAGAGATGCTGTGGTATATAGAACGGATAAATGATTCATTATAAATAGTTCAGAGCTGGTGAACGATGCATTCCAATTGTTTAAATACAATGACTGTTCAATAAAGAGTGACATTTTTTTACACAATTTTCCGCGCTGAAATTTAACTTTACAATACTTTATTCTTTTTGTGCCTAATATACAGGAGGTACTAATTCCAAAGTTGTTACTTCCTGTTTCCGCTTGTGAGAGGTGTATAAGTTGAGACATGTTCAGTTCCGGTTACAGCAAAATGGAGATAACACGCGACGAACAGTTCTAATTTCGACTCAACAAATCTTTTGAGTCCTTGAGTCCTGTGCAATGCTATAGGAGACCTTTGGGGAATTCGTTCTTCCCCTTAGCACAGCTTTGCAGGGGAGCAATCAATTTCAAAGAAGCTTCTGTTTGTGCATTAAGAAACAAAACATCTGCAGTCAAAAATGGTCTCACAGGAAAATGCCGTGTTTAAAACGTAATCGCTACTAATGAAACTGGGCTGTAACATTTCGATCAAGAGAGCAAAGAGCAAATGCAAAGTTCCAACTTTTCTGCTAGGATAGCTATGGTCATTTGATTTTTCGATATTCGAGAAATGCTTTACCGTCGTACTGTACAATATTACAGCAATAGCCCGAAAAGTCTGCAAGACACCACATTTTCGTATAATTAATTATTGCACAAAAACCAAATTAATGTGTGTCCCTCACCTCGCTATAAATCATATTTACCCCCTGAGAGGCATTTTCCATCATCAGAAGCAGTGCTGAAGGCTACGGAGGGTCAAAAAATGATATCCAGCATGATTTATATGTAATGATGTAATATCTAATCTAATATTTTGTATTAAATCAAATAGACCTAGTGCATTATAAAAGCATGTAGAATTCGTTGAACACATGCGCCTATTGTAGTATCAAGGTGACACTGAAATAAACACACTCACACTATTGCTGCAGAAGTATTTTATGAGTTCGAAAATAATGGTATAGTATTCGCATTTGAGAGCGTGAGATGTTAAAGGCACTCTCGACTCGGTTAAAGAACTTCTGCAAAGAACCTCATTGGGACTAACAGATCTCGTGCATAATTGAAAATCTCGCTAGGTAAATTCTTCAAGCTGCTTGTGAGAAAGTTGATAGTGTGAGATATCTTCCTTTCCAGCTCCTTTTTCTTTCAACTCTGAGGTTATTCCGTGTTGCAGAAGTAATTTGTAAAGTAATTGCGTGGTTTTCGCATGTTTTTATACTATAAAGGTTAAATGAGACTAGGAAGTGGAGGGAGACAAAAGTAAGATTTTTCACTATAGCGAGCAATATGATACACAAAAACTGTACTGAGAGAATGCAAAAGGAAAACATCTTTGTAATGTTTCAAATAAGTCTTGCATATGGCCAAATACTACGATAAAGTGTTGAAAAAACAAAAATGAATATTTTGCTTTAAATACGAGTTTAAGAAAATAGTCGCGTTATCATTCCTAATGATCTGTTTAGTTTTATTTAATGCAATTAATTTAATTCATTTTTAAAAATGCCTCTAATTGCTATTTGTTAGCAAATCCACTCATTTTTCATAAAATTCTTTCCTCTCTCACACTTAATTATTGTATTAAAGCACACATTTTACTAATTGAAAAATACGTTAAAATTGATTATACTAGTCTTATATAAAATAAATTAAATGCTTTTCTATTAAACAAATTGCAAATTTTCATTAAAAAGAACACAAAAGTAGAATATTATACCAGAAAAGTTATTATCTCTGTTTATTTTATATCATCGTCTTTCAACAAAATATTCCTATTATATATTTTAATAGACATTATTATAATGCCATGACTAATGCAGGGAGTTCGTTTATTTTGTTTACCCAAAGTGCTCGCTGTTGCGCAACAAATAAAGTTAAGGCAGAAACGAACTATCGTGAGTTAGTCTGTTAGCTGGTTTTTTTTAATGTTTCCCAGTGTTAGACAACATTCTAAGAATTGCAGACAAACATGAGAATCCCGAAGATGAATTTGTGTGCTCTATAAATTTAAACAGGGGAGCAACTGCAGCGGGCGTATAAATATGCCAGACCTTCAGCATATATTGTTAATGTACGGGAAACCCATGAGTACCAGTCACGGACAGAAAGAGCAACAATTGATAACAAAACTCTTAGCTACTATTGAGGCGAAAAACAGGAGGACGTGCACAGCAATTCAACGTCAAAGCAGAAAACCACAATGGGCCAGCTCCATCAGCAAGGTCATGCGATCTTTGTTGACAGGCTATGAAAATTGGATCCTCTATGTCAAGGCGTCACTGGTTGGTAACCCGTGAATCTATTCCCCTAACATTACAACAAAGGAAGATTATGCTTTGTGTTATGTGCATCATGAACTGATAACAGTCGATCAAACAATTGTGTACCCTAATCATCTGAGACGTGTTTATGAAAAGCTAAAAATTAAAGATCCTGTACTCCTGAATACGCAGATGTTATTCTTTTGCATGAAAATACAAAACCACTTGTGAAGCATTATCCGTTATAATATCTGAAGTTTTCACTACATTGATAAATAAATATGGGTGAAGCCATGATTAATTGTGAGAACTTAGTGCACCTACCATACTCTCCAGACATTGCACCATCAAATTATCATATTTTCCTTTCTTTTAATACTCACCTCAAGGGACTGCAATTCAGAACCTTTGCCGGTCTGGAAACTGCTTTTGCTTCCCATCCCAAGGAGTTCTATTCAATAGTCTTCCATCACGTTGGCAGTATTCGATTACGATATATTTAATACTAAAAGATAATTATTTAGTTAATAATATGATGCTTTGAAATATTTGGCCTGAAACCGTCTGTCACTTTATATTTAAATGAACTATTTTTCTACATGGTCCAAGAATACAACCAGTGCGTGCAGAGTGTATGTGTTGGAAAATAAAAAACCTCGAATACTATGCAATAGTCAAGTACTTGGTAGAAGGGTATGAATATACCGGAAATACACTTCAACACGAGAAAGACTTTTTGAGAATTATTTCATAATATTTTATGTTTCGAGAACACATTGAAGATGATATTTTGATTAATTGTTAATACTTGGCCTTATTAATAAAGTACATGATATCACATTGGAGGTTCGTTGATTATAAATGCTGAAGTGAAAGGATATCATATTTTGACACAGACACTTGTGAATGCAAATATCTGCAAGACGTTTGTCGCGATTGTTGACAAATGATATATAAAAGAATGGGAATGCAAATACCTAAGTATATTTAGATATTTTACAACAATTCAACAGATTTTACATGTCTATGATAAAGAATGAGATATGGTGTAGTCAAAACAATAGAAATGTTCCAATTCTCACCGCTAAAGAAAATCAAGCCAAGAAGTCGGCCAGTTTCAGTTGCTAAAGAGATCCATCCTGCTCATTTACGTTCTACTAGTACAAATATTACTGAAAGACACCATGTTGACCTTCTGGATAAAATTAATAAAGGTAAATACATGAAAAACTCTCCGATGTTCCAAAAATAAAAATAATCTTTTATCAAAAATTTCTCCCCACATGCAATGACAAAAAATTAATGTACTGAAATATAGTTTGTTATCGCATCCCCCTTATTCACCAGATTTGGATGCACCAAAGTTTCATATTTTCCCAAACCTGAAAAAGTTCTTGACTGATAGCAAGTTGTTAACACTTAAAAAATTAAAGCAGCTGTTCTGCAGTTTTTGTAAACTTGAAGCAATGGTGACATGTGTTATTGAGAAACCATTCTCAAGTACAGCAAACAGAATCAGTTGTATAAATCTGCTTTGTAAAGAAAAATGTCAAAACATGTTTAGTTATGTAGAAAACTATAAATTCATACATGAAATAAAACTTGGATTTATACCTATTTTCAGCTCCAAAATGCTGGCACTTAATTCTCTCACAGCCTGTACTTTTTAGTATTTATGATTTAGTGGACATAAGGTAAGAATAACAAAAAACGAAATGAATAGGTCACTACCCCGCTAAAACCAATTAAAACTTATATAATGAAACGCGGTAGGTCAAAAGAGAAAAAAATATCAAGATAGGTAAATTATTATTTCTCTCTCTTTCTGCTTTTCCGTGATTGAAGGGGGAAAACGAGAGAATATAGAAAAAGAACAGAGAGAAATATGCTACCGTTTCTAATTATTATTTTTATTGTTTTTTGTTTCTCTTTCATTTTAATGCATTTCTTCTTCTTTATTTTCCTCTACTAATCTCCTCGTTTTCTTACACCCTTTCCTACTTCTGTTGTTTGTAATTTCAAAGAAAAAATAATTGAAGAAACAGTGTTATTGTTCTCTCGTAAAGGTCCTGTTTACAAAGCTTCTTTGTGTTACATTGCGAATATAAACTGCTAATAACTACGTAAGGGTCAATCAAATATGAACGATTTTAATTAGTGAACAATCATAAAGTTTTAGTACTCTGTTCTTGGAATTTGTGCAGAGCAAAAAGCAAGTTTGTGAGTTTGTGTTAAATTGGCTTTTTAAAGATTTACTAAGAACAAATCTTTTGTGCGGCGATCATTAGATCATTTTGGGGAGTCAAAAATATACGGGTTGCCGAGGACGTTAAGGCAGAAGATCGATTCCCGCCAGGACCGTCCTTTCTGACATACATTTTTTTTTCCAGGTATTCCTCAGTCCTTATAAATAGCGAATAAGGGAAGGCCCTGAACATTTTCTTCCAAAATAAAAAAACATTCTCTCCCAAATAATTTAATATCATACATATATCAGCAGTGTCTGATACTTTAGTACTGAAAATGGGCTAATCGCTATTTAAAAATATTATTACAATTTGTGATAAGATTTTTAAGACATTTGTTCCCAAAATACAGCTAAAACACGTGTTAATTTTAATGATAAAACGTAACTCTAATAAAATGTGCATTGATTTTGTACGTAAGATGGAAGAAAACTACGTTTGGATTCAGAATGTTTGGTTCAATTCGACTGTTGTGAATCGTCCAAACTATAGGTTCTAAAGATGGCATTTGGAGAAAACATATCATATTTACTACAACTAAAACTTACCAACAATTAACGGAAGGTATTCTTCTTCTTCATTCACAGGTTAGGTGAAACATCTCTTCCGGCTTCATGGTCGAGCAACCTCTTAAAGAGTGTGTGTGTGTACACATATATAGAAGGTGCCAAAAATATATGCATACTTTCACAGTAGATATCTATTTAATATATTTCAAAGTGGACCGAAAAACAACAGTAATGTGTAGTATGATGTTCCGTAAACAGATGTGACTCACATACATTATGACAGTGTTGCTACGTGACAGGTAAATCAACAATGAACAAATGAAGCCAAGATTATCGTATGATGTTCTGTAAAAAGTTGTGACTCACATTATGTTATGCTAGCGTTGCTACTACAAAATGGAGTCAAAATTATCGTTTGAACAGAGGAAAGCAATTTTGAAGTGATATTGGAAAATCGAGAATGTTGTTAAGTTCAACGTCAATGGAGACGTGTGTACAGAACAGAATCGCTAACGCGAGTAACAATTGCAAGCATTCGAGACAAATTTGAGACTCATGGTACCGTATACCGTAGAAAACCAGTTACACTAGCAGCACTTCGGGAAGAAATTGAAACGGCATGTGCTGCAATCGCTGAGGACACTTTCGCAAACGTTGCTCAATCAGTAGTTCAACGTACTCAGAAGTGTATCGCTGATAGTGAGCCTTTTGAGCAACTGTTGTCACTGTAAAATCTTTGCTTGATATCTGAAAGTTTACAAAATGTAAGGAATAACATTGTAAAGGGGACTTTTTTCCATTGCGTCGTTATCACACCCTATGTAGCGTTCCATTTGCTGAAACAATTTTGAGATTGCTGAACGGCACGTTTTCTCTTCATATGCAGCTTCAAGCGATTCATATTGATGAACGCACAGTTGTTCTCTAACTTTAAAATATATGCAAAAGTTACATTGAGTCAGGTCTGAAGTGTAGGGAGACCGGGACAAACATTTGACTTCTGACTTTTGCAGAAATTCAGTAGTTTCTTGTGCTGTGTTGGCGGAGGCATGGCGCAACAGATCCTTCTTCGACGTTTCCATCTTTAGAATACTGAAGACTTTGGACAGATATTTACAGCACTAACTGGCCATGACTATATTTTGCCCTTCAGAATAGCTTTCGCAACATGCCCGCTTGCTGAGAAGAAAGAGCATGTTGTTTTTTTGATCTGTTCACTTTCCTTGGAAGTTCCTCTCCTTGAAAGATCCGCACCGACAATTTTCGCTTATTTCCTGTACAGCTTTCGTCATCTGTTATGATGTTAAATAAGCTTTTCATCTTCCCCTATCAACGTTTTATAGCATTTCCCGGCACCAGTCTATTCCTGCTTCTTTTTGCTCAATTGTACAATCCACCAATTTCAGAGAATGATATGAGGCTCTTCTTTTAAAATAAATTTGCTACCCCGGATACAATATTCAGAGCTTCCTAAATCTGGCCATATGTTCAACAATGCTTTCCACAACATGCACTATAACTCCATCACATCTGTATTTGCTGTTCTGCGCGGCCTTCATTTTCAAAAGTGCCTCTTCCTCTCAAAAATCTTCCAACCAACGATAAATGGTAGCTTGCGAAAGGCAAAGATCGCCAAATACACAGATCAATCATTCAAGACGTTGTTTCCCTCTCCTAAACCACCTTTAAAGTCATAAAAAGTTATGGCACAGAAATGTTCTCGTTTGAGATCCATGCGTGCACCTGATCCAGCACTACACAGATGTGCTGATACAACACATTGTCAAGGTACTCAGATTTAATATAAGCTTTAATCTAAGATATGAACAATTTCGTTAGCTTCTGATTGATTATTCATTGACGTTCATACGTTTAATGACTCCCCTATTTGCATTTCGTTTATAGTTAAGTGTTTATTTTATAATACATATACCGAGGGTGCCAACATTATACACGCTTTCACAGTTATATCTTTTTAATATATTTCAAAGTTGTGCCGAAAAACAATAGCGATGTGTAGTATGATGTTCTGTAAACAAATGTGACTCCCATACATTATGATAGCGTTGCTACGTGACATATAAATCAACAATGAACAAATGAAACCAAGATTATTGTCATGTTTTGTAACCACATGTGACTCACATTTTGTTATGCTAGCGTTGCTACAACACAAATGTGCCAAGATTATCGTTTGAGCAGCGGAAAGCAATTTTGAAGTGATATTGGAAAAACGAGAATGTTGCTGAAGTTCAAAAGCCATGGAGACATGTGTACAGAACAGAAGCGCCAACGCGAGTAACAATTGCACGCATTCGAGACAAATTTGAGACTTATGGTACCGTATGCGATGTTCACAAGGGCAGATCTGGGAGACCTCGCAAAGCAACAAGCCCCGCGCACTGAATCCAAGGTACTGTCCTAGGCACTATCCAAGGAACTGAATAGGACGAAGAGGTCAGATTGAGTTTCCGCCGCGTTCTCCGGATTTAATTCCGTTGGACTTCTACCTATGAGGAACTCTTAAGGATGTTGTATACCGTAGAAAACCAGCTACACTGACATCACTTCGGAAAGAAATTGAAACGGCATGTGCTGCAATCCTGAGGATAATTTCGCAAACGTTGCTCAATCAGTAGTTCAACGTACTCAGAAGTGTATCGACGCCGATGGTGGACATTTTGAGCAACTGTTGTAACTGTAAAAGTCTAAGATGATTAGTGCTCATCATTTTTGTTTGTGTGAATTCAATTTTGTTATCTTAACACAGTTTTATATATATATATATATAGCTTTAGTTGCGATAAACTTCTGTCATATCTACAATTACAGAAATATTTCTATCAATTTCCAGTGTTCTTCTGACATATCTCCTTAATTTAATTCTGGATACTTAAATTTGATAAAATTTTATATTTTAAGTACCCATGCTTTGGATCCAAATTATTATTATTATTATTATTATTATTATTATTATTATTTTTTTTTTTTTTTTTTTTTTTTTTTTTTTGAATTGCATTATAAAGTTTCAATTCGGTGCATTAGTACTTTTACAAAAGTACGCAAAAATTTAGTTATAATTCCACACATTACTTAAAATGTCCTCAGCTTAACATCAGCCACAAAATAAAAATCATAAATTATGTTACATAGAAAATATTTAACATTTTAACCTGTTTTATAAGTTGATTACTTGGAAAAGTTCATAGTTATTAATCATTTTCATTTGAACAACACTACAATCGTGTTAACGAAAGGAATAGCTGATATACGTTTATTATATTCTTGTAACTTAAATAACGCTGTTTTTGAATAATTTTACTAGATTGGGTTGGATTGTTGGGGTCTATGCAGGATACTTGATACTTAAACTTTACTCAAGGGTGGGCCAATTATACATAAACCTACATTGGTTGTACTTCCGGGAGGAAGTGCTGTGGCGAGGGAAATACATCAGCAGTGAGACATAAATGCAGACGGGGTCCTTAACTTTGTTTTCAGATAGAACAGTCCGACGCCGGGGGAACCCCATCCAAGGAGTTCGAGCCGCTCAGACAAATCGTTGCTTACCAGACGACGGAACAGAACCTTTCCAAAGCGCAAGTCACCGTTACACCGCACCATCCCACTTCGCCTTGACACTTATAATACTGTAACAGAATCAAGTGAATAAAATGGAAGAGCGGAACATCCGTGGAAAGGAAAGACTCTCTCAGCATTCGCTTAAGCGACCACAGAAAACCACGAAAAAGTTATGTCAGTATGGCTGGTTCCAAGGGATTTGAAACCGGGACTCCCTAATATAGGTTCAAAGCGTTACCGCCCTTATCATTCTGCTCGATTATAACTAAATGGTCGTCAGCATATCTGGTTAATGACAAAGGTTGTCCTTATGCAATCTCCCATTATCTTACAATATCGTCAGTATATCTCGTATAAGAGAATGTCATATACAATTTTATAAGGCAGGGGTTTACAGACATAGTTTGTACCTTATATTTGGACATAGTTACCGGATGTACTCAAGAAAAACGCCTTTTCCGTGTGGCCCTTAATCAAATTTGCACCGCTTCCTGGCATAATCATCTGAAAGTTTCTGGTCCCGCAAAAATTTAAAGTCGCAAAGTTCGTTGGATCAAATTTTACATAATTTAGTGACTTTACTTGTGTCTTTTTCAGAGAAAAAGACCCTAAGACAAATTATTATGATCACACACTCCAAGTTAATTTGCCAAAATTCTGCTCGACTCAGCGCCCAGTTCATATTTTATGGCTATCGCTACAATCTTTAGCCTCATTCTATCATCACCAGTCACATGATAGACCTACACTGATATTCGTGCGGTTAAAAGCAGGCATCTAGCAATGAGATACCCAAACTTGAATCCTACCTACGTATGCATGATTTGATTTATTTGCTATTTTTTGCAAGAAAAAATATTTAGATATAAAAAATAATATAACTTAAAATTGAAGGACTTGTTTCAATTTTCGGGTATTTATATGCATATACACCCAAAAACATAAAATATTTTTTTCAAAGTAAATAGAAAAGTAATAATGAAATAAATAATTTATAACCCTTTGAGTTTTTATCTTTTACAATATTTATTAATGTGAGGTTTATTTTAAAAATGACGTGACTTAAAATTAAAATCTATGTCGTCAAATAGGAGACATTATTGCAGTGGGATTAAACCTAAATTTTACTTACGGAAACTAACAAATAAAAAACGAAATACAACGGAGATTCCAGTCTCGATATTTCAGAGGACAATAACATTTCCTTTTCATGGCATAACTTGAATATAAGCTGAAAGCGGCGTTAAAAATGTATTGTAAACCCAGAGTTGACGAATGCTTATTTAAAACATTATTTTTGTCTCAGGCTGTACCGCGGGCTTTAACTTGTTCACTAGCATATCACTAGTCACAGTCTATTGACATTTCATCAGCATAAGCATATTCTGGAATAATTTCTTGACCTAAAACCGGCTGCATCGATTGTCTTTAATTATTGGTTCTCTCTTCCTGTCGCAGTTCCTGGAGAAAAGCCTCTCATTCATATACTATATGACGTTTGGGACCCATCGGCTAAACACTTTCCCATACCCGAGGTCATCATGGGTAATAATGTCACACAGTCATGACTAATATTGAATTCTACGGCAATATCATCAGCAATGACTCGCCTATGGTTACGGATTCGCTGCTCGACTGTTTCATTGCTTCATTCAGTTGCAAGTCTCCCACACCGATGTTCATTTGTTGAAACTTTTTCCAGCACCTTATGTACAATCTCTAACCTTAGCTCCCTATAAACACAGGAAAAAACAATTCCGGTGCAATTGCACTCTGCAATAAACTATTTCGCAAGCTCATACGCTCAATCGCCAAGACCACAATAAGTCATTTGTGTCGCGTACTAAGAGTTTTTGTTGTGCATAAATCTCACGCATGTTTAAAATAAAACTACTCTCATATAATGACTGACTTTCCTTGTAATTGAAATAGAGAATGTTTAACATTCAATTTATCAAATAAAGGTTTATTTCCGCTGCTTAGGTACATACATAGTGTAGGTTTTCCATTATGCTCTATAATAGGGGTTCCGAGATTAGTGCTGGTTACATTTTTAAAATACTTTCATTCAATATTTATTTTTTAAAAGGAAAAAGAGAGGAATATTAAAAGGCTTAGACGTATATTACAGGAATTTCAAAGGCTTATAGTACAACTTTTCAATTATTAATGAGAATTTGTGTTTTAATGGTGTTTAACGCCCGTTTTTACTACTGAGGCATCACAGGTGGTGAACACTGTTGATGCATGAGATGAAATGGTAAAATGGGAAAGGAATTAATGGAGTTATGGAGGGATAATGCTGTGCCATGTTGCTCTCAAGCTCTAGGAGAGTATTTAAAAATAATTCGAAAGTGACCGACTCATTTTAACTTTTCTTCTTTTAATCAGCCACTTATCAACATTGCATTTAGATGTTTTAAAAGAAAAGCCAACATAACATCAAATGGCATACTACCAATCAATCTCAAAAGATGCCAAAACACAATGAAATAGCGTACGCTGCAAGCCTACAAACAAATGACAGCTGAAGGCAGGTTATGCACTCAAGGGACAGACAGAGTCTCTCTCTTATTGTTACCAGCTCTTCTTTAGCGAGTCGCAGGAACTCACTTTGTAGGATATAGTGTGCTTTATTAAAAAAAAATCAGAATCACTGTTTTATCAAATGGGAATCTTAATCATTTAATTCTCTGCACTTTTTCACCTTCGATTATCATTAGAAGGTTCAACAAAATAGTGGGTAAGTGTAGAGGCCTCAATCAATCAGTACAACAGGATGATGCAATCATTAATAAAACTTAGAAAACATGATATGACTTTCAGCAGACTTTTCATCTTGTAATTTTACACAAAATAGCGTTCTCTCCCCTAGAGCTAGAGCTCAGGTCCTAATCCACTCTTACGAGCAACGTGTTGCCACTGCTGAGAGAATGAATAAATGAATGAATATTGTTTAACGCCCCTTTTTGTTACAGAGGCACCACAGGTGATGGACACTGATGATATATGAGATGCAATTATATATTGGGAAAGGATTTTTTAAGGAAAGAAACGTTCCATGTCTAAGTTTAGGGTGCCTCCCCGGCATTTGCCATTTATGAGGCCTGAGGAAAACATGGAAAAAACCTCAGTCAGGGAGGACGGTCCTGGTGGTATTCGAACCCAGACCTCCCTTAACGACCTCGGTCACCCGTGGCGGTCCTGTTGAGAAAGGAAAAGATCCTAATGAAAGAGAGTGAATAATTTAGTAGCCTAATTTCTCTTTTTAATCATGACCTGTGTTATTTTATACCACTAGATATTGTACACAATTGCACTTCATAGAAATAAGGCGATTCTAACCCTGGTCAATGAGGAATGCTTGAAAGCCTGTTGCGGAGGCTTGGAGCACATACATTTCTCCCGATTATACGAGTATTTCGCGTTCCAGTTCCTCTGAAATCACTTCGGGGTCACCACATCAACTGATGAACGAGGCCTGCTGTTCCGCATAGACTCCGCCATAACACTGGGGCCGTCATCTCGAATTTTGCAATTAGACCGTCAAGTCACATAATAACCGGCGGTTTGTTGGAGTAAACGCCTCAAATACAACTCATTACCCAACCTACCCTCATTCCCAGTGTAAAATGCTGTGCCTGGTGCATACAGAGAGCCCATCCGGTAAGCTTTTGTTCAGGAGAGTAGGGGTTTAAGTTCAAATGTCGATAAACACAGCTAGCTGAATAGAAATCATATTATTTTTTATTTTATTACTTTCAATATAGAAAAGCACAGGATTATTTATGAACAGAAACAAGCCTCATAAATAATACGGCCATTTTAGTAATTGAAGAAAATTATTCAGACAAAAGCTGTTTTACATAATATGATATTGGAAGTTTTTCATAGGTACAGGTGTCGAGTATATAACATTTATGTTTACAAACTGTGAGCAGGTGCAGGCAACAAAGAAATAGTGGCAATACTTAAGGCGAATAATTTCCACATCGAGCACGAAACTTCGCTGGCTCAGTAGGTTACAGCGTCTAGCAAATGATGTACGGGTTGTAGGTTCGATTTGTCATGGGCAATTTTCTTCTAATTTGAAATCTTTTTTCTGTCAGACTAAATAAATATTATTATTTTGTTTAGTATTCATAATTTTTCCACACTATTCTTAATCGAATAAATATTACTTTTTCATAGGTTAGGTTTGATTAGTTCGTTTACGTTTAACAAAAAATAATAGAACATACTAAAAAAATATTACTACATAATAAAAATAATAACACAGTAAAATAATAATGCATAAAATAACATAAAAATTAATTTATTAGTTAGGTTAGATTAGTTTAAATTAAGCAAAAAAGAAAAATAATAGAGCATACAAAAAATAATATTACTGTATAATATCACTTTTTCCACATTAACTATTCTTAATTCAATAAATGTTATTTTTATACGTTCAGTTCGGTTAGTTTAGTTTAATTTTAAAAAACAAAAAATAATAGAACATAAAATAAAATATAAATTTACTCCTAATAACACTGTTTATCGTATTGTAACCAGTTTGCTTTCTTCGCTACGGTTCGGGACTGCAGTCAAGTTATAAACTCTTTAACTTTACTATTTACCTTTTATTAGTGCATTCGAAGACGCTACAGCGACTGTGTTTGGAGGATCGTTCTTGATGTTGAACGTAAATAAATTACTTTAACTACTTGTAATGTACGTCTGTGTATCTGCAACTACAATACTAATCGACTGTAAACCAACATTAGACTACTTTACTTTATAATAATATCTTGACCGTTACTCGCCTATTCGATCTGTCCTTGCTTGCTCTGCGACAAGTGCAGAAGTCGACGTAAAATAACATCCTCAAATAAATAACTGCAATACTTTTTGTTGACAACTTAACTTTAAACTTTCTCAAAGCAGCTCTGTTGGAAACAATTCACCTACTCCAGCGTTTTTGCCAGTCTTCAAAAAAATACTGGAAATCATTTTTTGACACGCCCTTCAGAATTGCCTCACCGCCGGTCGTTAAGGCGCGGATTCGTGAGCGGGAGGTCGGGGAGGACGTTCTTCCTGACTGAGGTTTTTTCCGCATTTTCCTCAGTCCTCATAAATGGCAAATGCCGGGGAGGTACCTTAAACTTAGGCCTGGAACGTTTCCTTCCTTAAAAATATCCTTTACCAATATAACATTTCATTTCATGTATCATCAGTGTTCACCGCCTGTGGTACCTCTGTAGTAAAAACGGGAGTTAAACACTACTAAAAAAAATCAAGAATCACCTCCTCAGGATTCCCCTGTGCTTCTGATGATGAAAAATGTCACCCACGAAGGTGTTAATTCAATTTGGTGAAAAGGAAAAGATCACATGGGGCTAAATCTAGTTTATGGCGAGGGTAAGGGACAGACATGACATTGTTTTTGTGAGATATTAAGCAACAACATTTGCTATGTGCGACCGTGCATTTTCGGGTTGTAGCATCCAGCTAGTTGCCACAGAAATGTGGACATTTGCATACGATATGACTTGAGATTTTGGGACGTCTCTACAATATTGCCCAGTTGCAACTGTATGTCCAAATGTGCCGTCCTGGGAAACAATTTTTTCTCATCGCAAAATGAAATGACCATAACTTTTCCAGCAGAAGACATGTCCGGTGAGTAGGGAAGATGAAGAAAGACTTCAAACCTTGAGTTAAAGAATATTGAGGTGGCAATCGCTCACTGTTATCGTGATGAAACAGGAAGTTTTTCTTCCCCAAATGAGGGCGATTCTTCTTGATCACATGGCTTAATTGCTTCAGTAGCAACGTAATATTAACCGATTATGAGTTTGCGCTTTTCCAAAAAGTCAATTAATTACGCCCTGATAATTCCAAAACACAGTCTTCACCTTTCCTGCTGACACCTGCTGAGGAGATTGTTACTGCTTACTTCGAAGCGTTTTCTCCGGTTGCAATCCATTGTTTCGACTATTCCTTCCTTTTTGGCATGCACGATTCGTCGATCATCATATATCATCTTCGTAATTAACTGGGATTCCGTTTAAACAACTCCAAATTCTGTGCGGAAATGCCAATGCATCCTCATTTCTGGTCAAAGCAGCGCTTTGATTTCATTTGCAAATGATTGTGCGAAATATTATGTACCCACTCTGCAGAAATTTACACGGCTTCAGCAATCTCTCGCACCAATCATTTTGGGAATCGTTAGATGGACAGGACGTCCGAATCGGCCAGCATCGCTTGTGCTCGTTTGGTACATCTAAACCAATAAAAATACTTATATACCATTCTCATAGAAAATGCAGATTTCTCGAAATATTTGTCCGGCTACGCCATAGTTACTGTGGGTATTGCATTTCGAAAAAGTAAAATTAATTTTTATTCAAAATTCTTTGAACTCTTGTCACAAATTTAAGCAGGAAAATGGCTCCAAACGCAAAATATGCATTGTAATTGTTTATAAGCATGCACATCGTCCTTCAATTGTCACCACGTTAACAAAGTAACCTTGAAAATAATCCAGTGTTGCCACCTTTTGAGTTTTCAAGGCCTTATAAAAAACCTCGTACAATGTTTTTATTTCAAATTTGTTATATCATGCATAGAAAGTTTTATATTTGTAAACATTTTAAAACATGAGCCTGGGAGTGAGAATAAGCAAAATAATAATTAAATTCCAAACGGACTATCACAAAAAAGAAAAGTTATATAATGAGCTGGGACAAAATAGAGAAGTTTTTAACTGTGCTGTTGAATATTAATTATTATTTTGTATAGGACCGTATTAAGTTGCGTCTAATATCTAGTCTGCTCTCTCATGACAGCTTGAACCACTTAGGAACTGAGGAAAGTCTCGCGTGAGGGTGAATGCACTTTACTCTCACTGCCGTAACGTTTACGTGTCTAAAATTATTTACATTGTAAGTAGCAAAAAGCTGCGGCAGATAACGGCTGAGAGGGGTGGGAATGGCAACATAAAAATATTGTCGCTTCGTGAGCTCCCTACGCAAATTGACTCGGCCCTAGTCCACCTTCTTTTGTTCTTTTCACACTACAAGGGCGTCCAAAATTTTGTAGGTCAAACTTTTTGATGTGCAAGCAAGAGGGCTGATTGACTGAATTCATAATTATATTTTAATGATTTATATCATAATTTTTAAACAATATATCTTTGCTCACTGCATCTGTCGGTCCTGATGGTGTAGTGGCCTCCAAAACCCGAGATCGCGTGTTCAATTCCGGCAAGGATCGATGGATTTTTTCGGGTGAAAAATTATCCTTAGTAATGACTTCCTTCGGAAGGGAAGTAAAGCCTGGGTCCCATGTCGTATATTACGATACGATAAAGAACCTCAAGAACCTCAAGAACCTGAACCTCAAGAACCTGAAAGAAGGGGCCTCTGAGCAAAATTTATTGGACGTTTCACGCCCTGAATTGAATGGGGTTCTGGTGATCTGTGATAATACAAGAGCATCCGTAAGTAAAACAAATCAATAAAAAGTTCTTCTTCTTCTTCTTCTTCTTCTTCTTCTCCCTCTTCCTCTTCCTCCTCATAATGTTTATGCACTGAGGCAATGAAAACAAAAATAGGTCAAAGGTTGATCAAATAACACTTAAGATCGATTACTAAGCTTTAATGCTTCTTCCAGATCTTGAGTCAATGGTGTAAATCATAGTTTGTAAGCTGTCTCACTTCTCTTTAACGTGCTGTGGATTTGTCGAAAACTATATACTATAGATTTTAGGACTGGGAACAGAGAAGCCACTGGAACAAAATCTGGGCTTTAAGGGGATGAGGTATACAGTTACGAATAGATAGCTTGGTTTGAAATTTAAGAGTTCGGTTTTGCAATGTAACGTAAGTACATTATTTTTCGATATAATCCTCTCAAAATTTAACACTAGAGTGCGCAAGATTCAAATACCCTCTAAAACGCCCGTTAGCGGTCAACGCTGCATTTTTAATCATTTTTCTCACTGCAACTATGTGTTTTTTCCTTATTGCTTTTTAGCCTGCTGTGATGGAGGAAACGATTTTGCTTCTAAATAGCAAACCAGGTTTGAATCGTGTTTGCATTTAGCTTCCGGAGTGAGTTTGTATAAACTTGGTGTCTGCTCAGTATCACGTATGTTTAGCGCTTTATATCCCCAAGCTACCTTGCCTGTTCATTTAATTTGTTGGTGATTCAATGATGCATTCACACATTTGTTTGTTCATTCATTTGTTCACCTTTAATTGGTCATCTCAGGCTAAATGAGTTTAGTAAAAAAAGAGTTATTTATTTTTATTTCAATTATTAAGTTATGTTTTCTCATAAATAAGAAATATTTTATTATACGAATTGGGTTTGCTTTATGCTATGTAGTAACAAATTATTTGTATGAAAAGACACAAGTTATGCAGATACGGTAACATTGAAACATTCTCAGAGATATTGGTATGCCACTTTGTGCAGAGTTTTTGATTATACAAGAACCACATACAACTTTTTTACATGTCAAACAACTGTCTTTGGTTTTATTTTGCTTATATAACCCTATTTGACATGTCTTGCGTTTAGCGGCCTTAGATGTTCTTTCGTCTCTACAATCAGCAATGAGTGGTGGTGGCAGTAGTCGATGAAAGCTAGGTGAAAATGTAAAGCTAAGCGAAATTTTAGACATAGGATGATAAACAGTGGACTCACGCACTACGATATGAGTTTGAAACATGTTTGTGATGCAGTGATGACTATTGTCGATTATAATTACGCAAAAAACGACGTAAGAAACGTGGGTAGGGAAGCGGTCAATTGGTAAATTTTAAAAAGTTACTCCTGAAATGCTAAAGGAAAAAAAAAGTGAGCTAAACGTCATTAAAAGAGATTAAAATTCACAAAACGGCCAATTGATCGCACTGACGTTCTATTGTTAACGTGTTTCCTCCGTTTCTCCAGTTTCATGTTTTCTCATGTAAGTGGATTTCTTCGAGGACCTCAAAAATACTCATTTATCTTCTGTATGACCTTTCCAAATGTGCCTAATTAGGAAATTTTTCAGTTTCGGGAACAAATGGCAAATCGAGGAGATATCAGGTGATTAGTTTGCATGAAGAAAAAATTTAAATCGTAGTTTGGTAATATTTCGGAAGTGTTTCCTATTTAGGACTGAAAGCAAATGTCGCTGTAGTTAAAGCTAGGTCGTATGTTAGCAACTTAATGGGGTTTACGAAGATTTAAGGAGACCCTGCCCAACTTTAAACAACTCATCTATCAGGTAGTCCGGTAAATAGTACGGAATTACTAATGTTCTTTATTTTGAAGAATAACAGTTAATTGTAGTTTCATAAAGTAGCCGTTATAAGGAGGGAACCTTCCAGCCAAACTGTTAGTAATTTTTGGTAGCTTTTAGTCTGATAAGTAACACATTCTCTCAATGCAAGTGAAACATTTTGCTATACGCTTCCCAACTGAAAGCGATACGAGCAGTAAGTGCCAAACGAACATTAATACTTCAGAATGTGCTGAAACTTTCAACGCCAAGAGCATCGGATTTCGCTTTTTTAATTCGTAAAAGGCTCTGGAGACGAGACACCCCCCCCCCACTTCTTTGAAACCCCTTCTACTTTATTTAAAGTCTTTCGGTTGCCTAATCGATGGGATGGTAGGAAAAGAAGCCAGGCGGGAAATAATTAGTTTGAGACATGGCCAGTAGATGGATGCAGGGTGGGTCCTTCATTATTCATGGTGAGAACCTCGGCAGGTGATGAAGGGGGCTTGGAGCCCCATGAATATCTAATTCCAAAGCGGGTGCGGCCTAATAATGCCACTGTGTCGTTGTTGTTGCGTCCTAGATGTCGCGCGGGTCGACGAAGAGGAGTAGACGCACTTGTGGATTGGTTGAAGCACGTCGCTTTGAACGTAATCTGGATCAACGTTGTGACTAAAACGATGATGATGAAATGCAAAGTGTTAGAAGGTGAGGTTGTTGTATATAGCGAGTCCTCTGATAAACAGATGAACAGCGAGCGGCATGGGAACCGCACAGACTCTACTAGTGATATACACGGACCGGCTTTTATACTAATCTCACCTCTTAACATGATATGTCGGACAAAACCCACTCTCTATGACGCTAAAGCTGCTATCAGTAAACAGTCATTTTCGCGTGACAAGAGTGCGGCATTCCTAAACAATTATTTCGTGAATGTCCCGACATGATTCCCTGTGCATATTTTAAAATATATAATAAAATAAAGTTTATAAACGCAATTTCTAACTTGCTGAGGGCTTTTTCCCCATTTACTTCAATACATTTTTCATCAACAACATAGTTTAGCCTTTACGACCCTTTACAGAATATGGCCTAGTCTCTCTTTTCTTGTGAAGTATTTTTCAAACCTTTTTGAGGATGAGGTAACCCAGCATTCATTATATTTCTTTCTTTATTTGTGTCTTTAGACGGCACATATGCCTTTGACACTTAAAATCTACGTATAACGCATTTTCTTACTAAATTTATTTAAATTAAAAAGAATATTACAATTAAATTTTACGTGGTTAGTACTTAAAACTTACTCTATAATATTATAAAAAAAATGATTCCCTTATATTGAAATTTGTAACTCTAAACATCGTTAGAATCGGGAAGTCTCGAATTAATTTCCCATTGGAACGGGCAAACATGACCTTGGGCATTTCCCTTGGTCACTTAGGCGAATGTTGCGGTGAATATTTACATTCTACAAATTTTCTGTTATATCATTTTATATTAAGTCGAAAGTGCAAGGACAAAGTGGGCTGGTGCGGCGTGATGATAGCTTGCACTTTGGAAATGTTTCTGCCCCGGCTTCTGGGATGGAGGTTCCTACAACTTCGGGGGGATTTTCTATCTGGAAATCATGTTAGGACCCTATTCGTGCAGTAACGCCGTAGATCCTGGCAGCTCGGTGTCGCCTTCACCTAACCCCTTCATCCGGAGATGACCCCAATGGGGGGCGTAGGCCAGCTTGGGCAAGGCTCAAATGCAGAAAAACTTAATAACTTTTTTAGTTAGAAAGGTGTTATAGTTAAAATGAATGTAGTGCAAATATAAGGAAATATTTCTGAAACTTGAATTTTAAATATTTTTTCCACAATAAAATACTTCTATTCAATTTAAGATAAAAACTTAGCTTCACTTGTTTTCAAAAACGAAAAATTGAGAAATTGAGCTAAAACCTTAGATTGTTATAGTGACTGTTGCAGTTGCAAAATGCAGCTTATGGTTCTTTAATTCCAGCACCATAAGTTTTCCCTGCAATATTGCACCGTTCTTTTACCTAAGTTAGGTTATACGTCTTTAAAATCACAAACGTGAAATAAATGATCTTGCCACCACGTGTTTTCACTTTGAAAAATAACAATAAAAATTTGAGCAGCTTACTTTCTATTTGCAACAATTCTACCATAACTTAATAGGTTTGCCAAACTATTACAATGAAACAAAACATCAGCGCAGCGCAAAATTTCAATTAATAAAAGATTAATAACTGAAAAATAAGGAACTAATAGTGATCGAACACACAATGTTTCAATTCATAATTCAGCCTTTTTTTTTAACATGTTAAAAATTATTTTAAAGTCATGAAACTGAACATTTTTTTTAGAAATTACGATGAAAAAACAGTTTAATTGTATTATTGTACTTGACAGGCTCACGGGCCGTCCTTTAGTCGCAGCAAAGTTCGCTCTTTCCAGGCCGTCCGGGCTCTAATGCCTGAGGTTTGCTGTTATATCGCATTGTAGCGGCTAAGGATGGAGAAATTCGCATCGTATACTTTCGTGATGTCATCCGTTAACCGCTATATTTGATTACGTTACGCATGCGTATTGTGAAGTTTTTCAATTGCAGTATACCCAGTACTTTCTACATCAGTAAATAAGTTCAGACCGGAGCATAGATCGAATGACCCTGCTTATGACCCACATGCATTTTACGACGACTCAGTGCGCCTGATCATTCGGCTATCTTTGTATATATCTATCGGCCACGTTACATATTACTGTTCAGTTTATATGTTGACAGACTTGATCTTGAGATGCCTGTTTTAGGTTTTCAAATTCTAATTAATCATTTTAGGTGTTCATTTAGCCTCTGTTAGTTAAAACGATTCACATGGTTGGAAATATATGTTATTACATTTTTCTAATTATTTCACAAGGAAAAAGTAGATTAAAACCTAAAAACTGGGATTTAGTTATTACAGGTGTATTGGTGCATTAATGTCGTGAATATCAGTGTGTTAGTGAAGTGTGTTGTATTGAATTTTAACATCAGAAAAGAAAACAAAGAGAGCAGAAATAGGGAGAGCACTCCTTAACACAGATTAATGCTCATGAAATAAAACAATGTGTATGCTATTGCTGACAAAGGGTGTGCAACTAGAAACACGAGGGAAACCTGTAAACTGCCAAAGCGGGCAACTGGTGTAAATTTGGCTTCCGTTGTTGATCAGCTGTAGATGTAAGTAAAATCCTAGTCGAATTTTGAAAAAGGGTTCTCGGGCTCTCCAAAGAACGTCAAACTATGGGGTCATGAAGGAGGTCGGTTGTTATGATGACAAGGTTCGTAGTAAAACTAGGACGGTAAAATACTAGCTTAGACTAATGCAGGAACACCAGTCCACACCTAAATGCTATAGACACCAGATAAAAATATTTGGCCTGCAGAGGTGAAAAGAGGATAAGAAGGAATTTACCTGGATTCAATATGGCAACAAAGTAATGAACGTAACAAAAATGTATGAAAAAGGGTTAGAACAAGGCTAGAGAATAAGAGCAGGCAGAATGCAGTCTTCTTGGACCTATCGAATAAAATGAAATTAACCTGGGCTAAAGAGGTAGAAGTGGATGGCCCAATCTAGGGAGAAAGGCAAGATCAGGATTGGTCTGGTTTAGACTGGGAAGTGTGACATCCTTGGTATGTTCTTTCTCGGATAACATCTCGTTCGTTTTGGGAAATCTTTTCCTGATTATTTATTACAACTTTAATAGTAATTTCTGTTTTATTGTATAACCGCGGATGCTGGCACAATATTATCCAATTTTATTAACTTTTACTAAATGTTGGAACGCTGAAAAAATTACGCACAGTTCTGGAATTTTGTGGAACGGATGAGGAATGGGTACATATTCTTGCCAAATGTGGGAGTACGCTGTTTCCAAATAATTTTCTTACAGCAATTAGAGGTCGACTGGTATGCTAGGACCTATCACACTAATGGTTAAATGTGGGCATTTTGCTAGCCCACTTATTTATTTATTATTATTGTTTTGATAAAGATACATCTATTAATACTATAACAAATACATTTATTAATTTGTTGCTGATAAAACATTATTGCAAAATGTTCTGTATCCCAGTAGCGTTTATAAAATTCATGGAATACAATAACAGTAGAAAATCTCTCGAATAAGTGCTTGAACCCCAATCGCTGTTGCACGAAGGTTAAATAGAAATGCAACTGCGTACTATAAAAAAAAAAAAAATAGGCAACTGTATCCGGAATGAACGATCTTACATAAGAATCAATATGGCATTGTAACTTTACCACAGTCTATAAGCTGCAGAACAAAACAAAGGGGGTTAAATTGCCACGCAATGTATTACTATCTGAATAGCATTATAATTTCGCTTCAAACCATGGCTGTCAAGAGGCTGTCTTACCTTCGGCGAAACGTCAATAAATATTTCAACACTACTTCCTACGCTACCGCTCTTTGAAATATTAAATGTCACGGGAAGGAATAAGTCTATTGGATGCATGAATTAGTTAGCATAATCCCATATTGTTGTATTAAAGCTGTCAGACAATTTCCTCAGATAATACCTTACTGTTAATAACAGGATACAGGACTTATGCCTGCAACTGTAAGAAGCCATGCTCCAGATTCGGAATTCTACAGACTCTGTAGCAGCATATATAACATCTGTATTGACCAACGGAACCGATTTAAAAAAAAAAGTATACAACACGACGGAAACAACAGAAGCTTCAAGCAAAGCGCAACATTGTGACTGTGCATGGAGTATTGTTGGCGGCAAACCACCTATTTACACAGTTCTCCAGTAAGTAGTATATGCGTCTTTACTGTATCTTCAGCTTTTTTTGACATACCCAAGCTCTTCGTTCAAAGGAATGGCTATAGTAATAAGCCAGTGCAGTAAATCAACATCAGTAAATGTTAAATGTGACTAAATTAGCAAGGTGCAATTGGTTCTTAAGAATATAAACACAATCCTTACAAGCTGCTGATGATGTCAATTAAGGACGAGGTGCCTTAAATGATGACACTAGAGAGGGTAAAGGGTCATTTCTGACCTTAAGTTTTTTGTGGTATTTTCTGGTTATTTAGGAAAATTTTTCCTTTCCACATATTTTTCGCAAGGCTAAGGTTCTTCAGCCTTGCTCAAAGGCTGGCCTGCAACCCCAATGAGGACACACACCGGGGGTGGGTGAGGTAAGGAATATACCTAGAGTGAGACACGGACTTACATGGTATCCCTAACATGTTACCAGATAAAATACTCAAACGTGGCAGAAACCTCCCTATAGCGTAAGCTACCGTTACGTCACGCTAGCACACCAGCCGTGAAACACAATCAATTGAAGAAAATTACATGAAATAGGACAACGAAAAATTCATGGAATTGAAATTCAGGCAGTATTTATGAGCTGTCATCCCATACTTAATTAGAGTAACTATAGCAAGCAATTTTATATAATTTTCTCATTATACTCATTAGTGTAAAGTCATTTTATTTCCTGTACAAGTGTTGAGTGTAAAATGTTATTTTCTCGCAAGAGTGCAGAAAGCTACCGCAGCCATAAAATCTGACCTGGGAATTTCTGTTGCCTGTTGTAACAATATATGCAAAGATGACCCAAGCAAAGTGATTCTTTCTGAAGAAATTTCTAAAGGAGAATCCTTGAGTAAGATGTTTATTTGTATACTATTAGGGAATTGTAAAGCAAGGAAGACGTAATAAAGAATATGACGAATACTGGGGGTGAAAATAAGGCTGATAACCTCTGGAAGAGAGATCCTAACGGTTCCATGTAATACGTATGTGGGTTATATGCAAAAAGTAACGTAAGCCATGTGACAAATAATATAGCACTGAAAAAAAGGAAGGAAACAGATTACCCAATAGAGATGTGAGGAAGAGAGAAAATATTCTAGATTTTTCTAAAAAAAATATTTGAAAGAATAAAAATAGTTTCGTGAGACCGGCAGACTGCCATGTTTATTTAATCTTGCCATTTTGCGGCCCAGGGACATACTCCGTTCAGTTTAGTTGGTTAGAAGAATAGGCAGTCGATTCGCATTCATTCTCAGTTCAGTTCAGTTAGTGGGAAACTGTAGTCAGTTATGGAAGAGAATTCAGTGTGGGGCATTATCAGTATGGAAGATAGGACGGTCAGCTGAGTTGAAGAGGTTTATTAGTTGAGTTCAGCTGCACCTCAGGATTAGTTGATTTCTGGATCAGTCTTTATCAAATTAAGAGACGTCACAGAGATCGTCATAGTTAGGACGAAAGTGGCACTAATAATCCAGAAAGTAACGGCAGTAAATTTTATGTGGAATAGTTTATCAACAATAAATTGTGTTTCATTTCCCATAACGAGATATCTTATCAATCTCCACATACTCCTTCCTCTATGGTCACAGGACCATGAAAGTATCCAGCAGCAGAGTCTCAACAGTCGTGGCAAAATATAAGTTAGCGGAAACCATTCATCGAAGAGGAAGAATTAACATTACCACTGAGATTCCATATAACCAATCAGTCAAAGTAAACCCTTCCAAAAGATTTTTCTTCACATATTTAATTAACACTTCTTTATTTAAAACCGCTGCAAACTTACCGAATGCAAGTCTCAAACATTACCAACTGTCATCCTCCTCTGTTACCTTGGAGGCTTCTAGCGAATCGCATATGGGACTTAACAACATTAGCGACTTAAAGCATGTCCGTGCATTCCCTCTTCCGGATCTGGCCGCCTGGTGCAACTCTTCCTCCCGAGGGTGTCAGGACGGATGGTATAGCTATAAAAGGTGCATAATTATAGCCGCGGTGCCGGAAAAAACTCTCGTCCCGTATTTAGCACTTCAGACCAAGGTGAAGAGGACACGGGGAAGGAAATAGTGACTACCTTCTCAACAGAGCGACTTTTTCAATAAAAACTGGTGTTTGTAGTCGAAAATAAAGGCCACGTTTGATTAAATTAATATGGTTATAATGGATATTAATAATTAATGTAAACATGATCTGGTGCATATATGTAATTTGTATTAAGGATATCATATTCATTTAGACAGCATCTGTGTTGAATCTTTAGTAGAAGGTAATTATGTATTTGTGTGAATGTACAACCGAACTGCTCGCTAAGCTATGGAATGTGTCGTATTGAAGTTTGTTACGATGGAATGTTAAAAGGTTCGACCAAGGGAAGAAAACGACTTACGGAGAAGCAGAATGTACCTTCTTAATTAGCGCAGAGAGAAGTATTTTTTCAATAGTTAAGGATAACGGTCCATAATGACAATAAGGGAATAATTCTTTCGAGAAATGAACAAATGTCAACCTTAGCTGACAGCATATGTTTTATAGCCCTGCGAACAGTAACATTCAGACATGTCAACAAGTTTCTGACATGCCTTGGAAACAAACAGATGCTTCTTATTTATGGCCAGGACGTGGTCTATCGCCATTTCATTGTAGTTAAATCTGAAAGGGCAGAAAAGTGAAGGGGATATCAGATTATAAAAGTTTCAGAATGTTTATAGCAGGAATGTTCGTTCTTGAAATTACTATAACGTGAGAAGATTCGTGAGAAGATTCATTTTAGAAATTTAGTCCAGCTCAACCAATAGTAATCTTCCAAAATTGAACGAATCAGAGCGATCCTGTATAATTATAGATATTAAGGAAGAACCAATAAAACAGTTAGACTCGAATCCAGCTCCATAATTTTGTGGATTTAATTTCGAGAGGAAAGGTTCCTAACAATACAATAAAACTTGCGTCTAATATAATATAGAAGATAAGAGGGGCAGTGATGTATTAGCATTCAACAGTGACCAATGAGAAGTCGGGACTAGGAGTCAAATGGTGGGAATCGGAGGAAGGAATAGTAAGAATTAATTGAAATAAGCGACCGTAAGAATAGACAATCAGAATCGAAGTTTCGAAGTCTGTAGGAAAATAATATAGTCGGCGATTGTGAAGCGATAAGCATTATCTAGGAGACAACCGAAATCTTCGACATATTTCCGAACCAATACGAACAGTCCGATATTCTTATAACAACAGTGAATAAATGGTGTCAACTCAAAACTTTCGGGTTTCCGTGTAGCTTGCTAGATTTCCTTTCCTTTCCTGACTCAAACGAGTCACAAAATTTCACAATTTCCCTGAGGTAGCTATTCCTGATCCCGACACAACGGGCATCCAACCAGGAAATTAAATAATCACTTAATTTCCCTCTCCCTATCTAGCTCATTCTACGTACGGCTCCATGTTTGTGATTAATTTTATAAGTTCATTTTTTTAAATATTAATGTGAAAAAAGTTAAATTAACTAATTGTAAGTGAACTAAACTGTTACAAGAAAAATAACACCCTGTAGACAGAAAAAAATGAAACGATTATGCATGCATTTCCTCTGCTAACTCTGGCCTTTATGAATAAACGACCATAATTCTGTTTCATTAAATGCAATTTCCTCGGATAATCCCGTGCGACCGATAGGGTGCGTACCTCAAAGGAAAATGGGACTTCGAATGTGGACGGTTTAATGCAGTGTTGGTGAAGCAGAGAATTCCAAAGCTATGCTCATTGGACATTAGCGGTAAAGACCCGCTCAGAGCTTTACAAATGTCATGTATATGACCGATATTTCGTCTCTAAAGTGAGAATTTACAGCAAAGAGATCGTCATTTATAAATCCTATTTGTTAGCAATGTGGAAGAAAGAGGACGCAGGTGGGCATTTCCAGGAGTTATAATTGGTTTCATATGATAGAGAGAGAGAGTGTGCAAAAAGTTGAGAGCTATAGCTCCCTGGAGTTGTAAAGAAGTTAAAATTGAGTATAAACTTTTCCTTACTAGTAGTGTCCGTGGATTATTTTTCTGTATATGTTATAATTACTGTTACATAAGCACAAGAGTCAAAATTCTGTTCTTTAGGTATAACATCGCCCAAGTTTCAGTGACTTTGTAACTGGTGTAAACTTTTTAAACTCTTTTGATGGTGCAGTCTGCACGGTTTCATAATTTGACAATAATTTTCTCCCTCGAAGGCTTTCTTTTCGCTTTTCTGTATAGCCTGCAGTCATTGTGAGAATAAACAGAATATTGCAGCAATTCAAGTCTTGCTTTATCAAATATAGCCTTTCCAGCACTATATTTGTGACTTGAAGCATTTTCCTGAAGAAAGAACACACTTACCGTAATTTTCCGAGACTTATTTATCCGGTTCATTTACGGAAGCTCTTTAACATCTCATGTCATCAACGTACCACTCAATTCAGGGCGTGAAACAGTCAGTAAATTTTATTCACAGGCCCTTTCTTTCAGCATTGTGGTTACTTTACGTGCCGTTTTTTTTTTTTTTGATTGATTTATTTACGGACGCTCTTTAACAACTCAGGTCATCAGCGTCCCATTCAACTCAGGGCGTGAAACGGCCGAAAAATTTTGCTCAAAGGCCTCTCTTATAGGTTTGAGGTTCTTTTTCGTGCCGTAAATGTACGACACGGGACCCACGGCTTTACTTCCGTTCCGAAGGAAGCCATACTTAGGATTTTTACGCCCGAAAAAATCCATCGCTCCTGGCCGGGTTCGAACCCGCGATCTTGGGTTTAGAAGGCAAGTATGGTAACCACTACACCACCAGGACCGACAATTACGTGCCGTAAATCCACCACGGCTTTGCTTTCCTTTCAAAGGAATCTATCCGCCTGAAAAAAAATCATCTACACTGGCTGCAATTGAATCCACTAATTTGGATCTAATAAAGCAACCTTTTTAGACCACCAGGGCTGACTGTTTCCGAAACACTTGTCCTTGATTGCATCTCGAAATTTTAAAATTAAATCGAGGCTCTTTTCTGCCAAAGTACCACTTTGCATAATCCTAAAAACAGACAGAATGATTTGCTGCACCTTAAATTTCCATTTCTTATTTTACAATGTGGATTTAGTACCATAACTCACCCATACTCAAAATATCTTAAGAACTTTCCGTTTTCTTCCGAAACTGTCTTAAATATTGACTCTCACCTTTTTATGAGTACGTGTCGACATTTTGCAGTTAATATTTTCGTATCATATTCCGTAGTTAAAATACAATGAAGTTGTTGCAGTTATGGATTGGCAGAGTGCGCCTGCATATTGGAAAAAAAAACAGCCGTCAAGGTCATATAGTGAATGTGCAAGTAGTAGCAAGTAGTGGTGCGTTCGTGTGTTACTCTCATTTCTCTTCGTTGGTTATATAAATATAGTCTTAAACAACGGATTTTACTTACAATAAATATGTAAAAATTGTTTGACGTAGGGAATTATTATAGCGATTCGTAAGAAAATACATTCGCAACCGTGATATAGGTAGAGAAACTGATCGCGAACTTGTTAAAAAGTTACGAGAAACAGGATCTCTCGGCAACAAGAAACTTGTTTCTAACCGCTCTATTCGTATGGAAGAAACGTTAGGTGAAATGCAGAGGTTTTCTAAGCAGCTACCAGCAATGAACTGCCGCTGAGGGGCATCATTTCCGTCATCTCTTATAACACAGGTTAGTGCTTATTGTTGTCAGTTTTAAATATAGTATAACTTTATACCTTTAGTAAAATATAAATAAAAGTACTAACATTATGCGCGAAGACTATATCTCCCTTATTACCATTAAGGGAGGCGGCATTTTCGAAGGAAGCAGCCCGTACCTCATGTAACCTCACGTTGTTATAATGCGAAGCAGTTTATTTTCTGGTTAGAATGCAATAGTTAGTATAATCTTGCAAGGGCTTCTCGTGAAGCAGAGTAGGATTTTCTGAACTCCAGTATTGGTAGTTTTACACCCACTTAGGTGGAACCAAGATTCGTCCTTAAAGGAAATTAGATGCAAACTATTCAAAATCCATTCACAAAATTTGCTCTTACATGCAGGGTCACCTGGTTTAATTTCTTGCATTACAGTAATTTTATAGGATTTTAATTTCAATAGTTTTGAAGCTGTTCGAACACAGGAATATGAAATGCTCGTTTGCTGAAAAAGACGTCGAATTCCAGAGCATGATCATCGGTATCTAACATTTCTTCTGTGAGTACTGTACTTCGCTTTTCATGAAAAGTTCGATTTGGAAATGGAATATCAGAGAATCGCTCTGGAAACAATATCCGTGCATCATGAGCTGATTCTGTACGCACATATAAATCGTAAATAAATAGTCTTTAAGAGCCATATTAGCGTAATAAATGCACTGTATTGTGCCACCTAATGAATACTTAATGCACTACTATACGACACACAAGCACTCGTCCGTAAGTTCCTAGAGTTAAACTCGTAGTGACCTCCCCTCCGGCTCACCTGTCGGCTTTCAAGCGTGTGAATGAGACGAAAACTACCGAGCTCGATAAACTGCGACCAACTATACGTGCTTCACGAAGGAAAAAATCGCCCATTATGATAAAAAGGTTCCTTCCGTAACAGTTTCAGAAAAAAAAACGAATTTTGTAATTAATGAAATATTTCGAAACATTCTCCAGTATTACATTGTACAGCTTATAGTAAGTTATATTATCATATTTTAACATCAGAATAGTGTCAAATGTACTCGATTCGTTTGCCTAATAACATTTCTAAAATTCGCTCTTCAGCTTTAAAAAGTACTAAAATGGCAAAATTGTAGACAATAATACTTAGTCAAAACAATGCACAATCTAGGAATCGATCCTGATGGTCTAGTGGTAACCATACTTTCCTCGTAAACCCAAGATTTTGGGTTCAATCCCGCCCAGGGTCGATTGCGATTTTCAAGAGTAAAAATCCGAAATATGCCTTCCTTCGAAAGGGAAATAAAGGCATGGGTTCCATGTTGTAGATTTACGGCACGTAAGAGAACCTCAAGCCTGAAAGAAGAGGTCTCTGAGCAAAATTTGTCGGCCGTTTTAAGCCCTAATTAGAATGGAACGCTGATGATCTGAGATGTTAAAGAGCGTCCGTAAATAAAACAAATAAATAGGAATAATTAAACATTTTTATTAAATATATATGTTTTTCTTTAGCTGGATACAATTTATGCTTACTGTTTTATATTTAATTTGTCATTCAAGATTTGAAAATATTAAAGTAATACAAATAGCATTTGTTACTTCTGTAATTTAAAGTAAACATGGATAAGACCATGTTACTATTTTCATTTAAATGTTATACTCAATAAACATTTATTAATGTAATTGGCGTGTTACCTAAATCAGCTATTTTCAAATTAAATTTAACAAATTATCTTTGATGTTAATGTTTACTTGAATCACAGAAGACTGGACCAAACTAAGAAACTAAAATATCTAGAACATATCAAAATAACAAATTAATTTCAATACACATATACAGAATATAGCAGAGAAATAAATTGTCATTAATATGCCAGCAAAACAGCTAAGCAGCAATGGGGTTTAGGGCATAAAGTTCTAAAGAAAATTTATGTAGGAACCATAGTTCCAATCCTAATTTATGGAGGGTATAGGCTATGCACAGACAAATAACATCTTACTAAACTCAACCGAATACATTACAACTGCAAAAGCCTATAGAACAGTGTTTTTATGTCTCTGTGTATAGGTAGTAGGGATATAACCTTACCAATTATTATTAATTATTATTGAGGAAAAAGTACGGATTTATGTGGCAATAAAAGTGCATAGACCGCCTCCGTGGTCAATTTGTAGCGTTTGAGACTACTAATCCAGAGGCCCTGGGTTCGAATCCCCGTCAAATATAGCTAATTGGGTAAGGATTTTTTTCCCTTACATTAGGAAGATTAATGCCACATAGCTTTGAGGCGCCAAAGACTCCAAGTCCCTCATTAATTCATTTTATTCATCCCTACAGACTTGCACCTAATTAACAAAGTTCATACTCAGAAAATAGGAGCTAGTGCCATGCATAAGGTTAGCATTTTTATTTTAAAAATTATATTTTTATTGAAAGCATAACATGATATTGTATTTAAAACTGATAGTAATATGCACAAACCTATGTTACAAGAAATGTTAAAAATGATGCCACTCAGCGGCAATACGTTGTCGTAGAAAATTTCCGTATTTCATCTAAATGTTCATTCCTAACTACCCAGTAGTTTGAAGCATGATTCTCATTGAAATATTCCTCTATTGTAACACTTTTTTACTAGTTAGCGTACAGTTTCTTTATCTGCAGGAACAATTGGCACACAACATGCACAAAATGAAATCGCCCAATAACATGTGAACGCACAACCAATTGTTGACAAAGTCTCCCTCAAAGCAACTACAATGTGCTACCTGTATATGCATTATACCACCTTAACGACGGCTTCTACCAGTACGTAATCGTATTCTGCCGGCCCGTAACTCAGATAACCACACTGTACATCCGCTGGGCGAAAAGACAAGCAGAGATAGAGAGGAACAGGGTGGCAGAGGGACTCGCGAGAGAAGCAGCTCAAGAAGAATGGGGAAGCGATGTAAGACAAATTATCTAGAGGGATCATTGCAACGAAAGAAACGAAAATTGTACTTAAGTGGGAACAACAATAGGCAAATATGGATAAAGGAGAAATAACTTTCTTCCGTAGGTAAATCACAGAATTTGCATAATATTCCAATGTCATAACACATCAAAGATTTGCACTTACAGATGTGTGCGTTTATAATAATGAGAAATATAAAAAAACACATAGTATATCAAACTTGGGTAAAAAAATAGACAAATATCACATATAAAAAGCAACAGCGATGGTTGGATAACAACAAACAAGCAACGAGTTTCATCAAATTCACAAGCTCCTTCAACAATGACATACGTTAGCTTACAGATAGATACAGGTTATCTATCTATCTGGATATCAAAAGAAGTGCGGGCTGAAGTGAGAGGGAAGATGGAATGTGGGATACCCATGTTGCCACGTGTTAAGCGATCAGAATCAGATCTTGCACGCCAGTAGGACTTCTAACCATGGGTGAGTATCTGACAACACTGTTAATGTTTGCGTAGCACATTCCTCTCTCTTGCCTTCTTCTTATAGCCAGTCAATGCATAAACATAATTAGTATCTATATATTTATATATATATATATATATATATATATATATATATATTATATAGGAGAACGTAGATAGCTAATGGAACACTTAGAATAATTATTTATAGGACATATACAAGAATTTGGAAAATGCCAAACGTAATGTTTCTGCTACAATATCGGCTGAATCCTCTCAAACTTGCACCACAAATATTTCTGAAATGGGAGGTACTGTTAATGTGCTGTTTCCACAGAACTGAAGCTTAGACAAGTGATTAAATTGCAGCTCATACACAGATATTAATAATTTATTAATGTGAATTGAAAAGAGAACCTTTTTTTTTTTCAATGCAGCAATACCTATTGACATCACGAAAATAAAACTAGAGAAAATTAGAATGTAAATTACGCTTTTTGTAGTAGTTCCTAGTGGTGTAGTGGTAACCATACTTGCCTTCTACACCCAAGGTCGCGGATTCAAACCCGGCCTGGACCGATGAATTTTTTCGGGCGCAAAAATCCTAAGTATGGCTTCCTTCGGAAGGGAAGTAAAGCCGTGGGTCCCGTGTCGTACATTTACGGCACGATAAAGAACCTCAAGCCTGAAAAAAGAGACCTCTGAGCAAAATTTGTCGGCCGTTTCAGCCCTGAATAGAATGGGACGCTGATGACCTGAGATGTTAAAGAGCGTCCGTAAATAAACTAAATCAACTATGCTTTTTGCAAGATTCTACTGCAAGTAGTTTACCAACTGTCGTATTATGAAAAATGTAAACATCAATAGTTGTTAGTTCTATTTAACTGCTTAATTAATAGGCTACGATATTCGTATGTTTATTTACATATCATTGGGACTTTGTTGCCAATACTTTATGATAGTTCTTGAAATAGGACGCGCTGGAAGATGATTTTTATTAATGCTGAAAAAATTGACAAGCTCATGGTGTATGGAGAATGTAGGAATAATGTTGTTCTTTCTTGTAATTTATACGTTGAAAGAGTTTCCAACAGACGTTGAATTGGACGAAGGGCAGCTGTGCGTTGACCCTCCGTTAATAAGATTTAACTGCTTTAGACATTTCTCTGTGGAATAAACTAAAAGACACTATCTACAAGTTCTTGTGCCTACTATACCAGAAGATATGAAACGACATATTACAGCTGCCTGTTCTGAAACTGCTACTGAAATGCTACAACATGTGCAGCAATCTTTATGACTGGAAGCTGGTAGTCATCATTTTGAACACAACTGAATTGTGCACTTGTGTATATCTTAAGAGATACTGACATATGGTACAATAAAAACTAAGAAGTACAAAATGTAACACGTGTTTTCTTGGAAATTCGGAAAGAAAAATTGCACACACAAACACTATATAAGAAAGTAAACATATGAACATAGTAGTCTAGTAACTAAGCAGTCAAATGAAGCAGACATTGTAGATATTTAAATTTTTCACATTACGATAGCTTGTAAACTACCTGCACTAGAATAGTGCAAAAAACACAACTGACATTCTAATTTCTTCTAATTTTGTTTTCTTGATATCAAAAGGCGCTGTTTCATTTTTTTAAAAAAAAGTTACTTTTTCAAGAAATACACATTCTAACAACTATTAATATCTGTTAAAATTATACGCCCTTTATGTAAACTTCTGTGAAAGCAGCATAACAATAGCACCTGCCATTCACAAATATTTGTGGTGCAAAGTTTAGGTGATTTATCTTATACATGTAACAGTGATATCACTCCTTTTATCTATTTAGTAATGATTCAGTTATTCGATATGGAATTATTGCTTGAGGTGCCAATACAAAGACCAATCTCAATATATTGTTTCTTTTACATATATCTAATGTATATTAAACATTTCATTAAATTCTATATTTAAAAATTGAATAAATTTTAATGCACAAATTTCGGTTTTTTTTTTTTTTTTTTTTTTTTACTTAGAATCGTGCCCACTTAAAAATAACCGGTGTCTATAGCTCAGGCACAATTATTTCCTTTTTTAAATAGAGAACTAAAACGTGAATAGACTTTTGGGCCCAAGTTCTGTAAATATGTAATGATAAAGAGCTCAGAATTGAGTTCGTTAAATTTGAGCAAATTAATAATAAATTTCGATATATTATGTACATCTAGTTTCAATAAAATACCAATGTACATAATATGTAGTATTTAAGATAAATATCGACAAATAATTACCTTTAATTTCATTAACATATGTGTATGTAGTGTATAAGAATAAAAGTTTACATATTTCAAAGCACTAGTTTCATTAAAATAAATCCTTATGTAATATGCAAACAGCAGCAGTGTCGTATTTATTTCAGTGGCACCTACAGCCCGGGGAGAGCCTTGACCTGCCTATTCCTTCGTCTTACGATTTCATTGATAGAGGGCAGTATTGCAGATGAATGTGTGATCAGCACACTGGCACCCTGCCGAACCAATAACGCCACCTATCCATCAGGCAGCTTCCCAATTGTCCTCACGAGGCTGGGTAGGCCCCGTTCCAGATCTCCCTAACTTTGAAAAATCCCTAAACAGGTACCGGAAATCAAACCCGGATTTCCCGGCCAGCAGTGAGCAACGCTAACCACTAGACCAATTAGATGGTAATTTATAGATCTATTTAATTTAATACAATATATTAGACTAGATATTTCAAAATAAATATATAATAAGCATATATTCAACAATAAAATAAAACAAACAAAAATTAGAATTAGAAAGTTTTAATTATATACACAATAATATAAGTCACCTTAGGAAGTACATCACGCATATACCTGTATTCAGTCAATTTCTCCACCCCCTTTCCGGTTATCAGCTTTTTTAGACCTGAGCTGTCTCACATTTATCAGAAGTTTACCTCCTTCCCTTCCTTGCATTCCAACAAAGCACAGAATAAGCATCTCCCTCATTTCGATCCCATAAAGGAGTGTGGTAGATACTTTTCTCTCCGTTCTCCTGTACCTTTACATTTAACCAATATAGTGGCCATGATTCCTCCTCCTCATAGATAGGGTAAATGATCGATTCATTTTCGTCAGTCACTAATCGTCCTCAGTTTCTGTAGTGTGAGACCCTGTCTATGCGTTTGTTCCCCCCCCCCCTTATGAGCTTTGAAAGCATGTTTACTTTATAGTATGAGATATTGGTTTATTTATTTTTATCTATAAGTATCATCGTGAACATCTGCTGGAAACTATCCTATCGCAGATTGAAGGCTGTGGTTCAAGTGTGAAACTGTCATCTTATGTTGTTCTAAATTTAGAAGCAGATATCGCCACGTGGCATCAACCATTAGGCAACGAAAAGGTTCTTTTCCTTGTTACTTTATCACAGAACTTACTACATTTGCTCTTCCTGCAGGTTAGATATTTAAAATAATCGCATAATAAACTATCTGGGTGGGGAAAAATAATGTGCAGAAAATTGTAGACTAGAAAGGCAGTACCATACTAAGCATTTTGAGGTCAAGGACACGGGGTCGCAGAAGTGAAGGTTTTTACTGTGCTAAATGCGTCAAAATTAAATCCGTTGTGTTGCCTCAGATTGTGAAAGTTGTTTGTAGCCCGCCAGATGTAAACAAAACGTACTCTCGTATAGTGCTAGCCATTGTCGGTAGATATCTCTGATTGCAGTATTTGTGTTTTGAAGCCTACTGGAGGGTACGGTAATACCGAATGCTCGTCTTAAAATCAGGCGAAACTTGTGGTTCTAACACGACTGCGCCCTTGCACAATTTTCACTTTCAGCTCGAAATCACCTAAACAGAACATTTGGTGCAGATGGATCGAGCGCGGTGGACCAACTTGTTGGTCTCCACGGTTCATCAATTGTTGATTACCAGTTCTTATTAGTTGAGACAGTACGAACACAGTGAGTTACATTTCGTTTTGACTGGCAAATGAAGATGTTTCATAATTATTGATCATGCAGCGCATCTGCAACACATGTTCCGAACCTCAAAATTCTAACACTGCCTTTCTACTCTACAATTTTCTGCACCCTGTATAATGTCTTTTCACCTCACACTCTGGTGCCAAAAGAAATATGATAAACTGTTAAAATTGAACAAAAGCCTAAAAGCATATGGGATCTTGTGAAACTTACTTTTATACAACCGGTAATATAATATATACTATTTAGGAATTTCGACACATTGTTTAGCTTTAGCTATATTAAAATATATGTATACATAAAGTAGTATTTTATGGTTTATTGCTTTAATACTTTATAAAACAAGAATTTTATGGTTAAGAGCATATGTTTTTATGTGTAAAAAATTATGTACATCCACAGATATATGATCTTCACTTTAAAATATTCTAAAATAACTTATTGTTTAACTAGATACGAAAACATGTAATATTACCTTGTAATAGAGCATGCTGTTTTTAATAAAAAGAGCAAAAGTAGACGTTTAACAATGTTCTGAATGGTATATACCTACACTCCAATTTAAAATGCATAAAACAGAAAATGTCTCGGTCGGCTCTGAAAGCACTTGAGACATATGTCAAGTTTAGTGCTTATATGGAGTGTGAGGTCTTTGCTTAGCTGCATATTCAATAACGTTTAAAAGCATGAGCTGGGGACTGCCTCAGGAAAACCTTATTTCATTACTGGTACACCAACGTAGAGAGTGAGTAATGTGGTATCTTGATGACGTAAAGCTGCCTTCCAGCCTTGGCATTAACTTTGATCTTTCGAGGCGTTTATCTATGTTGTGTATGTGTGTGCTTGTTGTCGTGCATCATGCACAAACGTTGACAGAAAAGCTCGCGGCTGTAAGGTGAATTGTATTAGCTAGTACTGCTTTCTAAGAGCCAAGCGTCTTGGAATCTAACATTCCATCACATAAAAATAAGTTACTGTTTGGAGATTACAACCAGGTATAAATAGATACAGTCCCTAGCAAAAGTTTAAGGACACCAATATATCAACTAATGCATTCTTCCCTAAACTATTTTGCTCAGCATCTTTACGTTTCGTGTAAACATTGTGTCAATGTTTGATAAACCAGTATATGACAGTAATATTATATTAATAAATGTTCCTTATATATGTGAGTTTATCTTTGGAAAAAATATAATATTTATACCCCAAATATTTTTATGGCTATATCCCGAAAAAGATAAAAAAATATATAATTTTTGCAGTTTTTCTAAAACTGAAGAAATACCATAACTTGTAAAAAAAATAATGATTTTCATATTATTCTTTTTTCAAATGTAGCTCTTAATAACGATTTTTTTATGAAACACAAGGCTGCTGGACAAAATAGTTAAGGACAAAATGTATTTAGTTGATATATACCGGTGTACTTAAACTTCTGGTACAGAAATGTAAATAAAACGGGAAAGAAGCAAAGAAAACGTTGTATAACGTGAGAAAGCAAAGAAAAATACAGCAAAGAAGATGAAAATTATGAAATATGGGAGAAAAATTAAAAGTAAGTTTATAAATAAATTACTCAATTAATGCAAAAAACATAAAAAATACTCTTTTCCAAAATACATACATGTAGAAAAAAATACAATTGGGATTATCGTGCATTAGCGATTTGACACACATATCGTCTTTGTATATACAGTTATTTTTAGTGCATTGTGCGGCATTTCTTTAACAGAGAGTGGGTATTATGGGCAGCAGACACCTGCAGGGAATTTCCTTCACAAAGCCACAAGCTATAAACCCAGCCAAGTGGAAGCAGAAAGTCAAATGTGTAACATCTGATGACAGTCGAGCATTGTAATGCCATTGTGCAATTAAAGCTGCAGCTCAGGAAATGTAGAAGGGCAGTATTAAGACTGCAACAGGTAAGCCTTTAACTATTTCTCTTATTTGGCGCTAAAATTGCAGTTCGATAAACGGATATTATGTGGTAATATTATTTCACAGAAGAAAGTAACCTGTGCCTATAAGGGCTAATACTGTGCAATCAAATACATCCTTTTGCTAACAATTCGTTTGATGGCATGTGCTACTGGAATATCGCCAGTATCTGTACCATAAACTACTACAGTAAAAAAAAAAAAAAAGTAGCGGTACATGTGAAGAAACGTTTATAGTAGAGGAAATGCAAACTTTCACATTATAGCCCCTTGCGCTCAGATACACTCCTGCCAGCCTACGACGACACAAAGCCCACGATCTATCAATAAGGCACTTCTGTGATCTCAAACAATTTTTTTAATCACGTACATAGTCAAACTGCATTTAGAATCGATATTCTGGAACGTGAATTTCCATAATATTAATTTCATTTTCTGAAGTATTGCAAAAAAATTAAGCTCCTCTTAAGCTGAATGTTTGTAAACTTTCAGACTTCGTTAAGAATCTAAACTATCATTGTGTGAATCAGTAAAATTGCAGACTTGTAACAGCATACTTTCTCAAGCACAAAGATCTTCTGGTAAAGCTTCCGAGTCAAAGCATGATATTAGTGCTATGGAAAAACCCTCGGCACAGAGCTGTGCTTAAAGTAAATAAACGTTCTTGTTAAACAAATAATTTCACAATTGAACCTAACAAACTCAATATTTTTGCATTAGCATTCTTGAAAAATATCTTTGCAGATAATGAACAAACTATGACTATTGAAAATACTGAGAAATTATTAGTCTTATTTTATTTACAACAAAAATTATAATACGTATAGCACATTTTTATTGCTTTTGTAAATAAAGATTGAAAATGAAAAATAAATTAAGAAATTAGTTGATTGGGTGATGTAATACAAAAGCAATTTTGTATGCTTCTGTATGTCCCTTTTAGCCACTTAAATTTTACCGCGTTATTATTACGCAGGGTGCAAAATCTATGATGGAGAAAACAAAAGAACACGCGGTTATTCGTTTCAGCAAAAAATGCCAAGGAAATTCGTGCTGAACTGATTGTCATATATGGGGGACCCTGCCCCGAAGTATGACGCTGTGGTTAAGTGACGCAGGCCTTTCCAATGTGGACACATGAGTCTGAAAGACACGACAAGAAGAGGCCGCCCATCTCTCAGTGAGAAACGGGGAATTGCTTCGCAAATGGAGGCCCTAATGCTTGAAGACCGTCTCATTTTAACGACGGGCAATAGTTCAATGGTTCAGTGATAAACATCCTTCACTTTTGTATATCACAAGGATCGCCGTTAGGTGGATATCGCGCCTGCTCACGCCTGGCCGAAAGTAAGCGACAGTCGAAAAGTTGCAACTTTGCCAGACTGAACCTACGACATTTTTGACCGTCTGATCACCAGAAGGATTGTTGGTTGATTTGTTTATTTAAGAACGCTATTTAACATCTGCGTCCGCCCAGTTACTGCCGTCCGTCAGCCAGGTATCCAAAGCGTCCTGCCCAACCCCAAGAAAATCGCACCATCAAAGAACGGATTGAAATAAAATAGGACAGGAAATAAAAGAAGAAGATGCGTATTTTAAGAAAGGAAGTAAAAACAAGGAAATGAAGTCAAATAACAGAATAAACGTTACTAAATAACGAAAAATTAAAAAAAAAGATATAAAAACTATTGATAAGAAAAAGAATAGAAGTCACTGTAAACTAATGCTTTCTCAGACGAAAACAATTTGGAATGACAGAACAAAGAAAAAACGTCATTAAAGAAAATAAATTTTATATAAGAAAACTGTCAATAAAACAGAAGAACAAATATACACTAAGAATGGATTGAATAAGATACAAAGTAGAGTAGATTACAAGGTAAAAAATCCTACATTGAGGAAAAATAAGGAAAACCATGCAATAAGGGATACTAAACTATATGAAGTTATGGGTTTCTAAAAAGAAGCAAAAATGTACAACATAGAAAGCATTGTATAAGAATGATTTTCACAAGAAATAATGTTTGAACTTACCATGAGAAAAGGAATGAAAGTACGCCATTAAGAAAATAAAACAATACTTGACATGTACAATAAGAACGCACTGAATAAAAGAAAAGAATAAAGAAAATAAAAATCAGGAATAATATGCAATTTAAGAAACAAAGAAATACAAGGAAGAAAATAAAATAACAACATAGAAAGGGATACCAACAACCAAAAGCATGAAGATTTCAAGAAGGAAACAAAGAAAACATAAAATAGATTCTAGCAAGCGAACATTGAGTATACGATACGGTAAAATTTTTAATCAGTAACCTGCCAAGTTGTAAAAGTTTCATTCTTTACACTACACAAATACATGACAGTATTTTTAAAAGCTTGCCCACTAAAACTAAGTTTGCTATGCACCAAAAACAAGAGACTACCACACTGAAAGTGCTGCCAACTTCACCATGTTGTTCTATTGAAGGAAACGCGCTGAGATTTAGTACGAAAGTTTGAAAACCACAACCGACATTTGCCTGGCTTCATAAGTTTCCAAACACTTAAACGTATCTACTTAGATAATTACTCCGGAAGTGCTAGAGTTCACAGCGCGGATTGGAAAGATTCATTCCATGTTCACTGTCTAGCTAGCTCTATTACCTTGCGTTGACGATACAAGTAATTACCCAAGTTTCTCTGTCTAAATTGTAAAAATAATAAGTGATCAAAACACCTGTAGCATTTTTATTAGTTTAGTGATCTGTCATCAGATAATTAATAAATAAATAAATAAATAAACAGTATAGTATAAAAGTTATTTATCTAGTTTATTTAGCCTATTTAGATGTAGAGCAATCAGTTAATCAATATGAAATCATCAGGGAGATCGCGTTTAGTGAAGAGAACGTTGGGTTGAGTAGCCTAGGCTAGACAGAACTGCATGGAATCATCATTTTATCTGTAAAAACATCGGATGTACAAACTGCTTCAGAAAGCAATGAAAACTTGATTGAAAAACGTAACGGAACAGCCCTGAACGTTTTAAATACCTGCTATAGGTGAACTACCCTTTGTGTAGGTTTCAGAATAAATATTTCTAAGCATATTCTATACAAAAAAAATATATCTAGTATTGAATATAGTCCATATCGCTAATCTGCTAGCGTGAGGGAAGACTATGAGCTGTATGTTCGGAATTTCTGCCTTGAAGGTGATGGTACAATGTCTGGAGAATGTGGTGAGTGTACTAGAGCCTTACGACAGAAACGGATAATGGTTTCACGCTTAGCTGTATGGGGTTTGGCATTATCACGCAAAATAACTATATGGGTACCGGCTCCTTAATTTGCACGTTTTCGTGAACACTTTCCAGCTGGTTAGAGTACAAATTCGCATTTACTTTACTTTACTTTACTTTACTAAGAACTTGAATTTAACTTAATTCTGGAGGGCGGGAGCGGTCGTGTGTTTAATTATTGCAACAAGAGAATTTTATATTCTTTCATCATTTCCCACAATGTATGGTTTAGCCTATCATTTTGGATATGATTGTTAGGACCGGCACGAGTGGCCGAGGTATGAGGTTCGAATCCCACCAGGACCGTCCTCCCTGACTGGGGTATTTTCCAGGTTTTCCTCATAACTGGCAAATGCCGGGGAGGTAGCCTAAACTTAGGCCTGGAACGCTTCCTTCCTTAAAAAATATCCTTCCCTAATATAACTTTGCATCTTATGTATCATCAGTGACCACCGCCTGTGGTGCCTCTGTGGTAAAAATGGGCGTTAAACATTATTAAAAAAAATGATTGTCAGACAAGTGGAGGCCTTCTAGTTACTTCAGCCTTGCTAAAGGGCTGGCCTTTTGTCTCTACGATCTCAATGGGGACACCTACGGGAGGTGGAAATGAAATGCGGATGACACCTGGAGGCAGGATCCAGAAGAGACGCGGACATAACAAAGTCTCTAATGTTTCCATATAGAATACTCGGGCGCATGTGGTGCCTCCCCTCCAAGGGATTCTAACCCCTGAGAAATGCCGTTCCATACCCTACGCCGAAACAGATACCTTTCCATTGAGCAAGCCACCGTAACGCCGCACACAGTTCGCCTTTTTGACACTTTCGAACCTATAACATAGATAGGTGTGTAATGGGGAGTTTAATGAAGTTTGAATCATCTCTAGCACGACAGCCTGTATGGTTTATTGTGCTACCCCATTGTAAGAGACGCCTTCATTTTTTCCCAAAATCTGTTCCTTGAACAAGTTGCAGTATTTTGGTTCCAATGTTGGCGTTCTCTCCCAGGGCTTTCCTGGTTATAGAAAGAGTTAGTCTCTCTCTCACCAGGATTGGACACTCAAACAGGGTATGCCAGGCGGTCTCCTCGTCCTGTTTGCACGCTCTATAAATGGGTTCGTCTTTATAAAGACCCACTTTTCATAGATGTTTCCTGAAGTGGCCATGTTCAGTAATTAGAGCAATTACTTTAATCAAGTTTTAGAAAATATGTGAAAAGAGTTTTGCCAGAACCTAGGACAAGATTCCTGCCTTGCGTTTGTCCAGGATAGGTTTGCCACCTTAGTTGATGTTTATCCCCAACCCATGTTTTAACCGCGCTCTTAGCAGTAGGTGTACTGATTCCAACCACGGACTCAGGGGGAATAAAGGGTGTATCAGCATCCATTGTGGCCAATTGAACTTTCTTTTCATTTCCATAAATGCCCTGATGCCCCGGCACCCACCGCAGTTCGAGCCCGGTACGGGATGTCAGGGCAGACAGGGTATTTTGATATTCCCGTATCAGTTTAAATTTTTCCTGATCCGAGGATATTGCTTTTAGGACACTTTGTCTGAGAGGATGAGAATTAATTTTTGGTGATAACCCTTCTCAAGTCCTCTAGGTCGGTCTTGGTGGTGAAGTGGTAACCATACCTGCCTTCAAAACCCAAGTTTACGGGTTCAAATCCGGCCAGGATCGATGGATTTTTTCGGGCGTAAAAATCCTAAGTATAGCTTCCTTCGAAAGGGAAGTAAAGTCGTGGGGTTCCGTGTCGTACATTTACGTCACGAAAAAGAACCTCAAGCATGAAAGAAGAGGCCTCTGAGCAAAATTTGTCGGCCGTTTCACGCCCTGAATAGAATGGGACGCTGATGACCTGAGATGTTGAAGAGCGTCGGTAAATAAATCAAATAAAAAAAGAAATCAAGTCCTCTATAAGCGCAGCTCAGGATAGCAAGTCCTGATACTTCTGCCTGAAAAACAGTGCAATATTTACCTAGGCTTGTACTAATGTTGGTTGCATATGCCTGCACCCGATTGTATGTCGATAAACCTGTTACATAATCAAGGAATGAAATGAGAGAGAGGAAATGTCGTGGGAAGTAAATATCCATACAACCAAGGGAAATCACGTAAAAACTCAAACCGGGATAACATGCCCCAGATGCTCCGCTGGGTTTTCCTATCATAAGCCTTAATACAATCTAGGAACAAAAGACAACTTTTTACCTAAATTCGCATCGTTTTATAGTTTATTTTAGTGAAAACATTTAGCTACGTTAAATGAAGTGTCTTCTAAAAGAGTCTAGCAAACTTCCCAGAATATCTTGTGTGGTAAAATTTCATAGATCTTTCATATTTGGCTCAAAATAAGCAAACACAAATTTTGTGTTTCATAGTCGTCTTATGAAGGTGGGAAATTCATTCATACATATATTAATTTTATTTAAAAAGCAACTGATCTGCTCAACAGACACATATAGCGGTGATTTTCATTTATTTTATTTCTTTTGAGGTTTATTTGTACATCTATAGAGACGTGTTGACGCGGATGACTTTCACGTAACAAGAGGTGGCCATATCTTTCATCAGAAATGTGCAACGTTTGTTGGATATCGAAACCACGGTCCGCAATTGACAATTAGTAGCGTGATTCTACACTGACCGCATGCAGGAACAAAACCATGGCTCCAAATTGCTGTTATTGCATGCCCATCGACGGTTGATGGATCGGTGAGCCACGCATTCTACCAGCGCGGAAATTTCAGAGCTCCGTGCGAAAAAAAAACTAATGAATTACAGATGTCATTTCGTTGCATGCGACTCGGCCTTGTCAAGTTTTATTTCAAGAGTGCTGTGATAACGCTCCCGCCATTTTGCGTGACTTATGGCTTGTTTCGCCAAATGTACTTGCCTCTAAAAACTGTTTCTTGACTTTGAAAAGCGGCTGCAATCTTAAGCGAAGTATATTATACAAGCTAAGAACACTAATGTACCAGTGTTTTATGTACACGTGGTCTAACGATTATCTAAAGGAAGTTAATTGTTTTAACCTTATCTGAAAATGTAGGAAATTAAACTTTCACAACATTTTGAACGCACGTTCTATAAACAGCACCTACTGGCAAAACGGTTGAAATTATGGTCACTTAATTTTCTTGTCTTTTTAATGAAATTATATTGCTTACAGGTCGTCTACTTTTGTACTTGTAATTAGCAGAGCGTCTGTGTATACATTAGTGTTTACATGTCCAATATATAGGGTGATTCACATAAAACTCTCATCGCAAATATTTTTTACTACCGAGGCAAAACAGGTGTCGGTGGATGCTAATGATACATGAAACGGAATGATTTATTGGGAAAGGATTTTTTAAGGAAGGAAACGTTCCAGGCCTACGTTTAGGGTACCTCCCCGGCATTTGTCATTAATGAGGACTAGGGAAACCTGGAAAATTACCTCAGTCAGGGCTGATGGACCTGGTGGGATTCGAACCCCAGACCTCCCGCTCAGGATTCCTCGCCTTAACGATCTCTGTCACCCATGGCCGTCACTAACAACTTGAATTCAAAAAAATTAAATGGTGTAAGTGGCATGGAGATGTGCTACCAACTGTTTGAAAATAGTGGGCTAATTTTTAATTTTTTTAAGTGCATCTATTCCACTAGATGATATTGGTATAAGGGAATAATGGTTCTGTTAATTTATAAGATGGATAATTATAAATTTAGAATATAAATTTCCAAAGAAATGGCATGCGATACGGCCACGTGGGTTTCATTCGTTCTCTGCCTGAATACCCGGTCTATAATAAAACTTATAGTACCTTCCTCAAGATTGCAACATAGTTGATGAATTTCGAGAGATATCTCTTTCATATATCGGTGTTAAGTCACAACTTTTTCTTTAACATTCTTGATTGAGCATAATAGAGCAATATAATTATAACTTCAATGTTCTGAAAACCACGAACACCATATAACTTACCATCAAACGCAACGATAATATTATCAGAAAAAAATTAAATGCCGACGAAATAGCTCTAAATACATGGAAAGAAAAACATTTGTGTTAAACTTATAAAATACAGCATTATGAAAGCAATGGGTATGAAATATCCCAAGCATACGAAAGACTTTAAAGGAAATTAAAGAAAACAAGAACAAAGGATAGGTTGGGCATAGCAAGGAAAGCGAAGGGAATAAATTAAGGGATAGAGCAGGACTAGAATAAACGTGTATAACAACAAAAGAAAGGAGAAGAGAGGGAAAATTACATTTTATGCAACACAAAACGCTGTTCCCCTCCGAATTAGAGTTGTACCCATTTGGTTTACCGCAATGCGTTCTTCAGGTCTGTTCACATTCTTGGACTCCGGGCTTTTGCCTATCCATTATTTTATACCTCTCCACACACGGTAGCCCAACTTTTTAATTTTCACAGCAATTCTCATTGTGGTTGTCTAGAAACATTTTGGGTTTTAAAATGCGGTCTCGCGAACCCTTGTGTTCCATTTAACATCCAAATTGGTCGAGTGCAAGTCGAGGTTCCTTATAAACGATTGGAAGTGTGCAGGACCCTCTTTAATGAGAGCTACGTGTGTAAAGGGCATCAGATAGGGAAATCTCAAGCTACTGCCAAGGGTTGAGCAAACAAGCTTTTAGAATGCTCTGGCCTACCGAATAAATCGACCCTTGAGTTCAAGTAAATAATGTAATCGACTTTATTATTTCTCATTTAATATATATATATATAATGAGAAATATGTATATAAAACTTCCTTGTAATCCATAAATATTTTATCACGAATATCATCTAGAGGACCGAAGAGATACAGGCCAACTTTTGTAAGAGCAGGGCTATCGGTTGGGTTTGTTAGAACATAAGAGAATTGTGCAAATGGATACTTTGAAGGCTAACTGCACTTTTCAAAAATAGTCACATATCACCTACTTCATCTCATTATTTTCTTTTCAACCCAGTTGAACCGCTAATATTAATGGTTATTTCACTGGAACAATCAGTTGTTTGGTTATTCGCAAACGTTTCCACGTTGTTTCTTTCAGTGTTGACAGACGGTTGATAGACAATGGTTACACGCGAGCAAACTGTTTATAATAATGCTAGCATACGGCGGTTCATACTTTTATCTGTAAATCAACATGTCTTCCGCCAACTGCTATCCGTCAGCCTCAACAGTGTAGGTTATAATGAACTGCCAGTAATTCAGTGTCGCGCAATGGAGCTAGAGCATGAACACTACCATGAAATGATTCATTGCGGGTTAAATTAGGAAAAATTCCTTGAGATTCTCACATAAGCTTCGTGGGGTCTCCTTTACGTACAATTCCTCAGTTAGATGACGAACTGAACATTGTTTAAAAACGAAGTGTAAAGTGGATGACTGCAGAGAACATTCCCTCTGTTGCAAGAAGAACCCCAAGTAATTCAGAGGCAACTCTAAATATACCGCAACGGGTGACCGAGGTCGTTAAGGCGCGGACTCGTACGTGAGAGATCTGGGGTTCTTTTTTTTTATTGATTTATTTATGGACGCTTTTTAACATCTCAGGTCATCAGCGTCCCATTCAACTCAGGGCGTGAAACTACCGACAAATTTTGCTTAGAGGCCTCTCTTTCAGACTTGAGGTTCTTTTTCGCCGTAAATGTACGACACGGGACCCACGGCTTTACTTCCCTTCCGAAGGAAACCATACTTAGGATTTTTACGCCCGAAAATATCCATCGGTCCTGGCCGGGTTCGAACCCGCGTTCTTGGGTGTAGGAGGCAAGTATGGTAACCACTACACCACCAGGACCGACGGTCTGGGGTTCGATTCCCACCATACCTCGTCCCTCTGAGGGTTTTTCAGGTTTTCTTCAGCCCTAATAAATGGCAAATGCCGGGGAGGTACCCTAAATTTACGCCTGGGCCGTTTCCTTCCTTAAAAATACCCTTTCCCAATTTATCATGAGTGTTCACCGCCTGTGGTGCCTAAGTAGTAAAAACGGGTGTTAAACAGCATTTAAAAAATCTAAATATTGGATCCTGAAGTGTCTTAAAAAGTTATTTCACTACTTTAGGGTAAGGGAAATATCTTCCCGTTCGGTTCCCCACAACTTCAGTGAAGTGCTGTGGTGGAATGCTGCCGAAGGAGACACTCGCCGTATTTCTGAAATCATGTGATGAAACTTGCATCTATCATATATTCTGGAAATAAAGCGTCAGGCATTAATATGAACAGCAGCTTTAATAGCATTATCAAAAGTATACCGGCGCTATCATACTCTCTCTTTAATGAAAAACCACAAAGCATTGTCTGGTGTGGTGAGATTAGAGCTTCCCAAATACCAATGCAACAGTATAGGTGAGTGTTGAGTTTCGCGTTCTATCCAACGATGTTGAAATGTGTCATCGAGCCAGTTACTGACCACAACAGAAAAGTGTGCCGATGCACCATCTTGTTAGTAACTGACAATGCTAATGATGCGTGCTGTTTTTAGCTGCGGACGTAACCAGGTATACTTGAGAAGATGTGACACTTGATTTACCGATATGAATGAAATAAGGGCAAAAAGACGATCTGCAGCCATACCCGATCACATCATACGGAGAATTCTTTTGAATTTTTATTATAAATGGGGTTATTCTTAACTCAGAAGAAAACAAACTCGGATTTCTTGAGTTGCGCATTTTTAAAAAGAGATTTCTGTGTTGGAAATGTTTTAATGATTAAGTCAAATATAAAGATACCCATCTGTTGAGAATCACAGTGCTGAAAGATTTCATTTTTTAATCCTTTTTCACTTGGCCGTGCTATGCTGTTTGCGGCATGCTTTCTGGTTGCCAGTTCTGGAGGCATACTTGCCTTCTATACCCAAGATCGCGGTTTAAGCCGGTCAGGATCGATGGATTTTTTCGGGGCGTAAAAATCTCAAGTATGGGCTTACTTCGGAAGGGAAGTAAAGCCGTGGAATTTACTACATGTCAAAGAGTGTCAAATCTGAAAGAAGAGACCTCTGAGCAAAATTTGTCGGCCGTTTCACGCCCTGAATTGAATGGGACACCGATGATCTGAGATGGTAAAAATCGTCCATAAATAAACCAAATCAACAGTTTCCCAATTGGTTTGATAGGCGATTGAGCCGCTGACTCGGCGACGGCAGCACAAGTTTCTTTATGCCCGAGTGAAGGGTCACCTACCTCGCTTCGCGTCATTAACTCACCCCATACTGACAGATTTTGTCTCCCTCTTCAGTTATGCTCTTGTGCCTTGTATAATCTTAATCATGGTTCTTTCCCCGTATGAGGCCGCTTATGTATCCAAACGAATCCATAAGTCTCTTCTTTAAACTAAAAATACTCGTTTTCACCATTTTGAAAATTTGATTTGCAATATTGATTAGTATCTTTTATTCTCCTAGCTATATTCATATTGTGTTTACAATTTGTTAGAAGTTAATATTGAAATTGTTATACGAGCATCACCCACACATACCGTCCGGGTGGCCGAGGTAGTTAAGGCGCGGACTCGTGAGCGGGAGGTCTGGGGTTAGAATCCCACCAGGACTGTCCTCCCTGACAGGTTTTTTTTTTCAGGTTTTCCTTAGTCCTCAGAACTAGCAAATGCCGGGGAGTACCCTAAACTTAGGTCTGGAACGCTTCTTTCCTTAAAAGATTTATCAGTGTCCACCGCCTGTGTTGCCTCAGTGGTAAAACCGTGCGTTAAACACTTAAAAAAATTATCCACACATAAACTTCACAAACGTTACTCATAAATATTGTTTGATAACGGGTTGTTACAGATGTACTAGGACTTTTCGCTCAACTGTATTTGCATCCTCTTTGTTAACTGGAAGTCCTTTGAAGTAGGTTAACTATTTTTCTATTGCTATTGTTATATCTTCATTCTCTCTCTCTCTCTCTCTCTCGTCCGATTTGAGTTTCTTAAACACCTTTGGGCACCAGTTATATCATATTCTTGTTTTATAATACCTTCTAAAGGAAATATTTTAGCAGTTTCAATAATGTTTGATTCAGATGGCTGAAAAACATTAGCTAGAGCTCTTATCTGACTGAAAACTTGGTTACTGAAAGTTAACGAATGATGCTTCCCAACAATGAACCACTTAACTATTTATGTCACACTTCGCAAACAATCCTACAAATAATACTTCTTAGGCTTTCACGGCCGGTGTTATAGTTAAAACAGTTAAACTCTCCCGGGCAGTTTTGACGTGGTCCATGGTTTAAATTACTACCATAGCTTTCACCTACTACTCCGGTTGGCATCTTCAGTGGACTATGAACTACACCTAACTGTTAACAAGACTACAGTGTTGATCCGTCTCTGGCTGTAGAGGACGATGGATATGTGTGCGGCGGAAGTGGAGGGGAGAGGATGGAGGGGTAGTTGCTTGTTTTTAAGAACCGGTTTCCATATGCCACTTATATGATATCCTCCATCTCTATTAAAGTTGTTTGGATGCTGTTGTATTTCCAATGCTTCCCTCATGGAATAGATTGAAAAGTCCTTATGTTTTTGCAACCACTTCTGTTTTATTAAAGTGTACGCCATGGCATTCATTTATTGCATGTTCTGCTACCGCCGATCGTTTGGGTTGATTAAGGCGCAGATGTCGCTGATGTTCCTCCAGACAGAGAGGGATCAATACTGTCGTCTTGTTAATAGTTAGAGTATTAACAAGTCCACTGAAGATGCTAACCGAAGTAGTTGGTGAAAGATATAGTAGTAATTTAAACCATGGATCACGGAAAAACCGCCCGGGAGATTTTAGCTGTTTAAACCCTAGAAATATAATTATTATAATATTTTCCACAAAATGTGACTATCTCATAGTAATGTTTATTTTACTTGAACATCATTGCAGAAAAAATCATCAATCACCTGTTTCATCTCGTTATTTTCTGCCAACCTAGTCTGAAGAATGTCATGCATTACTTCTGATAAACAAATAGCACCACAGTCCCACTCTTCTTCATCACTGATACTTAATATTCAAATGTTGCAAGTGAAACAATGCTAGCGTACTTCAAGGAATTTTGCGGCGTAATTTGGTGCACGAGTAATGGAGAGAACACTTGGGAAGCTGCATAAATTTGTATCTGTCCTGAAAAGTTGGATACAGACAAAGGCCAGCCAGCAAAGCGAGGGGAATTCATAAATTAAGTTTTAAAGATATGTTAAGGGGTGTACAAATGTGAAAAGGGTTTTAAATTAAAGACAAAAGGAATGAGGTAGATTTAGAAATAATTGAGGAGAGAGTAAAAAATGTTGCGAAGAATATTTGCTGGAACTTGTTTTAGGTTTCCCACTGGTCTATTCCATTGAACTTCACTCCTGTATATGCACATGCGTTGGCTTCTCGTATTCTTTTTCTTCGGTTAATTATTATTTTTTAATGGTTAAAGTCATTTGCACAAGTACTCCTGTACCACAAAAACTTGTGGTACAGGAAAAACCGTTATAAACATTGCTATGAAGAGTGTATATAACATAGTAAGAATAACGCCAAAACCTCCGATGTGTTTCATACAGGTGCTTGAAAAGATGGGTAGAAGAACTGGCTTCCTCTTATTTTCCTCAAGCAAACAAAATGAATCGGGTGGCTCAGGCGGTAAAGCTGGATTAGCATTCGAGAGGTCCCGGACTCAATGGCAGCTGGGCCGGTCATCCTGACCTTGGGGTTTTTCGTGATTTCCCCTCGTAAATGCTGGAATGGATATTTACATTCCACAGTTTGTTTTTTTTTCACTCTCCCATTTCATTCCGTTTGTTTGTTACAGGGTTGAACGGGCCAGGACTGTGAGATATGATGGTGGCATGCGCTTTGTAAACGTTTCTTAAGGGCTCGAACTCCTTGGGGAAGGGGCTACGCCTGCGTTGGAGTGTTATATGTACAAATGTATTAGGTTCCGGGTCTGCGTTCGCGCAGTCGCCACCCGTGGATTCCGCCTCCCGGTATCTTCCCGTTCATCCCTTCCTCTCAGTATCCTCTTTCTATCTGGTCAGTCTAAAGAACGCTGCATACTTATAAGAGGAAAAATTATGGAAGCAATACTATAATCCAGAATTATTTTAATTTTACGAAAATGCCTCCGATGTGGGAAAAGTTTCTAATTTAAACTACACTATATATTTGACAGTACTAAGAATGAGCTGATTGGCTAAAGTTTGTTGAGGCTTGTCAGTCGATAAGGATATGTTGGCGAGACAAGGGGTTGGTATCGAGAAGGAGGTGCAGAGACTCAAGGAGAGACAGACCAGGAGAGAACACTCTCCTCTCAAGTCTTAAAGCAAGCAGTAATACTGGGGTGTTCCAGGATGGGCTTATTTCGATTAATTAGAAACCTGGAACAATTCAAACTTGAGTCCACTCAAAGATTTACTTTTTTTTTTCTAATGTATTTTCAATTAGTAAATTTGAATACTGAGCTTGCAAAAATGTAATTAAATACCAGTGTTTTGTTAATATTGTTCAGTTTTTCGTAAGGCTATTATTTAGACATATAGCTCTGCCCTGATGAGATGATATAGCTATTTTGTTGCCCAGTAAGTCAGTTTTTGCAATATGTCATCATATATTATTGTAATATGTTAATTATAACTAATATTTTTGCACATCTCATACAGGCTTGCAATTTATTTCAGAATTTAGCAGGTTTCCAGTATTTTATAAATTGTGTATAATAATATAAAGTTACTAATGTGATAGTACGAGCACAATAATTTTCCGAAAAGGGTATGTGTTTAAAGAGTGCTAGCCGAGCTGAATGGTAGTAAAGGTGGTAGCAAAGTGATAGCAGAGCATGGTTAAATAATTCTCCAAAGAGAGTGCGTGTTTACAGAGTTCCAGCCGAGTTGAGTGGTAGTAAAGAGGGGTAAAACCAATTTAAATCAATTTAATCTCACATAACATAAGAATATATACGACATAACCTTGTGCACGGATACAATGCTATCTGTATCTAAACTAGTTTCATATATACAAGCCTTCGTTTGTTTATTTCCACAATTATAGCTACTACAAATACATTATCCCTTACAATATATTGTTTCAGATGGTGTTCGTGGTCTCATCTTCAATATCACTAAAAGTCAACGTTTCTAAATAAATATATAATTTTTAACTTTGCTATTAATGCGTACGCTCTTATGAACGTTACCATTCTTTTCATACTCGTGTAATTATAGCAACCATTATCACGTGATCGTGGCATCTAGTAGCCGAATTGTTAGCATGCAACAATGCATGCTAACAATTAAATCTCAAGACGTCCTTATGAACAGTTATAGGGAGAAAGTTTTGAGTCCCCTTCGACCTTTACAATACTTGGTCTGTTCTGTTGTGGAAGGCAATGATTATTCATTTTAATTATCTATAGTATGTTGGTCGTAATCGAGTTTTGCTGCCCATTTCCAGGGCTAGAAGAGGAATCCGTGTTTCGGACGAGGGTGGACGAAAGCTGTCGATGACGTACGACCTGCCATTACGGCGCATGTGTGTGGGAGTCCTGTTATCCGGGTAATAACAACACATTGATCTAAATCTGACATCAAAAACAACCCCCTCCTCTGCCGGCCATACACGTATTACCTCTTACTGGTTCATTTCGCGGGCATGCTACATGGCCGGCCACTCTGCCCTTGCGATGAATGATAGACTGCGATCCATGTATATGTTTGTTTGTTGCCAACCATATGTCCAGTTAACGTTGAGAGGTTACCAGGAGATGGTATATCAAGACATAACAATAAGCGTCTGTAACTGCATGCCGACCTCAAGTTTCTCTATTCTTTCCGACATTCGCCTAAGAAAAGAAAGACATTCCCACATAATGAGTGAGATATATCCTCGAGAATCGATCCCACAACTAAGAGTATGAAACTAGAGATAACACACTCATTGGTTCATCTTTCCCATGCAAAAACGATGTACCACTTAATAACAAGCTAAAGAATAGAATGCCATTCATTTGTTTGACCCTCGCTTTAGGCAGTAAACTAATTTCGACTTTCTGCAGTCAAGCGGCCGCTTTTTTATATAGATTATTTAAGGACGCTCTTTAGGGGACATTGGGAGTGAATTTTCACACTTTCAAATTTTTGTATGGATTTTTCTGAAACTTTTAAGTGACTAGATTGCTGTTAAGTTGATATATATCAAATTTCATTCAAATTGGATGAGTACTTTACGAGATATAAATTATTTCTTTAATATTGTTTCGTAAATATGACGCTTAATCAAAATGTCCCGTCGGTTCATGAGCAGGTAAAATTGGCTGGCATTTTAGCAACTAGAGCTTTAATTCCCATGCAAAAATTGCATAGAAAAAGATTTTAAATAAATTTAACTGTCGATAATTTTTAAACTATAATACAGATTAATCTTTAAAATTAAATCATTTTTCATAGTTTTTGGGGGAAATTATTATTGGTGTTAGCATATTTTTGTCTTATAGAACGTCACCATGAATACTGATGCACATTCTGGTAAATTTTAATTGAATTTAAACAAAAACTATGATATGAGAAACATTTTGAATGTGTGATAGTGAAGTTTTGAGAAAAATGCTGTTTTATAAAAACATATACTGGGAAAAAGTGGATTTAAAAGGACACGCGGAGCTCTTTAAATTACTGTTGAGCCCAAAAGGAGGGGGACGTGCAAATGTTGACTCTCTGTGAACGCCCAAAGGTTCAAGGAACTATTTGGAGGATTTTTTTTGACAGATTTGGCCAAAACTCACTCCCATTATCCCTTAACAGTTTTGGTTATTAGCGTTCCATTCAATTCAGGGCATGAAATGGCAATTAATGTACTCAGAAACCTCTTTCTTTCAGACTTGATATTATTTTAAGTGCAATAAATTTACTTCCTTTCCAAATAAAGCCACACTTCGGACTTTTAAACCCCAAAAATATTCCAACGAGGACCTTGAGCCAATGGCCATACGTGGGGGACATACTCTTAAATCGTGACATTAACAGAAGAAATTGCACAATAAATAGAATATTTTGACATTCAAAAATGACGTACGTGTTTAAAATACCTAGCTTTTCAAATAAGACATTAGAAATGTTTAGTTTTTTTCCTGTGAGATAGGCATATAAAATATATTTATTTCTAAAATATTGTAAATTTCTTCCCCTATATTCATCAAATGTTCACTAACTTCATTTATATGCTCACTCTTTTACAATTTCAATCAACGTGTAGCCGGTCGCCAATATAAACGTTTGCTGTAGCCAAAGATCGTAGCTTGTTTTCACGATAGCTAGGAAATTGCTGAAGTAGGTCGAACAACTAACACGTGACAGAACTTTAGCTAGGGTTAAGGCGAGCTGCTGTTTCCTGGCCGGTACAAATAAAGAATGCAGCGTAAGGATGTTGGTTAAGGTAATTAGCTGCAGTAAGCATGGGGAAAGACAATGAAGAAAACTCGTAAAGCCTGCATTTGGAAACTGGGTCGAGTCTAGCTCGTGTAATGATATAGTAGCACTTTGAAGATATAATAGTGTTGACATAGAGATAGAGCGCACGTCAATTTTTCTTTGTAGGGGAAAAGGCTGTGGTTAATAAGGGAGATGGTTAGTTGGTCTTAGCATGCAGAGCACCAGAAACAAGGGATAAACCTCTGAGCAATTAGGAACCGGAACAAATAACTTTGGCACTGGCAGCGTTTCCAAAGGTAAAAGGAACAACATTCTAAATCCTAGAACAGAGAAATAACCCAGTGCGTTTTTAGCTAATAAACCTGATGACACTTTAGATGTGTTTTATTAGAAAGTTCCTGAGTATCTTCAAGAATGTTAGGGCCAAAATAGTTCGTAAGATAGCATGATTTACTCCACGTAAACTGTAATAGAGAGTAAAATATTAAAGAAAATTTTCACAAAAGGAGTTGGAATATAGATGGCATTACTTTTTCTCTCTTTTCAGTATCTGACCAGCTTCTGTGCCATTATTCTGCCTTCAACAAAGCAACCAAATCTTCACAAGGCCTCAAAATTTATCTTTGTCACAACATATTTTTGTACATAGACATACGAGGGTAGGTCCATAAGTTTCCGGCCTCACTGGTAAGGATTATCGCCTTCACAAAGTAAGTGGTAGTGGATATGCTGCAAGTTAAGTGTTTTTGTCCTGCATTGAGGTTATGCACTTTTAATTTGCAATTTCCATGACTAAAGTGTTAACGATTTCATCCATCATGTGAAAGCTACTAATTTACCCAGTTTATCAATGCTCTTGACCTTAGCTATGACAATATTAATACGAGGGTAAGTTCATAAGTTTCCGGCCTATAGTTACCATTTATTGCAATGCACTTTTCACATTTTTGAATTAACATTTCAATCCCCCCCCCCATAAGAAGTCGGAATTCTTGTCTGCAAAATGGGCATAAACAGCATCCATCACTTCTTCGTCTTACTTAAATTTCCTTCCTCGAAGGTCGTTCAGCTTTGAGAAGAGGAAATAGTCACTGGGACCTTGATGTGAGCTATTGGGTAAATGGTGGATCTCCTTGAAGCCACATTTCTTCTCAGAAATTTCTTTTTTGCTACAAGAGGTGTGTGCATAGGCGCGCTGTCGTGAAGAAGGCGCACACCACCGCTCAGCTTTCCTCGCCTTTTCTCTTTGATGGAAGCACGTAGTCTGTGCAGTAGGCCAGCATAGTGCTCCTCAATTACTGTGGTGTTTCTCTCCTTGAAGTCAATGAAGAGTATTCCTTCACAGTCCCAAAAGATTGTGGTCATGATCTTCTTGGTTGACTGAGTGACCTTTGCCTTTAGAGATGCTGCTTCTCCAGGTTTACGCCACTTCATTGATTCTCTTTTGGACAAGGAATCATAGTACAGGATCATAGTTTCGTCTCCTGTAATATAATAATGCTTTTCAGAACTTCTCTCTCGTTGCCGCGGCAGAGCTCCAAAAATGTCTGACAACAGAGCACTCGTTGCTGCTTTTGAACTGAAGAAAGAAGTCTAGGCACCCACATCTTGCACTAAACTTATTCGGTTTAAATGTTCATGAATAATTGGAAGGACTGTTGTTTTAGAAAGGCCCAACCTTGGTGCTATTTCTGTAACTTTGAGCCGCCGGTCCTCCATAATTTCTCCTTCCACAAGAAGCAATGTTTTCAGGAGTGAGCACCTCCAAGGACCGACCTGCACGCTCTTCGTCTTCAATGCTTTCTCGACCCATTCGTAAAGTTTGGCTCATTCTTTTACGGTTGAATATGAGAGGGATGCTTCCCCATATACACTGTCCAATCGCTGTTTAATTTTATTTGGAGTAAGTGCTTCTTTTGTGAAGAACTTAATAACAGCTCGAAACTCCATTTTGAATATATCACATTCTTCTACACATGGCCTTCTTTATGCAACTATATGTGAACAACTGAACATAGCGGAGCGGAAATTACAGCTGCAACTATTTACTTAACAGATAAGGTATGACACTCGATAAGGAGTTTGTGAAGGCGATAATCCTTAATGGTGAGGACGGAAACTTATAGACCTACCCTTGTATACAGAGGTGGATGTTGCCCTATATTAGTATGTAAATCAAGTTTACTAATCAAACCACCTCGTAAGTAATTATATAAAAAGTTTTTTTAACATTACATGTACATGGCATATTGTATACTAGTAAATGATAAGAACAGACTGTTTCGTTATGTTAGTATTTATACTGGCAGCTAGTGGATATGAAGCATTACTTTCAAATTCGTGATCCAATCGTTTGTTTGAAACCTAAGAGCAGTCAGCAATTTGTATTTATCTAACACTTTACCAAACTCAGTGCTCAAGCAATCACGGATTTGAAAGCAGTGGACTGGCTAGCAGCCAGTAGAATTTGCTCGTTTTAGTAAGCTGTGATAATGGACGAGAGCATAGCGATTAATCAGTTATATTTAAGTGATCTTTGAGAATAATTGCGTATCCCAAATTGCTGTCCGAAACTCTACGAAGTGAAATTGCAGCAATTAATTTGTTATCGCAAACATGTGCAATTCCCACGGCTTCATACAGTTACAGAGTTTAGTTGTTACTCACATTGCGCAGTTTATAACTTCAAGTAAATACAGCCAGGGCTTTAGTTTTCAAATTATAATTTTCAAAATGTACTTTACATTCTTTCTTTAAATGAAAACATGAGGGGCGTGTGAATGAAAGTATAAACTTTATTGTCAGGAAAACGCACTGCATAATACCATTTGCACTACCTCAGTTACCAAAATTAAATTTCTGAACACACGTTCCAGCTGGGTCAGACCGGATTTTTTGGAAGCTTCTTGAAATAGAGACTATAAAACTGGCCGCTGGTTTCTGTTTCCCTGAGGCTGCTACTCCCACTAATTGGTTCACTTCTAGCAGCTAGCTATGTTCTCATAAAACGATTTTTTATGGATTAAGTAAGGTGATGAAGTTTTATATAGGATAACGTTTTGTTCAAGTATTGAAACGTATTATATTTCTATTTTGAAAGATTGTGCACCAGAGTGTGACTTGGAAAACGAAAGAAAGAACACTCTTTATGTGTGCAATTCAACAATAGGAAATACCTTGTCACTAAAAAGAACTACAGTAAGACAAAGTAGACAAAGTAAGCAAGATGCTTGGGAAATGTTGTACTCTCAGGTACAAAAAAACACCGTACAAATAAACCCAATGCCTGCTATGAGATAGAAGACATAAGTAATATAAATAAATAAATAGTCACAATTGACAACGGAATGAAATTAACCAAACTGGAAGAAGAATTGGCAAAATCAATGAATAAGAAAAGTGAGAGAATAAATAGCATTTATATGGAATTGTCCAATATGAAGAAGATAAACTTTAAATTAATACAAATGTTCTATAAAAGCGTCATAGAAGTAAATATATCCGAACAGTGCAAGACGGTCATTAAAATAAAATACACCTGAAGACAAATATGAAAACTGTAGAGGAATAGCACTCTACGTATAGCATCGAAATTATTTGCGTACATTATATGGAACAGCCTTAGTAGAACAACAACGTGGATTACGTAAAGAAAGGTCCACATCTGAAGCGATCTACTCTAAAACACTGACAAAAGGAAAGAGTTTAATTTACCTATCTACACGATAACGTAAACAGAAACAAATATGTCGAAACTTTAAATACCAGATTATAAACTAAAGTGAACGCAATCAAAAAAGGATAAATCTATATAACTAAAACAGCTAAACCAGAAACAAATTAAATGAAAACGAATTTAGGATTAAAACAAGGATTTGGTCTACCTCCCTATTATTCAACTAATATAAAGAGAAACTATGGAAAATTAAAAAAAGCCGAAAGGAATTAATACCGGACAATTAATAGGATTTTAATATATGTCGAAAGTAAAATCCCTCATTTTTGTCACGAAGGTGTTCTGCAGAAACCTTGCAAAATATTATCAGATATCATAGAACTGTAAAGCATGTGCATATCTAAGGGCAAAACAAAAGTAGTAGCTTTTGAAAAGAAATATACGAGAAGGGTAAAAATTGTTATATGAGATAAAATCATTGAACAAGTGAGAGTTTTAAATATCTAGGCTATGTAATAACTAATGTAAAGAGAGAGGAAATAGATAACCGTTTTCAAAGATATAATTATGTTCATGGAGGTTTAGAAAACAAAGTAGTAAAGAAATACTGTTCAGAATTTATAATAAGTAAGTTGGTTTTACTGCATGGTACTGAAATCTTGAAGAACGAAGTACTGAAGCAGCTCAATTGAGGTTTATCTTAGTAGGAGTGACTAGAAGAGATCACATGAATGAATGAATCAATTAATTTATTTCAACAAGGAACATTACAATTAAATTCACATAAAAGTATATTAATATCTCCTCTTAATACCGAAACTAAGGGTCTCCCATACCTTAACCACATAGTTATATATAATTTACATTACAAAATGTATGTAAACTTATTAATATTACCATCATTTACACTTTCCCATTTATAACTCTAAATTTCTTATTGACCACATTTTAACCAATAACAGGTTGAGTATATAATGGGAGTATAAATCCAATCTAAAATACTGACATATCTTTATATTTCCTTCTTTATAAAACCATTTTGTCTCACTCTACTGGTGTATTTTTCAACTTTTTTAAATTTTCTATCTCCTCTTAAATGTTTGCCTCTTTATTTCGTTCAATAGTTTTTCCTACATTCGTAATAAAACTGCTGCCTCCAAAACTTAGTTCGTTGGCATTTTGAAACATAATGCCAAGTACTGTGTTATTCTTCACACAATGTGCATTTCCCGTTATAGTGTATCCATTCATTATCCTACTTAGGCATATTACTCCTGTTCTAAACAATGCCTGTCCTCTCCTGCTTATCAATTTCAATATTTTTCTCTTCCCCAATAATTTTTCAATGTTGTACATAGTTGCATAGATGTTCATATTTTCTGCTTGTCAATATCCTCAATTCTTTTTTTTTGATTTCCAAAATTCTATACCCATTATTTCCCTCTCGTGCCATATTGAACCCATGCCAGTTTCCTTAGGATTTTAGATATCCAAGTTTCTCTCTTGTATTACCAAACATTATTTTAAGATACTATCCTCTTCTAGCTTCCCTATACTAGAGCAATACTTTTGTTGCCTAGACTTCCTAATTTCTTTAGAGCAATTTCGTTAGGCTAAAATCTAGGTAAACCTAGGAAAAGTCTATAAAATAAACTATTTATCACATTTATTGTTTTTCATCCTCCGCCTGAACACAAAAATGGTATACCAGTCATCAGTCAGTTATCCACTATTGAACCACACATTCTTTATAATCATTTTACTTGCATGTTTGTCTCCATTTTTCATTTCTAGAAGTCTAACTCCAAAGTAATCAGTTTTAATGATAACTTCACTTTCTTTGTCTTCCCTGCACCATTTCCCCTGTTTTTTTAGTTTGAAACCTTTCATTACCATAATCTTACATTTAGTTTTATTAACTTAAGACTCTATTCTTGTACCTATAGCTTCTAGTGATCATTTAATCCTATACCTGCTACCAAATCATCTGCAAAGAGCAACCCGGTATCTCTGTTGTTTATAGTTAGGGATTGTACAGTATTTTTACAAATTTCTTCTACTATACCATCAATCAATAGATTAAAAAGCACAGTGCTTAATTTACATCCTTGCCTGAAACGTATATTGTTTGCCATTACCCTCTCCTTTTATATTTTATACAAAATGAATTTTCCATGTAAATAGTTTGCATTACCTTTATCAAGTTCTCACTTACTCCCCCCCCCCCCCCCCCAGTTTGATCCAAAGAGTTTTCCTAGAAAATGCGTAGAAAAATATTCTAATTTCAAAAACAACAAATATAGTCTACGTCTTTTGTTCCCAAGAAATTTATGCATTAATTTTAATTATAAAATATTAGCAACTATACCTTTGCCTTATTGAAATAATGAAAATTTGTTTTCATTCTTGTAGCCTTTTTACTAACGCTCCAGAGAAGACTTTCTCGATTATTGATTTGCGTTACTATTCCCACTCTCCAATATTTCGGTATTTTGTTTTCTTCAAAGATTAAATTCAGTAACCGCACCAACATACAGATATCACATAAGAAACGACGATATGCATTAGCAATTAGGAATACTAAATATTACTAAAGATACACAAACAAACAGAAGGAAGTCATATAAACAGGATGGAAAGTGACAGATTACCTAGCATGATGCTTCAATACAAACAAAGAGAATCCAAATCGGTGGGATGACCTAGAAACAGATGGACAGACCGATACTTCTAAAACATTGCTTCGGAACGAGGAAACAAACCCTGTTGAAGAAGTTAACAAATAAAATGTCAGTGCGGGCTTATTTCTAACTTGCAATTGCACCATTTTATATTATTAAAGTCTCAAACATAAACTCTAAAGAAAATTAATCGATTATTCGCGTGCAATTAAGTAGCAGCTTCTGCCCTTACAAACGTCTATGTCAAAACAAATGTGATTCTGAAGTTGTTTCTGTTTTTTCATATATCCTTCCTTTCTTAACTGAGTGAAAGATATTTAATGAATAAATTATTACGTGTATTTTAATTTTCATATTATATTAATATACATTTCTATAAATATGACCCCAGTATGTAATAGCAAATACCGGTTTAACTATGTTCGTATATGTATTTAGTAAGTATCCTAATATTCATTATGATTTTCCTGTAAGAAATAACGGAAAAGAAAAGCACAAAATTTGTAACAAATCAAAATCCGGTTCTCCTTTAACAGATGGAATTTTATTTTAGAATCAGTAAAACTAATGACTTTTAATGTGGATTTTCACGGCGGAAGTCTTTGATCTTAACAAACTTTTCCATATTTTTTGTCCGTGGTCTCAGAAACAGCCGCTGAGTATAAAGTAGACCTTTTATTTTATTTCTCTGAAGATGCCCATAGTGTCGGACAAAACGTCAAACCGCAATAAATGAATTGACCATTAAACCATGGTCCAAAATCCCAGAAAAGCTTGTTAAGATCTAATGAATTCTAGCTTCTAAAAATTAATTCTTTATGGAATATGCTACATCCAACATTTAAAAATAAGCTTACACTCTAAAATTAAACTAAAATAAAAATCTAGAATACGCATAGGACTCTTTCAAATGTGTTATAAGTATGTCATTATTTTTAAATAATCACCTCTCGGTTTGTAGTAATAAATTTAACCTCATCTTTTAAAAAGACTAAAACTCGTAGAACTAGGTTATATTCAATGTTCCAGGCATGTCGGCTGTGAATAATAAGTGAGAAATTATTTTAAGCTTGATTAGATGAAAAAAATCTTACTTCGATGTTTAACAGGTCCGATGTAATTTCAAGAAGGTATTTCGTTAATGTTAATTTAATTCCCTTATGATATCAACAATCTGCAACGTCCCCTCAACTGAATGTCACATCGACTAAGCAGCACTACTAGATGTCATGTATGTGAACTAGGGCTGGACTAGGTATACGGGGTGGCATTTTGTGGTTAAAGTCTTCTGGTCGAACCTGAAGATAGTGAAACATTTCCCTGAACTTTACGGACCAGAATGCTATAGAGCAGCAGTAGAAGATAGTGGGACATTTCCCTGGACTTATCGGACCAGGAATCCTGTAGAGTAGCAGTAGTATGCACTTAATATCCGTTTGGCAGCTGCTCCATGCATGCACTGTAAATACTAAACCTTACAAGATCGGTTCTCCAGATATTTGATGTTTCTAAACCGAAAAACCAAATATGAATAAAACACTAAACAGTCACGTAAATTGTGCGACATTTCAAAACCCTTGTGTGCCACTTCAAATGTAGAAGATAATGACGGAGTAAAAGAAAACACAATCCGGAAGTTAACGTAATGTATGAAAATAGTCTAAATAAGCAACAAAGGGGAAAATGTGCAGAAGGAAAAGTAAACAATAATAACTGAGTAAAAAGGATAACTTTAACGTCTAAAATTTAAGCCCGGCGGTGCACGCGCTTTATGCAAAAAACCACCTGGTATCTCTTTATTTCTACGGTATCTTTAGCAACATGAGATGGTAATACATCAATATCATCACAAGCCTTATAGAAGAATAGGGCATGTTGAGTAACCAGTGAGAAAGGCTTAGTTCAAGCAGAACGATGATTGTTCACACGAGCAAAACGGTAATAGAAGTTAAACAATATAAAATGCTTTGTAAAGCTTACAATAAAATATTCTTAGAATCACAGGCAGCAAATGAAATAATTTTGCGTTCTTTGAATAAATTGAGACTGTGGAACGAATAAGCGCACAGATTTTGCATTTGGGCAATTGGCAACTATATGAGCCTGCGAGCAGGTTGGTGATAAGTTGCCCGAAATATCCTTTTAAGGTTGTGGGGGGGGGGGGGTGCTCGACAAATGAAGGAATAACATTCAAGGATTAATGCATAAATAAAGTATTGTAACGCTATTTCTTTTGTTTTTTTTTCTTCCATTCTAGGGACCAGATTAGTTCGAAGTTGGAAATATTGTTAAGTATTGGGGTTTGCAATTGGAATTTTTATGCGGTCAGATGATATTAGATTGTTAAAGGTAGGAGGGTATTTCTGGTCTTGGGACTTTTGATCTAGGTTTCTAATATCGAGATAAAAACGGTTACAAAGGCAGTGTCCGTGCATTGAAAGAGAAAAAGGAACAGGTATTTTGGTATGCAGAGATAACGGCATGAAGATACTATTGTAAATTGGCGCGGATGTAACAAATAGTAATACACAAAGAAATATTAATATCTAGGAAAGTACCAGCTGTGGGAGAGACAGAAGAAGTGAATTTAAGAGGGTTCATTAAGCTCTTTTTAACAATGTTAAAATGTATGCATTCATGTTCATTTTTCTCAATAAATATTTTATTTAAAATTTTTAAATTTACCAGCTATTATTTGTTGCTTAGCTGTTCTTCCACAGAGCCTGTTTTAACAAATATTGGTAGATTTAAGATATAATGTTTTAATATTATTTTGCTTTTAATAAGTGGTATTTAGAATATTTTTACATTTATTTTTAATACATCACAGTATTAAGAATCTTCGTTAAAATCATTAATACAAACGAACAACATGTGATAAAAATGTCAATCTTCTATATGTAATAGAAGTAGAGATAAAGTAACATAAGTGTGAGAAATTTTAGTTTTCCTAAAACAGCTCTTGATGCGGAAATGTCTATTTATACCTTAATATGTTGCTGCTTTATAAGTTAAAATACAACATTAAAACACCATGTTTTTATGATGTTTTAATATGTATATGAACAAAATTTTGAAAAGTTAGAACCATTTTTATCTTATGAACTTCCTTAAGATAACTTTTTCAATATATCTAAAATAACAAGAAGTGGAGAAATATGAATGAATAAATCACTGAAACAGTCACCCAAAAGGCAGAATTTATAGCTATTTTAGAATTTATGCATTCATTATAAACGGAACTTTTAGGTACAAGGAATAAAGAACGTAGTATTTGAAAGATTATCAAGGCTGGAATTCATGGCCTCCTATATTTTCAATTACATAAAACGAAGGAGGCCAATTTCTATGCAAATGATAGGCACGTCTAAGCAACGCTGATTCTGAATGGTTAATGATACTGCAAAATGGTCATGGAGATCCAGCGGAAGATGAGCGAAGTAGATGTAATGGATATGAAAAAGGAACAATACGACCCTGAGCCAGCGTTGCAGAGCACAATGACACAAGAACTTCACAACTTCGTTTTGCTGAAAACAATAACCCAGGCCATTGTACTGCTTTGGTACAGGTATTTTGTCAAGAAAAACAATACCACCTTGATTTCGCTTGCTCCCTTGAGCTTACATAAAATGATCTGACTTTTTTATGCTCTGAAGGATGTTGTTCGTTCATAGCATATAAGTGGGATTAGAATAGTTGATGGAGGTTTCTGGAGTGAGCAGAAGAGCAAAACTTGGCAATATCGTACCGTTGTCACAGAATTAACTCTTTTGATTTATTTCTGATACAAAATAAAATAATGTATATGTGAAAGGAAAAAGTACTAATGAGAGAGCACACATAGAGGAAGAAAAGTATTGCCTCTTCTTTCTTTTTTTATGCTTTATTTATTGTCGCTTTGACTGCATTGGTCTTCTCGCGATGTCTGTAGATTGGACGCGATTGTTGTTAAATGTGTAGCTATGAATGAAACAAATGAATTAAAGATGGTGCAAATGAGCTCGGAGTCCTTGGCGCTTTAAAGCTATCTGGCATTCGCCTTCTCAAGGTAAGAAAAAATTGCTTAAAAACCTTATCCGGACAACTTGACCAGACCGAGATTCGAACCCAGAACCTCCGGATAAGTAATAGCAACCACTAATACTTGGAGGTAGTTGCCCATTTTCATATTTACGTATTTTTGTCTTTAGAAAGACCAAATATTTTATAGGGAACATATGCCAAAAATTATTCGCAATAAATTGAGAGAAATGGCAAGTGTACAGCGGAGATTATCGTGTGTTGTGAAACAATTATTTGAGAAGATTTAGAATTCAAGAAACCTGCAAACATCTGTTGCATCGAGCTTAAGAAAACATTTGACTCAGTTAATGGTAATGTTAAATGAAAACGATGATCTAATAAAATTAATACACAAATAATTTTAGTTAAATTAAAGTGCAGAATGAATCGACAGAAATATATAAAAGAGTAAAACAAAGTTAGAGAAGCCGGAAGAATTATCGTTAAAAAGCGAAGGGTAAGAAAACGTGTGTTTCTGTGGAGAAACTAAACTATTTTCGAGATATATTAGATTATTCTCCTCAAAAAACCCTCGAACAGTTTGTATACGAACCAGAAATGTTGATTAGTTCAGCACGGTGACTACCAAATTGCTAAAAGTGAAAGCACACAAAGTCAGTGTTGTTCACGAATTGCTGCTAAGTGACCCTGAGATTCGGTAAATGTCTGTAATCGGATTTTGCAAAACGCTAGTGACAGAGTAGTTGATCCACGCTAAATTTTCTTCTCTGACGAAGCATGTTTCTATTCACATGGTTCATGTTTCGACACGGTACAACAAGCATTGAAGAACAGATGAACCCTATTTTGTATTCGAAACCCCCCTGCATGAGGACAAAATGGAAATATGGTGCGCAGTAAATGCATACAGTTTTATAGTCAATGCACAGTTACGGGATACTATACTCGCACTTCTCTTTGAACATCAAGTAGAATATTTCCAACAAGACTGCCACCCCGCACACAGCTGATGAATCATTAAGTTGCATTCATAAATTTTTAAAAGTTAGGATAATTAGTAAGGAATTTCTGATCTCCTGTCTAACTTTGGGAATAATTTTAAAAATAATGGTATAGAACAAAGCCCCACATATTAGAAATGAAAGAGAAATATCGGCGAGAATTAGACTCAATTTCGACAGATAACGGATGCGTGTCAATGAAAATTTCCTTAAACAACGCTAAAATGTGTGGATGGAGAAGGACCATGTTTTCAACATCTTTTGCCCAAAGGTACTGACATTTATAACTGTTTAATTCTTGTTGTTTTACGACCTACCCGCGGGTAGTTTTTACTTGTGTAAGACATGTTTACTTGAGATGCCACGGGATAGAACTAGTTTTATTGTCACGATCTCGGAAATTTACCCCATCACCAATGCCACTCTGTTTCCGCCATTCATATGTGCATACCGAGAAAGGCCGCGCATTGAAGACACACCTACCAAAGGCCTAGTCAAACGGTCATTAATCCTATGTAGATTACTTCTGGCGATGTTTGTACGTGCTTATTTTCATTATAACTGCGAAAACTTGAACCAGTTGCGGAAATTGCATATCCGATTCGCCGGGATTGCAGCTATAACAGACCGGTCCATCAGCCACTGTGAAGCGGTCAACTTGGCCGTGAGAAACCTTGTACATCCAGTAATGGAAGAAATTATCCCTAGAGGAAGAAGTTCTGAAGATCGGGCAGCCATTATAAACGTTTGATATCTATTTAAAAAGCGGATAAGATTAGCAATAAACGAAAATAGATGTAAAGTAGAAGGATATTTATATACAACGGTAGGCTATTAAAATATTATAATTTTTGTGTATTGGGCTATTTTGAATGGTTTTTTATTCGAATGACACGGAAACCCATGGAAACTCTGCAACTTGTCCAAGTGTCGTCTCCGTTAGAGATAAAGGTGCCATTGATGTCCTTTGCACATTTTTCAACTTAAAAAAAGTCGAAGAATATTTATTTAAATGTCGATAATTACAAAAAAATAAAGTTTTCAGGTAATGTATTTTTAAAATAATGGAATGAAGTACTAACTCTATAAATACAAAAATGTCATGTTTATGTTTTTATTTCAATCACTAATTGATTGTGTTTGGTATTTAAAAATTTACATGTTTAATGTACTAACAATACCAGCTAAAATTACTTTTTTTTATTTTTTCAAAAGACGAAAATATTAAAAAATGAAAGATAAAATATTTGTTTATATTTACTTTTAAGAATAATTTTTATTTTTTTTTGTTTATTTATAACAAGTTATTTTTATAAGCAAGACATCTTGCTTATAAGCAAGACAGGAATGGAATTTTTTTTTCTTCTATTTTGTTATAAAAAGTTACTTTATAAGCAAAATATCTTGTTGTTACATAGGAATGAAATTTTATTAATTTTATTACATTGTTGCCTAACAGTTTGAGTACATGGCTATAAAATAATGAAAAGTATAGGTATTGCTGATTTTTCAAAAAACAAATTGTAAGTTACATTAAAATGAAAATCTAAGTACATACTCAACAATGTATTTATACAATTCTTAGCGCCGTGGTCGTTATGGACTCGAGAGCGCGAGGTCTGGGTTCGAATACCGCCAAGACCGTCCTCCCTGACTGAGGTTTTTTTTCAGGTTTTCCTCAGTCCTCATAAATTGCAAATGTCGGGGAGGTACCCTAAACTTAGGCCTGGAACGTTTCCTTCCTTAAAAAAATTCTTTCCCAATATATAATTTCATCTCATGTATCGTCAGTGTCCACCGCCTGTGGTGCCTCGGTAGTAAAAATGGACGTTAAACAACATTCATTTATTCATTTATACAATTCTTGGCTGCTTCTGGTACTTGAAAATCTGCATTTAGTTTAAAAATCCTTTTTCTTTTCCTTATAGCCCACTTTTCCCTTTGACAAAATAATTACTTTCTTTATCGTATTATTCGTCTTCAATATCTCCAACTCGTCAGAAGTTCCAGGAAAGTATACGATACTTAATAATAATCTATTTCTTTTTAGATATTTCGCTTTAATTTGTACGCTGGATTTCAAGTGCTTAACTTTCCAATATTTATTTGGTGCTTTGACAATCACATGTTATTTGAGTACTTTATATATTAAAATAAAGACAGAATGTCTTTCCCTTTTCGGTATAATTTTTTGTTCTGTCAGCAACCATACAGCTGAGGCCGCGAAATGGACAGTAATTGACTCCTTATAACATTTCTACCATCATCCATTTTTTACAGGAGTCTCAAAATAAACTAATTTTAGCTGGATCATTTACTAGCGGGAATGTATTAAGGTTTCAAAGAAACCCCAGTACACCAGAGCCAAATTCAATTGCATACTTTGATCCTTCAGTTTCTAGTCAAACATAAAAATCAATATAATAATTTGTTTGATTTTATTTCTGAATCATAATGCACAAATTGTACAGTCAGATTTTCTATCTATTGTTCCGTAGTTTTCTTCTCGTATATTATGATATACGCATTGCATAGACTATTGGGAGTTTGTTAACATAGCCTTATTGGGAAAATCTTTGCTAATTTCGAAAAAACCGTTAGCAGCATCGAAGGAATCAGTTAATATTTTTACAGAGGAAGTGTTTAGTTACTGCATCCTAATTGGTGGATGATAGTGTGAAGTATAATAGAGAAGTATTGGAAGACGTTGGAAGAAAAAGTTAAGAAGCAACTATCAAACAGAGCAGAGGTGTGTAAGGGAGCCACTTTCCTCCAGCTCGTCAGAGCCACAGTTACTGCATCTTCTCACTTTTGAATAAATATAGTTATAGTTAATGTTAATGTTCAGTATGCAGGACGTAAGGGTTACGATCCCATGCCTAAATGTCGTAGAACGTGATATTAATAGGTCAAAGGAACCAGGTTCGTAGTAATATATTGAATTTTGCCAAAACTCGTGCCTTGTATCTCCAGTAATAATCACCTTTCATTAAATTACTTCAGACAACTTGGTATGTAACCAAAAAAATTTAATTTAAAAAGAGTTTTTATCCAGTTTTGAAAACAAAACTTCAATTACTGGATATCGAACCCCGTGTATGCCAGGTAACGGGTATTCTAGAGAGTGTATGGTGTATGTTCTTGTCTCCCACAATACCCAAAACATTATTTTTATTGCAATGATTTCACAAGCGTCGCAATTTTTGGTTGAAAAATGAAGTAGAAGACATCGGGGTCCGCTTGCAACAATCTCCTAAATTCATTATGTCCTTTGACTCAGGAGATACATTTCACTCATGTCAAACAAGGACAAAGAGCAAAAGTGAGGTCATACAGAATTACTGTATGCTATTTTAAGTTGCAAGAGGCACATACGGAAAAACAAGTTCGTTACTGCACTAGGTTTGGGTTTTATGTGTATGTGAATTCCCATTTGAGCCCCACATGACTCAATTAGTCATAAATAGTTCCCATATTCGTAAAAAAAAAAAAAACTGCAGTTTAGTGTGCTGTTTAGGTAAAAGCCAAACAGTGTGTACATTTCTTTCTCTGACACAGCGAATACGAGAGGTACAATGAATTTTCGAGGAATTTCCTGAACAGCTTTACAAGATAGTGCAACTTGCCACACGTATGGTGTGTATCTTTCTTATACATAAGTTCTATTAAAAAGGAATCAATATTAAAAATTTCAGTCACCCATTCCTGACTTAATTTCACCATATTACTTCTACCTTAAAGATTGGGTATATCAAAATCGACTGGGAACAGCAACTGACGATTGGAAGTTCAACACAACTGTATTGTGTAGCAAACTACCAGAAACAAAGAGCCACGAGCAGAATATGTCTACAAAAAAGTGATTCTCAACATCTACTTTGAAAATAAATAGTTCTCTCAATGATATTTATTATTAGAAACTAATTGCATGTTGGGAGCGTTATTTCTGAGCAGGTTCTGTTGTAGGTGGTCCCGGTTTGTGTTGCTTCTTTTATATGTTGATTGTTTTCACTCCGAAAACAACAGACCCTCGGGTAACTGCGCTAATTTCGACAAACCTAATTCAACGGGTCTAGGAAGAGGTTTTGATGTTGTAAATAAGCGCGCGATTCGATATTATTTTAAAGAACACTGTATTTCATGTAACTTCCTTTAAAACATCGGTGTTTTACCGTCAATAAAGTTAAATCGTTTTAGTATATTTATTAAACTAGGTTTAGACAATTGGACGGTCTGTCCCAACGAAATGTTATATTATAAGTAGTGGACCGAAGACTAAACAAATGCTTCCAATGCAGGTATGTTTGGCGTACTCTGGCTGTATAAATGCGTACAGCCGTTAGGATGAAGCAAGGATGATGTTTGAAAAATACTCGAGAGCATCGAATAGTGTAGAATGGTGCCAGAATGTTACCAGAGAGATCGCTATCAAGAAGACGAAAAGAGAAAGACTAAAATTGAAGGAAAAACAGCGTCCAATATTGTCCTTATATATCTGATTCAAATAGGAATCGTTGGGGCAAGCAAGCCTCACGAAATATGTAACAGCATCGCTTCTATCCTTAAAAATTCAAACTCTGCTTTTCCATTGACTGTCCTTGTCTAATTCATTCATTTGCAGGAGTTTAAAAGTCTATCACACGATACGCTACTTCAAACTTTAACTGTTTCCAGCTGTATTGGAGTCAACTGCCTCCAACGGCATTAAAAATTCTCCCTTACACACATTTAAAGGGACAGTAGCTTTCTCCGGACCAAGACACTTCATTTAAAGGTCCAGAGGACAATAGGAAATGTCCTTGGCTCGCTTTACCCTATCATAGAAAAGATCTCACCCTTCCAAGGTTTTATGGCTCTGGGTATTTTTAACGCTACTGCGGACAAAGCACAGAACTTGGTCATTTTACACAGATACTAAGCCATACAACATATGATGATCTATACGCCATATACACAATAAAGTGAAGAATATAGTATATTATAGAAGATTGCCATATATTATGGTAATTGTAGCAAGAGAAACATATAAATTATAATAGTATTATAGGCAAAACAATAGGAACAGTTTCAATGTTCAAAGCTACTATCAAACATAGAAATGACATCAATTGTTTAAAATACAGAGGGTGCCAAAAAAGTATACACACTTCAAGCAAAGAAAATACTGTGTTAACATAACAAAACCCAATTAACACAAACAGCAAATAATGAACACTATCATCTTAAACCTTGATAGTTACAACAGCTGCTAAAAATGCCTACATCGACGTCGATACACTTCTGAGTACGTTAAACTACTGATGAGCAACGTTTGCGAAAGTGTCCTCAGCGATTGCAGCACATGCCGTTTCAATTTCTTCCCGAAGTGCTGCCAGTGTAGCTGGTTTTCTACGGTATACAACATCCTTAAGAGTTCCCCATAGGTAGAAGTCCAACGGAGTTAGATCCGAAGAACGCTGTGGAAACTCAATCGGGCCTCTTTGTTCTATCCAGTGCTTTTGAAGATTGTCATCAAGGTACGCTCGTACATCTGGGTGAAAATGTGGTGGGGCACCATCCTGTTGAAAATAAAATTTCTCATTTCCATAAAGTGTTTGAATGGCGGGTAAGATGGATGCGCGTATCATTTTCAGATACACTGGCCCATTACTGTTCCTTAAAAAAAGAATGGACCAATTAGATCCCTAACTGACAACCCACACCGCAGTCCAAACGATAATCTTGGATCCGTTTTATTGTAGCAACGCTAGCATAGCGTAATGTGAGTCATATCTGTTTACAGAACATCATACGATAATCTTGGCTTCATTTGTTCATGTTGATTTACCTGTCATGCAACAACGCTATCATAATGTATGTGAGTCACACCTGTTTACAGAACATCATACTAAACATTACTGTTGTTTCGGTCCGAACTTTGAAATATATGAAATAGATGTGTACTGTGAAAGTGTGTGTACATTTTTTGTTACCCTCGGTATATCCATTATGATTTGTTGATGAACTAGTGTGAAATTTCGTTTGTTTTCAATCACAAAGTTATAGCTTATGCACATAACTCAGCGGTAGGTAAGTCTAATTTTATTATCACAAAATATGGGTACAAAAAAAACCGAAAGATGAATTTAATAAATGAAATAAAATTAGTGTTTTTTTAACCAAACGTTCCAAACGACACTGGCATATACCCCTCTCTTGCATTTACACTCATAATACGATCGTCTACTTGAGTGTTTCACATATATTAAACCACTCATTCCTGCTAAGGAGAGATGATGAACACGCTATAGACAGTCATTTTTTTTTCCTCCAACTACAAGAAGCCAATTATTTTGCAGTGTAGCGGCTTACCCACTTAACCAAAGCGCTGTCGATGATTACACATATTTTGAGAGTGACGGCATGTGGCAGCTGCGAGGTTGCGAGCTGGGGCACAAAGCGACCCACTTCGAATCCTGATGTTTCCAGAGAAGCGATAGTAAATTACGTCACGTAGGGGGAAGCCGATCATGCGTGACGATCCGTGATAAGCGACGTGGCAACAGAGATAGAGGGCGCTGCCAGGTCCCACCACCGAATCTCTGAGATCAATTTTTGGCCCCTCTCTCTGCCGCCGCTTACGCAATTGGTTCTCCTCGCCTCGGGGATAACAGAGGAGAAATTTGGTAGCAATTCCAAAGTGCGAGGTAATATTTCCCACAATCTGTTCTATCTACAGTTGTGGCTCAGGTGGTAGATTTCTCCTATCCAGTTTATCTTTAGCACCAAATATACAAAAAACAAACTCTTATAACAATTAATTAAAATAATAAATTTCACTGAATTGCACCATTTGAATTTTTTTTTCATTGAAAGAGTCTTTATTTACAATTTATACACTAACAGAGTTGACTGGTCTAGTTTGACCACGATTTATACACATATTCCCTGGTGTTGAGCTCTAGATCTTCAACTGTTTCATTCACACAGTCGTTCTGGTGATGTAGTGGTAGCCATACTTGCCTTCTAAAACCAAAATCGCTGGTTAATACCCGGTGAAGATCGATGGATTTTCTTCGGGCGTAAAAATCCTAAGTATGACTTCCTTCGGAAGGGAAGTAAAGCCGTGGGTCCCGTGTCGTACATTTACGGCACGAAAATGAACCTCTGGCCTCAAAGAAGAGGTCTCTGCGCAAAATTTATAGGCCATTTAACATCCTGAATTGAATGGGATGTTAAAGAGCGTCCATAAATAAACCAAATCAACAATAAAATGTTTCATAATCTAGTAAATGTTGGACTTTTCTCGGTCCCTAACTTTAAACTTTTTTTCTGAACCGATGGGCTTAATTCACCAAATTTTGACAAGAATATGCCTAGGGATTGCTTAAGAAAATACGCTCATTCCCGTGAAGGCAGAATTCGTATTTGCAGTCCACGGATATAGGATGACACAACTAATCTGTTCTGTTAATGCCTTTGTAATACGAGCAATACAACATGCATAGTACAATATCAGCCGGTCCACACTGGAACAATGCATTTATAAAATTGCATATGATAAGTGACAAAGCAAAAGTATTGCATGGCTCGGATGCTACACCTTCTGAATATGATTTGTTCCCTCTCTTCGAGGAAGGTTGTTTTTGCTGAATAGTGTTAACGCCCGTTTTTACTGCCGGGGCGGTGGACACTGGTCATGAAATGGTAAATTGGGAAAGGATTTTTTTCTAAGGAAGGAAACGTTTCAAGCCTAAGTTTATGATAACTTCCCGGCATTTGCCATATATGAGAGCTGAGCAAAAACCCGAGAAAAAGCCTCAGTCAGGGAGGACGGTTCCGGCGTTCAAAAAAGGTAATTTGATAATCTTAAAGATGTCAAAAAAGATGTTCAAAGTTATTTTACCTCTACATCCAAAGATTGGAACACTGGCAGAGATAAATGAATGAATGCCATCGAAAATGATGGCCTATGCTTTGAAGAATAACGCCTTTTTTGTTGTTATTAAAGGCAGTCCAACGCTAGGCTATTCTCTTTCGTTCTCGTAAACGTGTGTTGAAAATGCTGCTACGGGAATCTCATACATCGAAAGCGGCCTCTTGTAAGGAGCGACTCCAGAAGTCCCGCGGCTATTACATGAGCGAGCAAGGCGTGTTACTAATCTTTCATCATGCATAAAAAAGGAAACTTATAGTGACTTTTTTTTTTTGAGTAGTGTTTAACGCCCGTTTTCACTACTGAGGCACCACAGGCGGTGGACACTGATGATACATGAGATGAAATGATAAATTGGGAAAGGATTTTTTTTTTTTTAAGGAAGGAAGCGTTCCAGGCCTAAGTTTAGGTACCTCCCCGGCATTTGCCAGTTATGAAGACTGAGGAAAACCTGGAAAAAACCCCAGTCAGGGAGGACGGTCCTGGCGGGATTCGAACCGCGGACCTCCCGCTCACGAGTCCGTGCCTTAACGACCTCGGCCACCCGTGGCGGTGACTTATAGTGACGAAAAAGTATGAACTCGAATAATTCATTTTCGATTATCAACATAACAGTTATTGTAATAATAAAAATAACTTATCGTTCGTCTAAGCACAGAAATAGTAATTTCATCATCATGTTAGGCTTACTCGAAATGGTTAAATTTATAGCAACTATTGCTGAAGAACTTCGATAACTTTCGTCTTAAAAATCAAATAAAGTATTATAAAAGCAACTTTTGTAATTTTGGTGACTTGTTACATGCTGTACATTGCTAGCACACACATTCAGAAATCTTTACATAATACGCGAGTACTCTTTGAGTATTATATTTGACTTCCAGGCGATGGGCGGATAGGCTAGTAACTTGACAATATTACGTAATTAATTTGATGATGAATAACATTATCAGTAGATAATTTGGACATTAACAATTTTGCCTGTTGTTTGTAAAGTGGCAACTAAACCCGGATGATTATAAGAGAACATTTGATGAGTTTTACAAGTTGAACTACAATAACCAATGGCGTACCAATGTACTGAACATTAAACAGAGATCAACAAGTGCAGTTAAGGGTTCATTTAAGATAACAGAATATGTCTCGTTCAATCATGATGATTCTACAACTATCTGTGGGGGAATAAGTTGCAGCATTGCAAAAAAAGAGTAGAGGACCTGTCGCAGCAATTTACCTCCAGTCAAAGTTTGCTGCTTTCCAAATGCATGTTCAGAACCTGTTGGAAATGTGTAGTTATGTCCTCAACGAGTCCTAAAAATTCTATGAGGACTTGACCAGCGAGTAAACTAAAATAAGTTATCTGTTTTGCTAGCCTAACACTTTATAACGGGAGTGCCTAAGGCCTATCCAAGTAATGTTAAATTTATCGAGTTCAGTTCCTATTTTCTCAAGGACTATTAAAGTTAAAGAAATTAAATTTTTACAGCATACATATACACGTAAATGAAATTTACTGATCCATTTTCTCTACTGTATCATGACTCTGGAGAAAATTATAAGTTATTTCAAAGTATTTGCTTTTTTATTTTTCCCAACATTTTATTTTCTTGCATTATCACTTTGTCCTAGCTATACGATAATACATCTACATCATTACAATAATATCATGAATAAGTGGTAAAAATTTCAAAGTGATAGCTTAAACAGATCCTAAAAAATAGGGAACTTATAAAAAATCAAATTTTTCAACAATTTCAGTCAAAAATGTTTTTCACTAACTACTTAAGGAACCCCAGTTAAAACTCTGCAACCACAGGCTTCTAGAGCAAATAGTTCCTGAGATACTGGATTTTAACTGAACAAGTACTCGCAAAAAGACAAAAGGGGGGGGAGTTGTGACATAATTAAAAAAGTATTAAAATACAACCAAAAACATTAATGAAAACAATATCCCAATAAACAGAAAATTCCAAATATTAAAATGGTACAAAAACAAAAACATGAATTTTGACCCCCCTTCCATTTAATGTTTCCTTTAATAGAGTATGTGTTTCTAACGTTGTTTTGTTTTAGTGCAAAAGTATGCAATATTTTGTTAAATATAATGTAATATTCATTCATTATCGGTTGGTTTAACAATACCTTTTTTTAAAGAGTGTTTAACACTCGTTTTTACTACTGAGGCACCACAGGGGGTGGACACTGGTGATACATGAGGTGATATGATATATTGGGAAAGTATTTTTTTAAGGAAGGAACCGTTCCAGGCCTATGTTTAGGGTACCTTCCCGGTATTTATGAGGACTGAGGAAAACCTGGAAAAAACCTCAGTCATGGATTCGAACCCCAAACTTCCCGATCACGATTCCACGCCTTAAAGACCTCGACCATGCGTGGCGGTGTTGAACAATGCGATAAATACCAAAATAATGTAATTTTGTTGCATTTACAACGTTGTTTCTATATTTTTTTCCATAAAAAATGTTTGAAAATGCAGTTCTTGTTTTACAAACTAATTAGCACTGAAAAAATTGTATATGAGCATTAACTTTTCTAACAAAAAGTATTTTGTAAAATATATAGAGCAATAAAACGGTTTTTGTCTCTCCCGTATCTCCTGTACATTTCGGTTTTTGTTGGTTACAAGGTTGTTCAGGTGAACCATTGATTTATTCAGGAAGAAGGTAAAACAGTTGATTCTAGAGCAATGCATTTTGTGTGTACATATCAGTTGATCGTGTTGCCCTTGGTCTTAAGTACCACGATTTCCTCTGAACCCCTTGAAACCTGAACGAGATTGATCGATTTTTCGGAATAGCAAGTCCTCAGTAAGGGGCTATAAGGCGTGGGTTATCAGCAGCGATCATGGGCTTTCCTGGTCGGTGTCGAATCTAGTACAAGCTAATTCTTTGCCGATTCAACCAGAAGAGAACTTCGGAAACGTCAACCCGCCTACTGAGGTTATTACCCACAGTCGCTGACGAAACGTCTGGGAAGAGGAGAGCAGTCCATCCTGGCTCTATAGCCCAGAAGCCTTATCTTGTGCATAATTATCAGCCGTTTCACGCCCGAATAATACCCTAGTTCCCTGTTAGAGGAGACTTACGATCTGCCCCTCTGTAGGAAAAATAACAATAATTGAAATGTTCACTTCGTAACGGAAACCTTCCTCATGAAAGGTGACCGCACTGTTATATACGTGCTGAATTTATTCGCAACTTTCCTCACCAATTGCCTTCTTCTATTACGCCAGTTCAGAACACTGTATATACATGTTTTAGATAGAGGAACTGAAGTATGAGCGCAGCCGGCTGCGGCACGTTTATTTGCCGGAATACAAAACACTATGTAAGCGGACAAGTTTTAAAATAAACTTGTGTTATGATAGTTTCAAGTACATCCAAAGTTGAACCATTGACATACGTGTTAAAAACTTTAAAATATATGTAAAATATACACTTTAAATATATATATAAAATACATGTAAAGTGTATGCACTGAGAAATTTTTTAAAATAATTTTTAGTTCTAACCCGGATATTTTTTATAAAAACCCTTAGACACTTAATTTACTAGAAGAAATATTTCACACAACACCTTTGTCTACGTCAGAATCGCTGTGCTACGGTATAACATATATCTGAGCTTTAACATTTATAGTTATGGAGAGATGTTCGCTTTTCTCGAGTAAATATTCAGCAACGTTTCGTCTTCTTGGAGACAAGGAAACCAAGCAGGCACTGATAATTATTTTCCAGAGAGCACAATGCATGGGTCAGGTCGTTAAGGCAGTGCATTCTAATCCATTTGCCACAGCGCTATGGTGGCCGGCGGGGCGGTTTGAGGTCCCATGCACTGTGGTCCACGGCGAGTGTTTGTGATATATTTACTGGTGTTTACTGGCGCACTACTGCAGATAAACGCCCTCTTATTATCCCTAACAAAACGGATAATGTGATACATGGTTCTACATGCATATACCAACATTATACAGGGCGTCTACTTTTGCACTAAGTAAACTGCCTTGAGAAAAAGCGCGCTCCAAGGTACAGGCAGGAGCTGACAAGGACAGAAGCGAATATATTTGAATGAGTATTTGCGCTCATTGTCTGCGCACCAGCAGTTGACGACATGCAAAGCCAATTATTTATTTTCCTTCAGCATATTTATTCTAATGTATGGCTTTTTTCTTTGAACATAGATTTTTAATTTAATTGGTGTTGATTAAAAAATAAATAAACCATTAAGACTGGCTTACAGCAAACAAACTTCCTACGTTTATTTTAAAAAGGAGACTAACAATAGACTAATAGATAAATTAGTAAATTAAATATATTTAATAAAATATGTGCACTTATCCTAAACAACATACTAAAGAAACGCAAACAATTTAGTATTACAATAACAACGTGGGTTCAAAGGATGCAGGTATAATAGAAGCGAACAGAGTTTAACAAATCACGAAACTGTAAAAGGTAAGTGCGCCGGAGCTCCGTCTTGCTGTATCCACAGATCTGCCATTAATTCTCTGTCATCCAATAGGAAGATGAGGCAAGTTATCAGCATTCGTAAATATGATACAGCATTCACAGATCCATTAAAAATACCGTCCAAAGAGATGCTGTGATGTGATTCCTCCCCACATCATAGCATTGGGTTCAAGTTCGGTAGTGAAGTGAGGATTTTCCTTCAACCAAAAAACCTCATTTCTCTATCGCGTGCTGCGGGATATGGCACACTCATCTGTGAACAAAACCTTGGGCCGTGATGTCGGTTTGGAATGTTATATATATTGCCGTTATAAGAAAATGGAAAGAAAAGCACAAATAGGGACGCAAAAATCTAGAAAGAACTACAAAAAGCATCATTGTTTTCTAAAGGTGATTGCTAAAGAAAACATTTTGATTAATAAAACAAAGAAAACAGCATTACATGGAAAATCTCCCAATATAATCAAAATTGTAATAGCAGAAAAATCTGCATTAAGTACAAAGCTACAAATATTTATGAAACTATATTATTTTTAATGAAGACAAAGTATATTGCAGATAACCCAAGTATCTAATGACCGAGCAGCAGCATCGGTCAATAAGCCATCGCTCAAGGCCACCCAGGCGAGTTGTAGTGGGCCGGTGAGGTTTATCAAACTGCTACGTTGGCCATTTTTTACGCCACTGAGTCAGTGTTTTTGAACGGTAAAAAAAGAAGAAAAAGCAACAGCAAAGTCTGCTCAGAATACTAAACAACAAATATTAGACTTAATTGTTCTATTCTATGAGTGTTTGTTTACGACTCAAATGTCTGAGTCGTGCTGTCAGACGATCGTGATTAAAGTTCTCAGTTGATACTTCCAAGTTGTAAAGCGATTCATGAAGAAGTAAAATTGATAATGACTAATTTAATAAACAAATTCGAGAAATGCGTGCAATATTCAGGCTCATAGTTCCGGCATCTTGTTGAACAAGGATGAATACATAACTTTTTGTGTGACTTTGAACGTATTCAATTGTTGTATTGTCCTATCCACTTGCCCTGACACTAACATAGCATAGCTAGCCGTAGGCAAGCGATGTATTCTCCATTGTCGCATCGGTTATTAGATAACTGAATGGCCCGTTACATATTACAATTAACGCAAGGAAATAGTCCAACCCTAGTATGAAAATGAATCTTGGGTCACGAAGAAAATTTAAATACGTGCGGTCAGTTAAACACTATACCTACAAGGAAAATAGAAATTCGAATGATAGAAGAATCGTTTTTTAAATGACAATACAGGAACTAAATATAATGATAAAACACCTTTAAAGAATAGAAGTAATAAGAATTCATGCTATATAAGTTCTTAGTAGGAGGGATAAAAGAAGATCTTCGAATAGAAACCGAAACAAGCCGATAGGCTTAATTCTTGAGATTAAGAAGCAGAAGAACAAGAACAAGAACAAGAAGAACAAGAACAAGAAGAACAAGAAATGCCATGTTTCATACAAGCCTGTGTCTGACAAAGATTTCAGTCAAATGGGTAACAGCTGAAGTTACGGCCGAGTTTCGAACCACGGACCGTAGACTTATCATTCCGATGTCCTAATTATTTAATCTACGTAATAGCCACAATTTCCACCATAACCCTGAGGGCCTTTAACCATATCTCGATATAGATTTTATTCCTAAAAATCGACTTGAAGCCTTGCAGTGCTAATGGTCCAGGTTTACAGCTATACATTTTTCAATCTGAATTGGTTCACTACACTCGACTTGCATTGCATTTGGAAAATTTACCACCATCTTTCTTCACATTTTAGTATTTAGCTAATATTGTAGCCTCAAAAGCGAAGCGAGGAACTTTTCTGCTGAGTTTATTTGGGCGAAAAGCGCCCGATTGTTTCCACTCTTTTGATTTTTCTTTTGTTTCTGCATTGTAATGATGGATTTTTATTCTTCATTGCTACGCGTATCAGCTTGTTCAAATAGAAGTCAAGTCTTTCCTTGGTTCTTGGTCTTAGTTAAAGCACCTTGTTATTTTTCTGCGTTTCTAATTTTCATTAATTTCATCTTTTAAATCTGTTTAAATTTTTATTGTTATGCCTAGAAAGTTAAGTCATAATCTATTCAATTAACCTATTACTAATTTACAGCTTATAGATCAATTCTGGTGTTCTGGCGGTAGCCATACTTGCTTCGTAAACCCAAGATCGCAGGTTCAATCCCGGCCAGGTTCGATGGATATTTTCGGGCGTAAAAATCCTAAGTATGGCTTCCTTCGGAAGGGAAGTAAAGCCGTGGGTCCTGTGTCGTACATTTACGGCACGAAAAAGAACCTCAAGCCTGAAGGAACAGGTCGCTGAGCAAAATTTATCGGCCATTTCACGCCCCGAATTGAATAGGACTCTGATAACCTGAGATGTTAAAGAGTCCGTAAATAAATATAAACAGTTTATTGATAGTTTACATATTTTTAATTTATATTTTCATATTATTTTGACGTTCAAAACGTAATTTAAATAAAATTCATTATAAGTTACCCTATCAGTCATTTATTCGACATCCTCAGCATAAAATTACATTTATATTATTGTTCAGTTACATTATTGTTCATTTTATATCCACTTAAATATTTAAAAATATTTACAGTGTCATTCATTACCATACTAAACATAATGGATTGAAGCCATGTTGCCTTACTCCTTTGTTTATTGAAGTCTATTTGTAAATTCCACCTGGACTTTCAATTTACAAAAATATATACTTTCACATTAGATGTCTATATAATATATTTCAAAGTTGAACCGAAAAACAACAGTAATGTGTAGTATGATGTTCTGTAAACAGATGACTCACATACATCATGATAGCATTGCTACGTGGCACGTAAATTAAAAATGAACAAATGAAGGCAAGATTGTCGTAAGATGTTCTGTAAACAGAAGTGACTCATATTACGTTATGCTAGAGTCCCTACAACAAAATGGAACCACGATTATTGTTTGAACAGCGGAAAGCAATTTTGAATTGGTATTGTAAAACCGAGAATGTTGTTGAAGTTCAAAGGCAATGAAGATGTGTGTACAGAACAGAACCTCCAACGCGAGTAACAACTGCACGCATTCCATACAAATTTGAGACTCATGGTATCGTATACCGTAGAAAACCAGGTACACTGGCAGCACTTCGGGAAGAAATTGAAACGGCATATGCTGCAATCGCTGAGGAAGACACTTTCACAAACGTTGCTCAATCAGTAGTTCAACGTACTCAGAAGTGTATCGACGTCGATGATGAACATTTTGAGTAATTGTTGGAACTGTAAAAGTCTAAGATGATTAGTGCTCATCACATTCTGTTTGTGTGAATTCAGTTAACACAGTTTTTTTCTTTGCTTGAAGTGTGTATACATTTTTGGCACCTTCTGCACATATATACAGAGAGTGTTTCTCTCAGTAGATGCCCTAAAAATGTAAAAATCATTTAGTCTTAAAAATTAATACACATATCTTCCAAATGGAAATCAATATGGAAACCCGCGCAATGTAATGGACTCGTCTAGTGATCCTCATCTATCTATATACGGGTTTCGCATCTCGGCAGTAGAGACTCATCCAGTAATTAGATAAATTATTAGTGACCATGGAAGTCCTCCCACTCAATAATCAGGAGGCCGCACATTGTTTGAAAAAACAATGTAAAGGACTTAAATGCGTAGGTTTTCATGCCCGTAGTTCTAGATGCTAAATAATAATGTTACGGGTGCTTTGATGTCGTGGTCTAGTGGTCATAAAATAAAGTGAAACGAAACAAAGATTTTATGTTCACTAGACAATGATCTAAAAATCCAGAAACATATAATTTATATAATATAAAATACCGATTACTGTTTTCATTATCAAAACCATTACAAAGACTTTTTCAAGACGACTAAGCTGCCATATTCCATGTGTCAAAGCCTAGGAAAAATAAAGTATTCAAGAAATGAACATGTCTGGCCTTGAAAAACATGCTCGGTTACGTTTATGATTAAAATATTTTCTTACTCAGAATCCTGTAGCTTTAGACATCATTGGATTTGGAGATGAAGCATGGTTTCAATTTAGGGAACATATAAACTAATGGATATAACCAGCAAGATGGTGCAACATTTCAAATGCCAGCACGAGTTAAATTTAAAGTCTATTTGAGGACGGAATTATAATAATAATAAAATAAATAAATTGCTGCTACCCAGATCCCCTTATCTGACTTCTAGCGAATTTTTTGGAGCCTGTTGAAGGAAAAGGCATAGCGCACATAAAACATTGCTCAGAAACTATGAATATTTCCTGTTGCTCATATGGTTAAGATTATCTTTACAAACTAAAGAATAAAAGTATAAAGTAATACTCTCACTTCTACATCCGAATTCTAATAGCATTAAATATGTACTGAAAGAGATTGCAGAGACGAAACAACGCTGTTTTCCTAATTTCTCACGTGTATCATATGAACATAACATAAGTAAGCAACTCAATTTTCAGCAGGGAAATAGTTCATCACGCCTTTTCCCACACTACACACCTTGTACAATCCAATTACCAAGTGAATAAACCATCGACGTCACTGCTTTGTGAGAAGTGTCTGTGCTTGGATGAGAAGGACCATTGCAAGTTAATATCTAAATAACAAAAAGTTTCATAAACAATAGTTTGTTGCCCCACCGAGGGATTCAATATTAAGTTTAGTAGGTATTGATAGATTTTTCGGTTAAAATGTTTTAAATATCCTACAAAGTCTTCTTCTAAACTCACTGGCCAATAGGGACATGTTAACTAACTGAGGTTTATTTTGGAGTTTACCATAACACGTAAAGGGTGTTTAACAGATATGTTAGAACTTGAGGACTTCGAATTTATTTGCCTCGACATTTCATCCTCTGCTATCCGTTTTAACAATGAAGAACTTCAGCGAGGTCAGTGAAAACTTGGTTATTATTATTATTTACGTGAATGAACTAAAAAGCAATTCAAAATAGATTTAGGTAATCACGAAGTGCTCTAAACCCCACTTCTAGCCTAAACAGTAGTCTGCAAGTGTAGATACATACGCCATTTGATTACTATTCCATCAAAGCCAAGAACAACTCATGCACCTTTGAGAGCAGCCGAACAGTTTGCAATTACTTGGAGGAATTGCCACTGTCTAAATGAATTGACAGTGACGGTGGCATTAGCCGCACTTTGCTCAAAGTTAATCAGACTTGTGTGAAATCGCTATGGAACATGCTATGCAAACAATAAGGAAGCCTTTGATCGGTTGCGTCGCTTACAACACTTGGAGAACGTGATCAAAGTCAAATTTGTGAAACTTGATTTGCCTAGTGCTTTTTACGCCCAAAAACCGAGCTTTTCATCGGATGTTTGAAGTTTGACGAAATAAATGGCGACGACTTCACGGAACACCAGCCAAGTATATTCCGTGATCTCCTTCACTAAAGTTCCCGCTGAGATATGGAGGCAATCTCCTGACGGACGTTAAACTTCAGTGTTCAGGTTTATTTTGTTTTATACGACGGTTGTAAATAAAGTAATAGCAACAGTCATGAGACTTATTCAGTACTCAAATGTTACCGTTGACTTATAGAGGCAATGGCTGGATATACGGTGCACACACATACCCGGCGATACGACCCATTTTGCCAAGTGATGTGAGGCGAGCGCATCAAATACCATCTGTGTACATGCAACGTATGACGAGGGGGATATATTTGTGCAAGGTAAAGTGAGCTTTAAATACTAAATGACTAGATATTTTCCCCATTCAATTTCCAGTACCTTCAACTTAATATTTTTATAATTTATATATATATATTCGATTTATAGTATTAAATTATTTCTTGTTTTTTTAAGTTACAATATTTCTTCTTGAATATTCTGTTTATATATATATATATATATATATATATATATATATATATATAAACACAGGTGTTTAGAACATTTAACAACTATGACATGAATTTAATTTAATCTGCAAATACCTTTACTGAAGATGTTCACAGTATCTTCTCTGAACGTGATTAACAGAGCCCTGAAGTTAGACGAAATCTGGGTACATATATTTTTAAGAGTCAGATGGAAATAACCATATTTCCGTATATTTTGGGGTGGGCAGGGCTAGTTTTTTATTTTGCCTTTTTTGCCTATTTTGAATTCTGTTGGCTATTATATAAAGTTAAAAACCTTTTTGTGCCTATTTTGGATCGTCATGGATTTTTTCTGTGATCATTTACGCATTTTAAAATCCACATAAAGAATTTCAACATATCGAAGTGAAAAAAATTACAAAAATTAAATGGCGGTTCGCCTCACAAAAGCATTTATTGAGAATATTGTTACACATTTATTTTTTTTTTATTCAAACAGTTAAAAACTTTGTCCCCAACCCATTCACTTAAGCTCTTTGAATAACAGAACCGTCATTAGTGAAAGAAAGGAAAGGAATACCAGGAAATAAAGAGGATAAGCGAAGTACTGTAGTTTTGAATAGTCTGGTGGATGAACTTGTATCGATCTGGGCGATACAATTCTAGGAAATTTGTTAAGGAACCTTCTCAGCTACACAAATGTAACAAACAGTTGCAAGCGAGAAAGATGAAAGTGGTACTTCTGTGCAATAAACCGTCCCTACAAAGTGTTCAGTACAAGTAATAGAGATATTAACCTCATTCCCCTATAAAGGCATAATATGAAATGAACTCGACCAGAAACCACTGTGTATCTTTCCCTCATTCGCCAGGACTATTCAAAACTGCTTTATCTTGTCATAATATTATGAATATGTTGCTCTTAATTTCTTCCCAGTCAAGTGTTCCGATTTGTACTTTCCTTTCAGTTTCTTCTTCCCCTTTCCTCAATATGTTCACTACCTGATATTTGTCATAAAAGTTTTTTTTCATATAGGCCCTAAGGGCATTTAGTACGAGTCAGCTATATGATGTTATCTTCTCCATGTTAAAATCTTCTTGTCTTTCAGGTCTAGCTCGATTTGATTCAGAAATTCCGTTTTGGCAATGAGTTCATCAGGGCATTCGACATTGTGGGGTCTGTTTTATAACTTAATCCTTCTTGATCAATGGTACCTCCTATCTATGGGTCTCAAAAGTTTTAGTTAGGGCCAAATCCAGTGAATAATAATTCAGTGACCCAGGTATTTGATAGTTATATAGAATATTAAATAATTGCAAGTGCCTTGTGTATTACATTCGTAACAGTTTTTACAGGTAGGAATTAAATCTTTTCTTTATTTCTTAAGATATTCGGCGCTGGGGAATGTTTTCTTCAAATTCATTTTTATGATTTTTTTCTCAAAGCTTTACTAAACACTTACACTTATATGTATTGTTAATTGTTTTGATTTATTTGCAATTTATTGATAATATATCGGGGAACTGTAATTATGTAGCTTCACTGTTATTAATTTTAAGCGTGTAAAACATTCAATAGTTGCAGTTTTCTAATGATGTTTAAATTTATTGAATTTTTATTTTAAATTGTTAAAATACGTTAAATTTTTTCTTCCTGGGGATTCAGTTCATATCCAAACACATGCATTGCTGTAACTAAGAGAATGCGAAATTAAACCTATACGAAATTGAGCTCCTTTGTTAGTAGCAACTTAGCTTGGAACTGAGCTCAATTGGAAAGTTAGTGTACTGCTATTTTTTACATTGTTACTTATTAATAGTTTTGTATTTGCTTTGTGCCCTTAGCTTTTTATTTAAAAGATTATAGTAACTAAAATAATGTTAACCATGCTTTCCAAAATATTACATATTCTGTGTATATAGTCGGAGAAATGGAAACCCTCGTTATATTTAAAATTACCACTTGGTGCACGTATTTTATACACTACCTGAGAACACCGTATTATCTGTACAAGCTCAATAATACTGGTTGCCGAAACACCTGTGACAAAAGGTTCAAAATAGTTCTGTGATTGTGAATGATCTTGGATGCTTCAGCTTGAACTTTACAACTATATAATTGTGCCCCTGATTATTCGGCAACTTCTCTGTCCTATCTGTGCTGGTGTACACATATTTTCAGTTGATAGTGGTTGAAACATATTTGTGGCCGACTTATATTTGCAATTACCATTTTAGATTTTGCTTTGAATCTACAAAATCTCTGATACTTGAGGTTTCCCAATGTGGATAGGATTCTGAGTGATTTTTTTTAAGAAAAAGTAGAAATGCTAGGCAAATTTAAGTGTCTACGAACTACAAGCTTATCGCCCCGAAGATGTCTGAAAAGTTAAAAAATTCAAGGCGTTGCTTTAGTGAGTTTATGCGTCACGAAAACGCGGTATTACAAGGATCGAAATATAGTTAGGCATTTCTTAAAAGCGACAAGGGAATTACATAAAGTGGGGACTCAGAATTGACTTAGGTGATAATCTGGTTAGTTGGACGGAGTTGTTGCTCGGGAATCTGACTGAGTGCTTTAGGGGAGAGATGCATAATTGGGGTCCATTATCATCATCAGTCCCTGGAAGCCACTTCTGTGTGTCCATCTCTGGCCTCCCCCATTTGCACACATCTGAAGCAATTTGAGCTAAGTACCACAGCGAGTACATTGCAGAGGTGCCGTGCGGCGCCTACAAAAAGCAAGTGCGTCTACTGATATGCAAGGCTGCAGTATTTTTAGACCAGGATTTCAGCTGCAGCTGTCTTAGTGATTGAAATTCACAGTGGCTTTTTCCTCTTTCCTCTTGTGAAAAATAAAAACCCTCGCCAGGTTCAGATGTGATATCAAAACAAGGAATGTTGGAAACAACCATAATATTATTACGTACACATTATATTAAAGTTAAAACATTTCAATATGTCGTGACCTTGAAATGTCAACATTTTTACAAATTAGTTATTATATTAAAGAATTATATTCAAATAAAATTTAATATATAACTAAGTGTGTATCACACTGCATAGATTGTACAATTATTCTTTTGTTTATCGGTCATGGCAGTGTATTTGTTGGTATATTTAAATATTTTGAATATAAACTTTAATTATAATAATTCATGCTATTATTATGGAATGGGAGGGCGATACACTTATAAAGCATAGCAATAAGAAACCAGACGCAAGTAAATTAAAAAATCGGCAAAATCAAATACACAAGCAGATACCCAGAAGAAAATTAGGATTTAAAAATATTACCATCTACAACATAAGTTCAAATGCAGGGATAAAATTACCAAAAAATGAAGAAGTCTATTCATTTCATATTATTCAATGTCCTTTAAACAAAAATAATTATTTATTCTGAAGTACACTTAACTTTTCCTAACGAAACGTCTACAGGAAACAGAGGAATTGGGGCTTAAATTTTAAAAAGTACTGATTTAAGTTATTCTAACTTTTTTATGTGGTTCCTGTTTTATTTACATGCTGTTTTAAGAATAAAATAGATGCAGTATCTTTTAAAAGTAAATTGTTTAAAGTAATACAGCGTACATACAATCTGATAATTTACTTGGATTTGGTAAGCGAAAAATTCAATTAAAAACGCCCATGAAAAAAATTGTATCATTTCATTATAAGAAAAATCATATTCACGCCATATAACTGATTCAGTTTATAGTTTGATTCATTTTACCAATTAAACTACAAAAAGATCTATTCGAAATAGTTCTTAAACGAGAACATGGCCTGGTTAGGTAACTAGGAAAAAATAAAGCTGAAACTGTTTAACATTAGTAATTTATTTTTCGTAGTTTTCCTCATAATAAATAATATTACAAGGATATTTCCCAAAGTTTCTACCAAACGTTTGTATTTTTTGTCTGTAGATGTAAGTTTGAAGGAAGAAAAAAATTTTCACGTTTACAGATATCACTAAAGCCTATTTCATCTTGGGTAGATGCAGAAGATCAACAGTCAAGTCAAATTCAGTTTTTTTTTCCTATCAAAATATTTGTCATTGCACACAAATACGAAAGCATTTGTCTTCTTATTTATATGTAGATGAAATAGTCACTATTTTTTTTAAAATTGTGAAATAAAGGCAATGATTTGGCTGTGTTTGAAGTTTTTATAAGTAAGAACTAAGATCTAAGAAGTATGCTCTATAGTTTTAAATATAAAAATCCGTAAAATATAAATTTTATGATTTTTTCATCATATTTATTACAAAAATAGGCGTTTGCCTGAATATTTATTGTTAATAAATAAAATATATTATGTTTATTATGAAATAAATATGATTTTCATACAAAAATTGCTCACATTTGAAGTTTCATTTAATATAGCCTTAACACTCGTATCTGACAAGTGGGAAATTTTACATGACTGTTTAAGATCTAATTTTTTTTTTCTATTAAATCTTTCAGTGTGTGAAATAGTTATTTTCTTGTCACATTTTCCATCAATGTTGTTAGATCTACAAGTTAATCATATACAGAACAATGCTCGTTCATTCCTGGAATGAAGATGTTTACAACTTTTTAGAGCTTAATTGGCATACTGGGACTTGTTTGCGGATCACACTAGCTGGTTGAGTATGGGCATTTTCCTAGCCAAAGTGCACGAAGCTAGAAACAATTTATTTGTTGGTTAGAATGCAATAACAATGTAATTATAAATCATGTAATGTGTTTCCATTCATATATCTATAAATGTTGTTCTTTTCACGCTTTTAATATTTATTTATTAATATTTAAATTGAAATTCATTATAGTACTAAGAAAAATATAAATACAAACTATAAAGAATCTTCCACCTATCTAACCCAGGCGATTTTAGGTATAACCCCTCACAATTATAACAAATTTTAATACAATAATTAATTTTACCTAAATTCAAAGTACAAACTTTCCATCTCGATTGCATCAGTCCCCAGTTTCCGGTTCATCAGCAACCACCTACTGATTATTATTATTATTATTATTATTATTATTATTATTATTATTATTATTATTATTATTATTTGTTCCTATTCCTAACTATGTGTCATACTTAAGCATGTACAATCTATGATCCATTCACCCAGCGCCAGAGAAAAAGCAATGAACTGATATATTTTAATTTCTATTTATTGTTCAATTAATTTAAAAAATAGTTCAGCCCTTTGTTTGGCAGTGTTATGAGATAAATGGATCCTACTAAATTATCAAGTTGCTCGGAGCAGCTAATTTCTACACCACCCGTACAAGACTTGACAAATCCTCCATCCGTACAGGTTTACACTCTGCCAAGCTACAAAATAACCAGCGAGTACTTGCTTTCGTTTTTCATTAAGGGTTTTGTTGCTTCAGCATTACAATAGCTACAGTCTTCACATTTTAAAAACAGAACTTTGTGAATGGCCAGTGATTTTATGTTACGTTTTTCTAATTTATTTCTTTTAACCTTTTACCACAGCAAATTTCTATATTTAAATTTTTCTTTACGTTGATACGAGAAATGAACTAATGAATTTTTTTTTTTTTTTTTTGGAATTAACAATGAAAATGAACATTAAGAATCTCACATTTTTTTTCAAAACCTGTTATCTACATGATCCTTTTTTTATTCGGTTTATTTATGGACGCTGTTTGACATCCCAGGTAATCAGTGTCCCATTCAATTCAGAGCTTGAAACGGCCAACAAATTTCAGAAATACAGTGGGTATTTCTTAATTTTTAGAAATTTAAGGATACGCAAAACCATTTGTAACGCCTAAAAGTCCTTTGTTTGTGATTAAAATAAAATGCACAAAGGTAGATAAATGTGGTAAATAGTGTATTAAATCTTGATTTTCGATTAAAAGTGCATGTTTACTATCATAGTGAGTAATTCTTACGGTTTAATTTGTATATTTATGATCAAAATAATGAATAAGATACGCTAGTTAACTTTAGTATAAATTAAATGTTAATAAGTTTATTAACTCTATATATTTATTTATAGCGTCAGTTCGCCACTGCTACTTTTATTCATCGGTTGATCCTGTTCGTCCTTAGTGCTTTGCGATTGTCAAACTCTTGCAGATTAGCAAACACTGGTAATAAGGCTAGGAACATCTTTGCACAGATGCTCATACAATCTGCCGAGGAACTATTTGACAGCTTTGTAGTTCTGTTATAAAGTAATATTTTCAATTTATTTTAACCCGTACTGCCATTGTGCTGCTTTTCCATTGTTAAAATTCCAATTTACCTCCATGTTTTAAACGAAATGCTACAATACATAGGCAATGTGAATTTTATTTGCTTTCTACGTCTACATTTTAATGACCTTTGTAATTCTATGCCTGCTGAAAAGCACTGCCATATTTTTGCATTTTCAAAAGCAACCAAAATTGGAGTCTGCCTTAGACAGCTAGAGAACCTGCTTCTCCCCCCCCCCTCCTCTCTGGTATAATATATACCTTTCGTCAAAGAGAAGACAGAAAAAAATAATAAAATAACTCCTGTCAGTTAGATAACATGCATGTATTACGTTTGTAAGGAGTTGTGAAAAACACCCGGAAATTTCTGTCAAGTACAGCAGCCTACTGTAAGTGATCATGTAAACCCTTACGAAAAGGAGATGAGAGCTCTAACACATTCTTGTCGTCACATAAATGTCTCTTGTAAATGGCATTCCTGTTTATTATACTGTACAACTGTTGCATCAACATCTCTTCCAGCTGCCATAAACATCTGATGGTGAAGTTTTCCTTAATTCTTTGTTTGACAAACAGAAATAAAATTTCAGGGAAAAAATCACATTACGATTTAAGTATTAGTGACTTGGAGAATATCTTGGATTACGTTAAAACTATTTTATTATTTTTTTATTTTCAAATAGTTAAAAGTGTTGTCTTGGAATAACGATCAATTCCACGCATGAACGCTATTTCAAAAACAAATTATCGCCGGTTCAACCCCGATCAGGGCGTAAAATTCCTAAGTATGACTTCCTTCGGAAGGGAAGTAAAGCCGTGGGTACCGTGTCGTAGATTTTCGGCACTAAAAAGAACCTCAAGCCTGAAAGAAGAGGCTTCTGAACAAAATTTATTGGCCGTTTCACGCCCTGAATTGAATGGGACGCTGATGATCTGAGTTGTTAAAAATCGTCCGCAAATAAACCAAATCAAAAACGCAAAAAATAGATTAATCATATAATAATAATAATAATAATAATAATAATAATAATAATAATAATAATAATAATAATAATATACAGGGAAAATACATTTAAAGATAAAAATTCCCAAAATACGAGTATAGAGCTGAATTTTCATAAAATATGTGTATGTAACAGGTTATATTTGACTAAAATTCAAAATTACATAGTAATGGTTTAATTATAATATGTATGCATATAATAGATAGTATTTAATTTATAATATGTATATCTATATAATTCATGTTATTTAACAATAAAAGTCACCAAATTACAAACTCGTGGTTTCATTAAAATTCGTTTGTATAAAATGTGTAGTATTTAAAATTAACACGTGAAAAGTGTTTTTGATATTTTACGAAACATTTTACGTTCCTTTCTTTACAATCCTTGTAATATACCGCACCGTTCCCTCGTAGTTCACCATTATGTAGAAATAAAGGGGAAAGAATCATAAATGCGTTGCCAACTAATCACATGGTTTGCAGTTCCGCCTAAACTAAAATACAATTCAGGAAGGTTTGAGAATGGACTTTAAATAATAATAATAATAATAATAATAATAATAATAATAAGTAATAGTAAATGGCATTAATGTTAGAACAAAATAAGCACATTGTTCTACATTACCACAAAATTAAAATTTGCCAAATACTATATTTTAAATTCATATCATCTGCATTCCGGTCCCTCTGTTTGGCTTAAGGCTATATAAACTCTCAGAAGAGGGCAGATATAATCAACTGGGTGAAGACAAGGCTAGCCTCTATAGTAACAAAAACTTCATGAAATACTCCCTTCACCTTTCTCTGACAGTGACGTGAAAAGGCACCACAACGCTTGGGCAAGGCAGGCTGCGTCTTCGACCATATTATTGGTGATCTGCTATCTACAACTTAGTAGCTCATATAAGGAAGTAGTTCAGTTCGTCAATTAAAATTGACACATATGAGGTGACACACTCATTTTGGCACATTCGGCCTTGCAGCATTAATGAACTGTGACAAGCAGTTAACTTATATCGCTTCTCGTGATAGAAAATATTCATCGCTTTCTTCTCAGATTCACTTATTGGTATTACAACAAGATCACTTCTAGAAACTGTTGGTGAATAGTACAGACATTAATCACAATTAACATAAGTAATCTCACAAGAGGGTCTGAGATTGTACGGCCAGAAATTATCTGGAAAGCTCAGACCCTTGTGTGATATTTATTAGGGTTATTGCAAGAATAATATAAGAATTTAAATATAATTCCCCTAAACTTGATTTACAACATTGTAATAATTGTGAATTTGTATTATGGATACTTAAACTTTTCAAGTCATCTAGCAATAGACGAATGTAGATTATCAGTAATACCAATAGAAAAGAGTAAAATACGGGGTTGGGACTATTTCATGAATAGAATAATAATAAAAGTAATATATTCGCGCATGGATTATTAACAAACTTATGAATACCTACCTATTCAGATACCGTGAGAATGAAATAGACGAAAGTCGACTATTGCAATCGCTATCATTCGATTTACTAATATCAAATGAGAAAAACAAAACAGAGAAAGAAATTTACCATTCTGAACAACATGTGTATTAAAATTTGTGGTATTGTGGTATTATAACATATTGTTATATAAGTTTATAAAATTATTTTAGACTGTTTGGCTGAATACACAAAAGCAATTGCTTGAGTGAATACACATTAGTTAGTTAAATTTACAATTACTGAAGATACAGAAAAGTGGTCGGTGATGTGTGCTCAGGAACTATATGGTGTAGGTATAGAGTTGGCTGCAATGACTACAGGACAAATGTACTTGCGTGATAACAGGGAATTAATAAAACTTTACGATAATTTCATTGAGATATCCGGCTGTGATTAGCCAATATTAAAATATTTTCCTGTTTCATTGGTCGACTTTAAGATGACGTCACATTAGTGTAATAGTCATTAAAAACCCTCTATAAAACAGTACAGCTATATAATTATAAATCATAGGCAGTATAACTAACCTTTTATATGCATTACACAGCACAGCTAGCTTGCAGGTACTGTTGCTAAAGTCATTATCCTTAAAAAACTGATTAGTGCGTCTTTACCTGCAACAAAAGAAAAGCATAGCTGACTTTTCATCATATTTTAAACTAGTGAATTGTTATTTTTTTTATTTGTCCTAATAAACTTTGCTTAATTACCAATATCGTCAAATATTAGAGTGATAATCATAAATATTTTCCCCGTAATAAGCTCATAAATAATGGTAAGTTATGCTATGGAACCCATTATTCTGCTAAATGATTTTAGATAGAACATTTTTGATTTGGAAAAGAAATATGTTCTTTGGCTGAAACAACATTTGTTTATTTTGTATGATTAAATCTTTGTATTTTTGATAATATCAAAAAAAACACACACACAATTTTGCTTGTACATCTTTTCCTTCGCTTAGTCAGTCCAGTCTTCACTTCCTAAATTCTCACCATTAGAAATATGATCCTTAAAATACTAGTACAGAATTTTTTGAAAATGATGAAAGATTCGCTTAGGAGAGTTTCAGGGGAATTTCATTTGTATAAGCTTTCTCAAACTTATTTTTCCCTTTGCTTAGGAATTTCTCTATAATTAATCCGCTTGATTAAACATGTTTCCAGATCTCTGGGCTGCAGTTACTGGACGGGACGGATTTTATAGGCGAACTCTTTCAAACAGTTGAGCAACGCCACTTGGGTACTGCCAATGGAGAGCCCGGACTGTCTTGCAAGGCGCCGCACTGACTTCTTGAAATCCACAGCATATACAGTTTACGCGTCGACCAATTTTTCCTCTGTTTACACACATATTACAAGTGTCTATGGAGGGTTCTTGTCTCCAAATCCATGAATTTCTACTAATAACATATTCAGACACTGCAAACAAAGAAATATTTAAGAGCTACAAAGTATCGCTAATGGGAAGAAAAAACGTTGTAGCAATCTAGTAAACTGTCAAAAATGTTTCATAGCTTGCATTGCGTTGTCTAAAAATGTTTTCTTTCAAAATACGAGTTTAATTGTTTGAGAGTCCTCTAAAATACTTGTTTAATTTAAATCTAAATTGTCATAGCTCCAAACAACTCAGTATTTTGATTTTAATTATAATATGTAATACTTGCATCCTGATTCCATATTAGGACATAATATCCCAATTTAATTTTTAGTTATTACCTTTTTACATTTTTCAATACAATTTAATTTCTACAAATATTAAAATCTACAGAACCTAGAATATAACTAAACAACACTAAAACTTCAAAACACTAAACCGATACTGGAAACCAAGCACTAAGGTTATTTTAACTATAACTTATAATTAAACCTATAATTGATACTGGTGCCCAGTAGCAATATATTTTTAACTTCGTTTATGTTTCAAATAATGTGCTTTTTAAATGCCTTAACTTTTATAATTAATTACATCTACAATTAATATTTACAATTTTATACAATTTACTATCTAAAATCTTCATTTCTGTTGATGCTCAGTGTCCGGGCAGCTCTCCACCGGAATTCCAGACAACAGGACCTGGACATCAATGTAGTTACTGCAGGTCTCAAACAGCAGCTATACTGGACCATGATGTGTTGACAGTACAGTTTCCTTTTCTTCTCCTTTTGCTTCATCTTCTTCCACTTTTTACATTTTAGCTGTACCTTCATCAGAGATTTGGACTGGTTGTTGCGTTTTACTTCTCTGCTTCTTCTTTCTTCTTCTACTTTTCCATATATTCCTTATATTTTCTTCCTTTTGTTTTCGGTTTATTTCTTCTCTCGACTGCTTCCTTTCCTCTCGAAGACCGGCGTTATTCTCTTCTTTTGTTACTTGTACACCCTTCCTCTGATTCAATTTGAGTGCAATCTTAATCATCTTCTTGTTTTTGAACTGAATCCTTTTGTATCTTTCTTGCCTTTCTCTGATTCTCTGGGATCTTCTAGGGGAATGTGCGATTCTGGAAGTTGCGTTTTTTCTCTTATTTTATTTTATTGTTTCTATATTCTTCTCTGCCATTTACATGATATTTCATTTCCTAAATCATTCAATACCCTAAAATCATCTTCATCTCTCATGACATTCCAAATGTATTTCCTTACAAGTAGCCATCTTTCCTCAGCTACAGTTAACTTATATTAACAATTCAGTTGTAATAAAAAGGAAATAAGAGGTTGATTCTTCATAGTTTACAGAGTGCAAAACATAATTTGACGATCGCACACAGTATCATTACCGCATCAGCCGGAGTTACTCTGCTGCGTAGCGTGAGACCCAAACAAATGAATGAAACAATGTAGCTTTTTATGTAAATCAGACTATTAGATTTATATTGTGTACAACCCGTGTATCTTCAGTTTTTCAGAGAAGTTTATCTGTCTGTACTGTGGTAGGAAATGCTCTAGCACTACAAAGCATTGAATTTCATCAAACACTTGTGGAAAGCGAGATCTACTCCAGTGCAGTCAGTCGCTGCTTGTTAACCGTATGAAAACACTTGGTCTAGGTGACAGTATCAACAAGATCCCAGACCCTTCAGCTTGTTTGTATCACAGAACCACGTTGTAGCGATCCCTATTTGATATTCAAAGCCAATTAAATTATACGAGTATTATAGCGCTGATCTAATTTCATGGTGCCTACATACGAATGCAGGTGCGCGCGCGCGTGTGTGTATGTGTGTACTTGTGCTAAGGCCAAAGTTTGGTTGCCGGCGTGGTCGAGAAAATTATGATAACGCTGGTCCCAAGAGAGGCAAATCCATGAGGGTACAGCGCATCAAAAGCTAACACTGGCTTCTACGTCATACATTTTTAATGGGTACGCGTTCTTTGCGGTGAGTGTCTGCTGTTTATGTCGGCCTGTTTGCAGATTGGTCTTCTCAGAAGAGGAAAAGAGAGGCCCTGGTGGCCGTTCCCTTTAGTATATTTTGAATAGGGTCTTATTCGTCCTCCACTTCTTCAGAGGCGGCCCGTCAATAAGGAACGCCTTCCCCCCAAAGAAAATGCATTAATTATTTATCATTTTCTCCTTTCCTGGTCAACTTTTAAACAAAAAATGCGTGAAAACAGCTATGTACTACCTATAACTTTTTAATTATATATTATGCAATAAGCGCATTTCCTTCCTACTACAGTAGCGATCAGGCGGGTCCTCCGTTAGCCGGGGAAACTCCTGGATCAGCTCGGAACATTTTACACCTTCATGGAGGACTTATATTTTCTTCTTCCAAGATGGGTTGCCTTTCTCCTGCTTATTTCTGCGTTCTATTGGGCCAGCAGGAAGTTCCCATTCACAATGAAAAGTAAACGTAAAAGCTAGATGTCATGTACTGTAATGGAACCATTTACAGTGAATCACGTAAACATAAAAATAAACGTACAATTAGACGTAAAAGATTGGAACGTCCAAGGTTCTGTGTCTTTTTTAATTTAAATTTAAGAAATCAGTCAATAATAATGCAGTTGCTTTTTGTAGAGCTCTACGGTTGTTGTTGATTTATTTACGGACGCTCTTCAACATCTCAGGTCATCAGCGTCCAATTCAATTCAGGGCGTGAAACGGCCGAGAAATTTTATCAAGAGGCCTCTTTTTTCAGGCTTGAGGTTCTTTTACATGCCGCAAATCTACGACCGGGACCGGAAGGAAGCCATACTTAGAATTTTTAGGCTCGAAAATATCCATCGATTCCCAACCCTTGATCTTAGGTTTAGTAGACAAATATGGTTACCACTACATCATAGAACCGACTGAAATCTGTGGCAGAGAGAGCTGAAGATCAGTGGCATCAATGAACAAAAGATTGATTGCATTATAAGAAAGTTATCCTTGCTTGTATTACTCCAAGCAAATTAGTTACTGCACTTTGCATTGTGTAAACGCTAACGCCGTCTGCTCAGAAGCAACCATTTTCAATCAGCTGTTAGTTAATCTTCGCTTTTTTTAATTGGCTAATATATTAGCGTCTTTCATTGTGAATCTCTGCATACTTGTAAATTTACTGTTACGTCTTATTTAATTGGTTAAGACGGCTCATGGCCAGTGCTCTCTTCTTAGGAACCCAAATGTTGAACGGTTATCGACACCACGCATACCTGAAAAAGGATTGTTTTCGCACTTTTTTTGAAATTGGGTGACTTCTTCACTGTTTGTCAATGGAGAGTTAACTGATAAGTTACACAAAAGCGTATCTGTTTTGTGGCAATGAATAAAGGGGACGTTTTATTGAAGACTCCATTTTTGCGTCTAAGTTTAACTGTTAAGTTGGACGTGAAACGATTTGTAGCTCATCAACCGAATGTTTAGGAACTTACTGAGGAATACGGCACAAAATTGAGGTTTTTATGGTGCATGTAAAGTGAGAAACGTATCTTGTCTACATAAATGACATTAGAAAAAAATAGAAGGGGAAAATTTCGTTTCTGTATAGGGCGACAAAACAATAGAAACTACATGCATATCACAACTTCTTGTGATATTACGATATATCAGGGGGGTAAATTGGTTGAAAGATTCATAAAATTCATTGCTGTTTCTGAATTGACTACAGAAGCTAAAGGCGTGCTTTAACAGCTGAATTAGAAGAGTTTCATATAAACCAGAAGTTTGTAGCACAAATGTATGATGACAGAATAGCGGGTGTCGTGTAGTTATGTCCCTGGCCTTCTACAGATGTCACGAGCCGCCACTGCCTAGAAGTGTCATAAACTTTTAGACATACAAATATAACAATGTTAGGAGATATATGGCATAATATTCACTGAAAAACATTTCCATTTTTTTTTTTCACTCAGTTATCCAAACTTGAGCACACTGCAGCTAATGATTACGAGCCAATCCTTTATTAGCGAAGGGTCCAAGTCACACTCGTTTTTTATTAGCGCCAGTCAAGAGCTAAGAAGCTGCCTTCACCTTTCTTGTAGAGAGGCTTGACAAGGAATCCAAGAGGCTATAGTGATGAGTCATGCCAATATTTGTAAAGGTAGCATTAAAAGCTTTATTTATTACACGAATAAAAATATGTAGCTTTTCAAAGTACCATAGAGTTGTCATTATTTAAAATAATTAACCTTGTTTTCTGATTCTTTGTGTTGCTTGATGTTTTCCGTGCTAAGTGGGTCATAAGTCGTAAAGAATTCTCACACTTTGCAGTTGAAGTGCTAAACTTTACCAGAATGGCGATGTTCTATCACCCAGGACGAGTGGGTTGACCCACAAGCAGAAACCACGCAATCTGCTGGAAAGCCGCACAATCTACGATGACTTACCAGCAAATGACAGTTTGAAAGTGTGTCGCTGCTAAGTAGAAGAGGAACGTGCAGACAATTATCGGCCCAAACTTGGGGATGCACAATTTCAGCCCACAACCGTCCTCAACGCTTTTGTAGTAGTGTTCGCTTTTGTTCCTACGACCATCGCCTGTTATGTTTTCTAAATTTCCTTCATTGTAGAATAAAGTTGCTGTCAATATTAAAAGTAACGTTAAAAATTAGTGAAAATTTTTGTTTTGAGAAGTTGTTTGTGTCATTTTATTAACTTTCAGCAGAGGCCAAAAATAAAAAGATAAAGAAGAGAAGATAATAAATGGGCGCAATTAAGAGCGAAAAAATATTTGATAAATGACAGCTATCAGGAGGAAAAACGATCGGCAGGGAGGGGAAAATTTAGTAAATTGGCGCCCCTAGGCAGATATTTTTGTCCCTTATCTCGAAATACTAGACCTGCGTTTAAAACATGATGGTGTATGTATACAGAAAGCTACTTTGTTTCCAGAACATCTAACAAACACTAAACTGGTGAAAACGAAGAGAAAATAAAGTTCTTTGAGTCAAAGAATTTAATAAAGAATGATCATGTTACGTAAATGCATCATGTTACGATCTTGTAACTGGACAAATTATTAAAGAACTTTCGGAGATATCGCGCCAAAAATTACTATACTTGTTTTAAATTGGCACTGGAAAGTTGCTTAAGTTATATCTATACTGAAACGAGGAAAGTCATTAACTGAAGAAACATCATATTGGTCAATATCTCTGCTTACTATCATGTGGAAAATATTTTAAAAGCTACATTTAAAGAGATTTATTATAATTATAAAACAAATAGGGCTAATCACAGCTCCTAATTTAGCTTTAAGAACAAATTTCTACTATACGCAAAGTTCAAAGTTTCCCTTAAAGGGGAAAAAAGTCTGTACCGATATTCCACGGTCATTTGACAAGGTTTGTCATGAAGGCCTGGAGTTTAAATTGCAACGAGATATACCAAAACAGTAATTTCAGATACTTAAACAATATATTTCTTATATGCGTTTCAGAGTATATCGTGGGAAAGAATATTTAGCTGGTGTGCCCCAAGAAATGCGTGTTATATGCTCGAGATGTTCCCAGCGTTAATAGCATTTGCTGAGTATACAGCAATCTTTGTTGTCCAAGAGTGTTCAGAGTGACGCATAAGCTACAAATACATTAAATAATATATGTGATTGATCTAAATAGTGACGTAATAGACTAAATGAAACTAAATCTACCCATGCACATTTCACCTACAAAAACGTGATTCTTTTTCCAGTTTCGATTAACTATTTAAAGAGTCCCATATGCAAGCATAGTCAAATATCTTGGGACGAATCTGTCTGTTAAATTAAAGTTGCAACATTTCAAGCAGAAAAAAGAACTTAAAATCAAGTACAGTACATTTTACTGGGTTCTTGGACATAATACAGAACTGTAAACATGAAATAAGCTCTTGATCTATAAACAGGTATTGAAACCTGCTTAAATATGACATCCAATTATGGAGCTGTATCAGTAAAGCTAAAGTCGGGGTGTTGCAGATATTTCAGTATAAAGAGCTTCCAGTATTATAAATCATAAATAACTATCCCCATCGTAAACTAACATTTTTTTCAGTCTGTAAAGTAATTTCAAGAAATACAGTAAAGCACTATCATTGTCTTCAAGTGAATCCTGAGATGCAAGCAGTCCGCTTGTAGACAGCAAAGTGTCCCAACTAAAAAGAACTAAATCATATGAGATGCTTACCAAGAGTAACAAATTAGTGTGATAATGAATTTTATTTATTAATATAATTTCCGTAGAAGTGATCTATGATTTAAGATGTTAAAATATTTAAGTATCTATAGATTGGTTATGATAAAAAAAAACTCGATTTCTTGAAAAATCTCAGCTACGTTTATTAAATTTAGAAATAAAGGAGGAAGAGGGAGTAGGTAAATTTTTAAATAAAGTGAGACGGCTCAGATCAGAAGAGACAGACAACCGGAAAGGGGGGATAGGGGAACATAAGTCACACAATATATATTTCTTGTTGTACATTTATGCGGGTGGATGTAAGCTATTTACTTTTGTCTTTTTTTTTTCTTTTCTATTTTTTTATTTATGTATTTAACTTTTTGCATTATATATTGCTTCTTTTTCCATTATTTATTTAATTAAAATATGGTTGGTTTCTTAAGCGTTAAATGTTGATTTATGTACTTTCATTATTTCCTAGTGTACTGGAAAAGACCCGTGCGAAATAAATGCGTTAGATTTGTAAAAATATATTTTGTAAATAAATACCTATTACTACTACTATTACAACAAATACGAATGATGGTTTATTTGGTTTGGAGCTGAAGAAGTTTGTAAAGCGTCTTCCTTATTGAAAAATTGTTGGATAGAGAACGGAAAAGTAAGAAATTTGGGGGCGTAAAATTGGGAGAATATGAGGGATGTGGAATCACCTGCCAACAAGTACCTGCATAGCTACTTTCGTCATGTTAACATAGGCGTACGTTAGTGTCGCAGTATCAATTAATGCATTCTTCTCGGCCTTTTTTCCTTCGATTTTTCATCATCAACAATACTCGATAAGAATGGCCGATGCTGTTCAAGAGCTAAGAGATGATGAGTAAGCAGCGATGGTCACCTCTGACTTTTGTCGTTTTCACTTAAAGTGTGCGATATCTATACTGGGGATATTTTTAACCTTATCCATGAAATGCAAATCTCATACGATGGCTGACTATTAAAACCCAGTACCTATGCTAATTCTCGAAGATAATAATAGATCAAAGTGTTGAGAAGACCTTCATCAAAGCCGAACGTGGCGAATGGCTCTCAGGTCAAAGTGATCCTCTTTGAGAGGACAGAACCCTTTTCTCCCCGTGCTTTCTCCAACGGCACTGTCCCCATTGACGCCACAAATGTTTCTAGTCGCCTCCGCTGCCTATGCTCCTTTATTAATATAAAAAATAACAAATCAGAAGTGTTCAGTTTTTTTCCACTTGACACTCCGTCTACTTTTGCTCACAAACAGCGCAAATTCTTCAAATCTGCAAGGCACAATGGTCCAAATAACGATGACAGGTGACAAACGGTAAACAAAGATCTAGGAATGCATTTTTGTAATGACGAACAAGAACGTTACGAGCATAAACCTAATTAAAGTAGCATGTGCTGAATTCAGATCTAAAATTCAAAATTACCCATATTTTTTGGAGGAATTAGGGTTTAAATTTCTTATAAAATTTAAAAGAATGAGAGATTTAAATATTTTAGCTATGTATACAATCCAACCTGACAAACAACTAACGTATATATAATATATTTATATTATATGTACAACATTGACATAAAATGTCTGAAGAATCCAAAGAAATAGTTCAAATTACTTTATTCAAAGCGTTTTTCCCCTGTACCGTTCTTCTATGATAGCATTGTTGTAATGAATGAGCCTTCTACCTGCTCATTACTCACAATATTCCACAGTCAACAATGATTATAATAAGTTCTAATGGAAATGTAGCCTCAGTGATAAAGCCAATGGCCTAGTTCAAAAGTGTTGTGTTTACCATTAACATGTCTTTCATTATCCCTTTGTAATTTTCAATCCTTACATTTGCCAGAAAATTGATCCACACAGAGTGCCTTGCTTTTTTTTTTTTTTTTTTTTTTCCCCATTGCCCATACTTTATGTCCAAAATTTTGTCGCATCGCGTACACATTTATACTACTGCATTCCTCTCCCGATCCTGTTGAGTCCCAATCAACAAGATAGTCGAATTCACCCTGAGAAATTGTTGTCACTGAAGCGTGGGCAGCAACACAAAAGCGACCAAATCTACAAAACCACTTCAAGAATGGCATCACAACGTGAGGCCACTCGCCGTCGACGGCAAATACTTCTAAATTGGTGTCCAACTTGGGGCACTCAGCAGCTTCATAATTAGGCTCTAATTGGTAAACCCCATTAAATCGCTTTAAAATTTGGCGACCAACGTAGGACCAACAGAAGCATCAATAAACTGCTTCATAATGTGGCGCCTACTTGAGTGCCATAGTAAACTGCCTCACACGCCGCACGACGATCATTGGGGTCTACCGAGGTTATCAAGAATGCATTGCGGGTTTACATCTGACCAGTAGCCGTTTCGTTTGATATACCAGTTTAAAAAGCTTGCTTCAGCGGACATCGCCAGATCTGTCAAAATGCCTTAGTTAATTCTGATCAGTAATGTTGCTCAGAAATCTCGTTTGTGCACAAGGTCTAGCGGCCGCAACTGTTGAACCATTTGCATCTTGAACGTACGAAACTTTAAATGAAGATTCACAATTCATGTTCTGGAATTGCGACGAAGAGATCGCTGGGAGCTTCGCTGCAGATCTGCTCCAATCCTTTGTATATTTTCTGGCGTTCGAATCGTCTTTGTAGGTCCTTTATACTTCGTATTGATTACGGAACCACACTGACGCCACTTCTGCACCCAGCTGGATATTGCCCTCCTGTCTGGAACACGGACATAGAACACGTTGCATGGCCACAACTCTTCAAACGCACGAACGCCTCCACTGCCTCAATACGCACCTGCACGTTCCATGATGAAGTGAATGGCACACCTTACAGATGCGATTACGTTCAACAGATGGCGCGAGTGCACGTCGACCTCTGCAGGGTTGCCAATTACAAGTGTACTATTTCCCATGGGCACCCTGTATTTAAGTGGTTAAGCTAGTTATACAAATTAGATGTGGTATTTTAGCCCACTATTCTATTACAAAAGCATTCTGTTAATAAAACATTTGAATTATCCAACTAATCTCATTTTATGGAACTCAAATTTAACTTATCAATTTTTCAAACATATATTAGTGATATATTTGGGCAGGGATTGAGGCATTATTAAAATTGATCCCCATGGAGCCATTTCATTTTCGGGATTCTACTATGTACAAAGCCAGAACCCAGAACCCAGAACCCCCAACCCGGTCTATTTCTTTTTTAAGTAGTGTGCGCCACTTGATAATTGTAAACAGCAAAAATTCGCAGAGAGCCAGGTCTGGACCGTATGGTGGGTGATTCACAGTGTCACTCTCAATTCTTGCAGATAGTCTACTGTTTTCAAAGCCGTGTGCACACAGATATTGTTGTGAAGCGGCAATCCTCACAATTTAGACTTCGGCATTCTTTCTCTTAGTGTTCTGAGGTCCCTGGTAAAACAAAATGTGGTACTACAGCTGGCAGTCACTATTTTTTATTTCTGAAGTAGAATGACTTGCTGAGAAGAAACTGACAACCACCTTACGGTCTACACTTGTACATGACTTAACCAGGGGGTCATTATTCAGCAAGGTCAGATCACTGACTGCCTCTCTGATTCCTCGTCGTATTAGTAAACTAGCTTCTTTCATCTGTGCAGATGTCCTAAACAATAGCCACTGTCGAAACGATGTACCACTTCCAATCTTGCAGTCTTCTTTTGTTCTCTGTGAGGTTATTGGGTACTCAACGAACAATAAAGTTTCCTCAATCAAAGATATCTGTACAGGTTTTACCATATCTTTAGCGAATGTATGTATCTTTCTGTAAGATACTCAGGAAATGTTCTCCACTATGGCTTCTACATTGTTACTCCGCTTTCGAGAATGTCCTTCCTTGTCTGAAGTGTGGAAGCCAGTTATAGACTTCTAAACGTGAAGAAACAGAGTCTGGTATAACTCCCTTTAATTCTTGTTGACTCAAGTCGTACTTATAATCCTATAAATTCATCGCATGAAAACGTTCTCGAGTCACATTCATCTTAGAATATCGGACAGTGAGCGCACAACCACCATTAACATTTTGCTGCAGGTTCAGCAAGTTTGCCGCCCACTAACTTTCCTTGTGACTCCTAAGTAAAATATTCTCTTTTCGGTACTTCCGACGAGAGGTTGATATTTCTCATAACTGCTTCAAATCCCGAAAATTAAATAGCCAAGTGTTCTTTTTGCTTGAATAAAATATTCTTATGCCCTCGTGAGCATGCGTGTTATGCTTGGTTTCTGTTGTATCAAATTTAGTGAAGTTGGAATAGTTTTACTGTTAATAAAATTTATAAATCTTCCAAAATTTTAAAAATTTTAAAATTATTATATACACATATCTTAAGAACTAAAGAATAGTTTTAATTGTACTTTTATTTTTCCCATATTCCCTCTAAAGTTTCTCTCACTCGATGAATTCTTTCATGATTATCCTGCGTCCCTCTTCCCCCTCTTAGAAAAGTGTAAAATACCAAATGATACTGGGTATTAGCGAGGATGTGCTTCATATAAAATTAGTAAACCTGTCATAAAAGTTATGTCTATCCTAACGCTGTAGTTGATAAGTTTGGCTATATGATTATATTTAAAAATTAAAATAAATTTATCATCGATGATGTCTTAGGATGAACACCCAACCGCTTTTCTTGGCTTCAATGTTTATAAAGTATTACAGGCTTTGTATGCAATGACACCAATATCATATTTCTAGGTGATTATTTCAAAGTCCCGAGTCTTCCATGGTTTCGTCACCACCTTCAGTGTAGCTGGTCGGCAGTCATAGCAGTAACTCCCGGCGAATCGGATGTAATATGTCCGCAACTGATTCAAGTTCTTTCAAATATACTGCAATTACAATGAAAAATGTACCTTAGCAAAAGTATTGGAAATGTTGTCTCCTAAATCTACACATTTCCGCAATCAGAAAATTGTTATTTACATGCATCTTCATCTTTAGAAACCGAGTCAATTCTGATTGTTCTTTTGGTTTTTCTAAAGTGTGCGGTTTGTTTCATACACTTTATTTAACTGCCCCATAGATAAAAAGCAATATAACATAGATTATGAGACTGTGCAGCCCATAATCTCACACTAATTACCCAATTTTCAAAAGTTATCGCATTAATTATATGACCTATATGACGCCATGCCACAGTCTTGCTGGAAACATCCAAATCGTTATTCAATACCAGCCAATGGCTAAAAAAATGGCGAGAGTATATCATTCCTGTTTCTTTCTACATTTGTAGTATTCTCAAATGAGATAGGCTCAATTTCACGTAATGCAAGTGGATTTTGCGTTTAAATCGGGTGTTTCTCTACCCCAATACCTGTTATTTTGCGTCGATAACATGTCCATATAAATGGAATGTAGGCAGCGGAATTTCTAAATGCTAACACCAGAATTATGTGGAACTAATTTATGTTGGTAGTGGAGTGTAAATAACAGATGGGAGGGGTATAATAGGTATTTAGATACAAGCAACCCTCTCCCCTTAAGCCTGTTAGTCATCAATTCTTGTTTACACACCGGGCCAGTGGCTCATAAGAATTTGCATTCGTGCTTTGTATTGAATTAGTAGTTTGGGTGTACTTTACTTGATGTTAAGTGTTTAAGAATCCCTATGCCTATTCCTCAGAAAATAATGTTAAATTTGTATTTATTAAGGCATTATTAATGTTTCGTAATATCGAATGCAGATATTTACTGTAACTGCTTGCGATTAGTGGCCAATCTTATTCTTTGATAAATTGACTTTTAATTTGGGGAGATGAACTGATTTGTAGGAATGACAATTTTTAAAAAGATGCAGAAATGTGAGGATATAGTATAAAAACAATTCCAACATGTCCTGCCGAAGTAACATGCTTATTTTCACTCTAATTATATTGCCAGAACTTAAATCAATTGCGCGGATGTCCGACCCGCCAGCTGCTGTGAAACGAGCAACAAAACCCTGAAAGAGTCGGTTCTTAGTAAAAAGTTTTTACACGTTCCATTACTACAATTACATAACATAAAGTTATCAAGCGTGTCATTTCGAAAAAATTTACGATTCCCAGCAAATAAAAAGACAGAGAAACAAAACAAAAAATAAAGTAGTTGAAGACATTAATTAAACAAGAGGATAAAGGAAAAGTTAAGAAAGGGGTAGAGACAGAAGGGAATAAATTAGTTTTAAACTGGATTTTCATTAGCATTAATGATTCAAGGATAGTTACTGCAATAGAAGCAGATATAAACCTAAGTATAGAGTTTAGTAATAAATCGAGCTAATCCAAGGTAATTCCGGAACGGTTCTTCTTAAAGCCTGCACTTCGCACTAAGAGAAAGATCATCTACTCGACCTACTTTTGCTCGCTTTACATCAAAGGAACCCATCTGTTTTAACAAACTTCTGTATTAGTACCTCTTTCAACTTCGAAGCAGTGGGAAATATGAATTGTGGAAATAAAACTTTCATACACTGAAAAACAGTCAGTGTTGTCAAATTCTTCTGTGAATCTCAAAAGTAGAACTGCAGGTTTTGAAAGACATTTATTTTCTTCTATTTGAGGAGCATACTCGGTATGAAGTTGACGTGAAAGGCATTTAAATTCTTTTCGCATATCTTCTTAAAGTTCTGCTCTACCTTCACCTCTCACATTGTAGGTCAAGGTCTGCTTTTGCTTCTGAATTTAGTCATCATCATCCACGAAGATATTTTGAAAAGATCTCGGAATGAAACAAAAATTGAAGACATAACCTTTTGAAATTGTTCAACACCACTAATGCACTGTGCCCACAGATGCTCCAAAGCCTTTATCCTATCTCGGAAACGTGTCAGCAAATCGTATCTCAATTCTTTGATTTTCACCACTGCAACAACAGATGTGTGAAAACGAGCATGGTTTTGATGCAAAATCTTTGTTCTCTGATAAACCCAGTCTTTTATAGCGTATTTTTTGCCTTCCATTGGTCCAAAAGGTTACCATAAACGCTCCAGTGGTAGAGGTTCCAGTGGAAAGATAATAAACTAGCAAATACACCCTTGGCATCCCAGAAAATCACGCCTTGATCTTCCCAGTCAATTTCACAAAAAATGCCTTCTTCGCCGGTGGAGAATCATGATGCTTCCATTGTTTAGACTGCTGTTTTTGTTCATGTGTATTGTAGAGCACTCATGTTTCATCATTGGTTACAAATGGACGCGTAAAGTCGGCGGAATCTCTCTATAAACGAGCCGAACTTTCTGAAAGATTTGTACTCTTGATTCATTTTTGATCCTGAGTCAGCAGTTGTGGCATCCATCTTGCCGATAATTTTTACCCTCAAAATTTAAAATGCCCAGAGCTTAAGTAAATTCCTCCTGAACTATGTCGTGCACCTTATAATTTCTTATGTCGTGACGAATTTTGGTTGTCCCCTGGGTAGGCCATCTTTCAAGCTTTCATAGCAGCGTTTAAACTCCACGGTTGAAAATGATGAGCTCTAGAGTGTTTGTCATAAGTGTGTGAATTTCTGTTGCATTTATGTCTTTCTTTACCAAGTACATAGTAACCGCATGATGTTCGATTTTTTCCATTTTTTCCATATACATACATCCGCAAACAGATATAGCTACTATGATTCTTGACCAATCCATGTATTATTGCACAAATGTTTCTTTGGCATATGGCGAGTTTGATAACAAAAGTGCTTCGGAATTGCTGCGGCAATCTGTGGGTCATTTCAAATACTTTTAAAATAGTCCTGTATTTCATGCTTTAGGACACAATTCCCGTTGTGGTCACTTAGAACTGGTCTTTCTAAAGCTTCATGTATCTACTGCTGGGAGCTGGAGATATGGCTAGTCAAAGGCATGTGTTGATAAAAGTCTAACTGTGCACTGTTAATATTCTGCAAAGGGATGGACCGACTTTTAAGTACTTGAATAGATGATGATACACGTGCAGCGCGTAATGTTTCACTTGGCAGACAAAGCCCCTCTCTTCGCATATGTCGTTAGCCATCTCTCCAGCTCCCTGCAGTACCTTGAATTCTTTTTCTTCTAGGTACAAAATTTAAAATAAATTATGGAATTTCCTCTCGAGGCATGTGTTCGATATGTTCTAGCCAGTTTTGTCTATATTATCGATTACACTTTCTACTTTCAATTCCTTTCTTAATTTATCTTCTTGTATTATTTCTTTTACTGAGCTGAGAAATCTAATTTCTAGGCCATGAATTCTACTTGTATCCTAGTAAATATAAAGTTAAAGTGCAGTTTGTGGCTGCCTAATAGGCAACTAGTTATTGTCATTGTTTTATAAAATTTTAGTTGGTTTTCCATTTTGGTTTTCTTTAACGTCCTATTAATAAGAGCACACATTTTATTAATTTTTGCAGTTTATATTCAACATCTATTTCCCCCAGATATGATATTTGACGGACAGCGTAAAAAATTAAAGACTCTTGAACAATTTTATTTTGAACTATCGGAAATTTCCCTTTCAATACCAAACTTTGGGCTTTTCTGCACATAAAGTAAGATCATAATTGTAATAACTATTTTCATTAATGCGGAGCTTTATTGTAAACTTTCTTTCGTTGTCAGAAATTAAATTTTGGTCTTTCAGGAACATCTATTTTTACAAGTTTTACATTTTTACAAGTTTACATTTTTTTTTAAAACTATCTTTAATATTAAAATTTGTCAACATATCCTTCCACATTCTTACATTATGGTCTAAATATATAATAGTGATAGGTTGCATTCCTATCGTACATCTAAATTTATATTGACACCTTCTTTTGTTTTTATATTTGTTCTGGTTTCCTCATAACCTTGTATAACCCTTGTTTGACGATTTAGTTGCACAAATTTTCATAAAATATCTCTAACGTCTTTATATAATCAATAAATAGTAAATTTATTTCTGTATTAAAATCCCAATGGGATTCAATTCGTTACAAGACCTTCCTTTTCTAAATTCTAACAGTTCGAATAAAATAATCTGTTGTTTTTCTTGTGTTTTTGTAATAATTTTGCACAAGTTTTATATCCATCATTTAAAAGGCTTATCCCTCTATATTTTTTATAGTTTACTAATAGGAAATATTTAAGCCTTTTTCCAGATATTAGGCATGGGACTTTGCATCTAGACTTTACGTATAATTTTGGTATTAATCTCGTCATGTTCCTTTTGAAGCATATTTTATAAACTCGTTGTTTATATTATCAATTCCGCACCTTTTTTTATTTCCTTTAAAGATTCTCTTCATTTCCAAATTTAAATTGGGTCTACTTCTGAAATAGGTAAAAACGTTTGCTGCTTCTTATTAATTTCTAAGGGTTTTCCTATTGCCTATTGTTCTGAAAATATTGTAGTCACAATTTGCTATTATCAGCTACATCTTTTTGTTTCTTATTCTAGTATTTTAATATTTATACGCTTTATTTAGGACATGAACATCATTCTCAATATTAGCAATGTAAATACTCCCAACTTTATTGTTAGGCTGTAATGATGTTTGTAATTTTGATTTTTTTCTTTTTTGGGTACAGGGAAATTTGGATTAATTTAAGCTATATTATAAATTTGTAATTTTCATAGACTATAATATTGTTAAGAATTGTGTTTCTTGTTATATGAACGTTGATAATCATGAATTCCTGCTATAAAAGTTATGTAAAATTCCTCATAAAGTTCAAAACGCATCTACATTATGAAAATAAGAGAGTTCAATTTTAATAAAGATGGCATTTGTGGATTACATGAAATATTTCGTTAAATATGAACTCGTACTGCAGTGAACGGTTTAAAACACATCCACTGCATGACCAAACACCATGTGTTCACTGGAGAATTCTCAAGCGAACGGAAGTGATTTGAAACAATGCTGTTTTCCTTCAGGATGCATTTTCCTGCTTCCTTTAAAGTCATGATAATTTGAAAAGTGTTGTCTTATTCTACAGAAGTAAGGAAATCGTAAGGATTTTAAAGATATGCTATCCAAAAGGAACCCTTTGGGACAAAATGATATTTAATAAAGAGTTTTTATAGCAAAGAGCTTATCAGGAGTTTTCGCTTAATATTAATTTGGTTTATATATTTCTAGACATTTTAGAGTTAATTAGTTCGAATGTTAAAAATACGCCACTTTAACGCTATTCTGACATAAATTATTAGTGAATTATTTATCCATATTTTTCTTGAAGTTTACACTCTTCTGTCTCTGAAAGTTCACAAATTTTTGGACAAATATAAACAGAGAACGAATTTTCTTGTTCAATTTCGCATGAACTAGCCCATATACAGAGGGGTGCTACTTCAAGCAAAGAAAAAAGTGTGTTAACATAACAAAATTGCATTCACACAAACAGAAAATGATGAGCACTAATCCCCTTAGACTTTTACAGTTACAACAGTTGCATAAAATGCTCAACATCGGCGTCGATACACTTCTGAGTACGTTGAACTACCGATTGAGCAACGTTTGTGAAAATGCCCTCAGCGATTGCAACGCATGTCGTTTCAATTTCTTCCCGAAGTGCTGCCAGTGTAACTGGCTTTCTGCGGTATACAACATCCTTAAGAGTTCCCCATAGGTAGAAGTCCTACGGAGTTAGATACGGAGAACGGGGTGGAAATTCAATCGGACCTCCTCGTCCTATCCAGTGCCTTGGGTTCAATGCACGGGGCTTGTTGCTGTGCGAGGTCTCCCAGAACTGCCCTTATGAACATAGCATACGGTATCGTGAGTCTCAAAGTTGTCTCTAATGCATGCAATTACTACTCGCGTTGATGGTTCTGTTCTGTACACACGTCTCCATTGCCTTTGACCTTTCAACTACACTCTCGGTTTTCCAATACCACTTCAAAATTTGTTCAAACGATAATCTTGGCTTCACTTGGTTGTAGCAACGCTATTATAATGTATGTGAATCACATGTTTACAGAACATCATACTACACATTTCTGTTTTTTTTGGTCCAACTATGAAATATATTAAATAAATATCCACTGTGAAAGTGTGTATTTTTTTTTTTTTTTTGGCATTCTCGGTATATTGAATATGCTAAAGATTGCAAATATTTTTATTTTATTTAAATACACCAGGAATTTTATTTAAAATGTTTGCTACGAGTAACTTGGTCATTACTAGATTATTTTGCCATGCTATTTAGTTTAAATTCTTTTAAAACCCAAAGGTTTTGCTGACGCCACGATCGGAATCACCAGTGTAGAGGTATGTTCGGCAATAAGAAGAAGGCAAGCGAGAGGAATGAGCTATGTAAACATTAGCAGTGTTGTCAGATCTCACCCATGGTTAGAAGTCCAGTGGGCGTGCAAGATCTGAGACTGTTCACATAGCATGTGACTTGAATATCAACACGTCGATAATATAATAATTCTCTGTAAAAGCAGATTTGGAACCCGTTGCTGATCAACAAACAACGTATGCGCCACAACTCTCCCAACGCCTCTACCTCCTCCCACTTCTAACCTCTGCCACTTTCAGTCCACAAATGATGGCGAGTGTAACGTCGGCAAAAGCTCTGGGTTTAAAATAATTTAAACCAATGACCACGGCCAAATAGTTCGGTAATGATGAATTTTAAAAGTAACAAAAATTCAAATATGTTATAAACGGATTGCTGTTTCTTAAATAATCTCAGTGTTGAGCTTGCTAATATTATATGACCTTTATGCAATTTAAATGATATTATATTTTCATTATCTTTAATAATCTTCATATTTCTGGTAAAGGTTGCTTAAAAATAAAAAAATGGAGCTTTGAGGTGGACAATAATTACTATTATATTATCCCAATTTTTAAAAAAAATGTAAAATCGTTTAAACATATTTAAAAAGGGGTGAATGGATTTACAAATAATGTTGATTGGGAACTAGTGGCATGTGCAGGTGATATAGTGGGATAAGATTATCAAGAGACTAGCGCAGGTGAAGTCAACATGCATTGACCGACGCTAACAGATGGTTAATGTGCGGAAATTGTATAAACTCGGTTGTCAGCAGGCGTATTTGTAATCTATCGATCCCAGGTTGCTTATAGTGGTGTTGACACAGATGCCAACTTTCCCACACCAATTCTCCCTTGCACCAAGAGAACATGACTGATATCTCTCACGGGCCAATAACATCAGTTATTGCATATTTACAAATAATTCTGTATTTTGGACTCTACTACACGTTTGTACTGCTGCCTTTCCGCATCCATTCTGCGACTGACGCACCCATTAGCAATTCTCATGAGTGGTTATTAATTCTCCTTCTTTGTTCTCTTAGTTAAATTGTTCACATACCTTTTCCTCCTTATTTTCTTATCTTTGTAACATGTATTACTAATACAGGTTTATATTCTTCGGATAAATTTAAGGCACAAATAGTGCTATTTTCCATTTTCTACACATTTAATGCCACACTATTCTCTACACAATACAATCAACTCAAGTGTTGTAATAGGAGAATGAGATATAACGAAAATACATTTCTGAATGACGGAAGAAAGATAATCCTTTACCCCTAGACGACTGCAATGAGCTGATGTAAATGTTTTCTTGTAGTCTGTTGATTAAGAGTAGAACGACAATAAAAAAGTAAAATACGAATACGAAAAACCGTATTTGTGATAACATAAACGTAATGATTTATTGTAACTTTTCAAATATAGTAAGAATGGTAGTGACGCACACTAATGTGGAGCATTGCCCCATTTAAGCTAGGATGATCTTTAATAATTCTTCTATAAAAATTCCACGCATGCACTCATTACAGGACATTGTGAGTCTGTAGTCGTTGTTAGTACAGTCGCATGCAAGAGTTGTTGAGAAAATATCAAAGTTTTATATTTGCAGCAACGGTACATCATTGGACTTTCCATTGTTGGTTATAGTCTTACAATGATTGTAGAACTCCGCAAAGAGAAGAACCTCATGTGTGGGTCGTATTACACAAGTATATAAGAATGTGTTTCCACCTGAACCCAAAAGAGCAAAAATATTAAAATAGCAGTAGCTCAAGAAAAACAGAGAAACGTTGCCAACGCTTAGAAACATCCAAAGACAGAAATTTGTATTGATAGAATAGCGTCATAAATTCAGAATGTTTGATGAAATGCATAAAGTAAATTCATGTTAGTAAATGCAAGACTAAGTCAAAAAGTAGTTTTAATTTAGCAATGAAAATTTATAATAATGTAGTAGAGTGTTGTACGACACCCATCAATAACGGATATCTATACCTTTCTGCTAGAGGAATAAGCATTGAGCATCTTGGGAAATGGGGATTCAGTGACCATAGCAAGATGGCAGCTCCCTTGGAAACATACACTGGCTAAAAGCAGAGAGCAAATATCCGTTTTTATGGGGGTAGTGAGGACGAGAAACCAACAGATTTTCATCAAAGGATGAACAGGCAATATGGAGAATCCTGTGTGTTACTTCAACAGGTCTCTGAGTGGCACAGAAAGTTTAAAAGTGGAGTGTCAACTGTGAGTGATGCAGATCGCTCTGGTCGACTGCCCACTGCGATTACACCAGACACTATCGCTGCAGTAGAACAAGTGATGAGAGACAATCGGCGGATAACAATCGATGAGGTTGTAGAACTGAAGTTCAGCCATGAACTTCATATGGTGCTCTGAGCGCCACATTCTGCAGTAAAGTCTCCACTAGATGGGCAACAAAATAACTGAAAGTAAGTCGTGTTACTGCTACAACTTCATGAAGCCGAAGGAGATGGTTTCCTAAAGCGTATAGTCCACTGGTGATGAACGCTGGTTCCACTTCCAGCCAGAGACCAAGCGAACCAGCAAAGAGCGGCGGTATTCAACATCGCCGAAACCAAAAAAGTTCTGTACAGCTGTGTCACCCGGTAAAGTGATACTCACTCTCCTCTGGAACTCTAAAGGTTCAAATACGGAACATTACATGCCCAGAGGATCCAATGTTAGCAGCGAGTCGTATTGTGATTTGCTTGAGAACCATTTGAAACTTACAACCAGGTCGAAAAGTTGAGGTTAGCTCACAACTGATGCACTCTCAGAACATGATAATGAAAGACCTCACACAGCCCATGCCAGATCTGCATTTTGACCACATCGTGCTTATTCATCGGACTGGTACTTCCCATTATCATGTCTTTGGACCATGGCATTAGGCGGAAAGAAGTTCCGCACTGACGACGAGGTGCATGGATGATTATGCAGTCAATCACATGGTTGTTTCTCCTCAAGGAATCCAGGCATTAGTGAAACGCTGAAGCATTGAACGTGATGGAGACTATGCTGAAAAATGAAGAAGTGCTTTCAACCCTAATGCATAAATTTTATGAATAAAATATTAAAACTAATTTTTTGACTCAACCTCGTAACTTGGTGCTCAAAAACTATCAGTAGATATAATTCGATTCGTCGATCTCGGTGGTAGCGCGCCTCATTTGGATCCAAAGTTCATGGAGTCGATAGATTTTCAGGACAAAAAAAAAAAACTCCAGTGCAAGTCCTACAGGAGAGACTTTAAAACCGTGGGCCGTGTGTCGTAGATTTATAGCATATTTAAAGAACTGCAGACTTGAAAAAAAGTTGCTGATAACTTATCGGCCATTTCACGTTCAAATAAGACCTTAGTTCTATGTCAGAGGCACCCATGTTTCAGAATGGAAAGATGGGGTACCAACAACAATAATTCCTTTCTCAGTGATCAATAATAGTATCATCCAGTTACTTGGCTGAAAGATGGTCGCATGGAATTATAGTGACTATTTCACTGGTCTTAAAATCGACCAATGAAACGAAACTTTTTTTTAAAATTTATCAATTACAGCCCGATATTGTAGTGAAATTATCTTAAAAAATTATCATTATCACGCGATGTGCATTTTTCTTGTGGTCAGTGTAGTCAACTCTATACCTCCGCTATATAATAATTCTGGGCAACGCATCACTGATCATTTTTCTGTGTTTTCAGCAATTGTAAATTTAACTAACTTAATGTGTATTCACTCGAGCAATTGTTTTTGTGTATTCAGCCAAACAGTCTGAATAATTTTGTAAAGTATGTAACAATATCTGCCTAAGCAACCATAATAAACACGTTGTTCAGAACTACAAAATGTTTTCTCTGTTTTGCTTTTCTCAGTTGATATTAGTAAATTGAACGGTGGCAATTGTAAAAGTCAACTTTCGTCTATTTCATTCTCATGGTTTCTGAATAGGTAGGTATTCATAAGTACAAAATTTTATACAATGGTATATTCTGTGCGCGAATTTCAAATATATATATAACTTTTGTTCTTATTCTATTCATGAAACAATTCCAAACCATATTTGCCTCTTCTCTATTGGCATTACAGATAATCGACATTCGTCTGTTGCAAGATGGCTTGAAAAGGTTAAGTATCCATAATATAAATATACACGTAATACACTATTGGAAACTAAGTTTACGAGAATTATAATTAAATTTTGATTTTATTCGTGATATAGACCTAATAAATTTTACTTGAGGGTCTGAATTTTCCAGACTCACTACGTTCGTGATTTTATCGGCAATCTCAGACCCGCTTGTGATATTATTTGTGATAATCTGATTGTTTCTATTGTTTTACTTGTCATATCTTGCTTGCTTGTTACTGGAATTAAGTAGTTTAAGTAATTGCTATAGAGAGTTTGAAAAACATAAAGAAGAAAAGAATAAAACAAGACGTATGACACACAAAATAATAAGGAAAGGAAGCAGGAAAGCCTTGAAAATAATCGCAGGTACTTGAATAAGATAAAGAAAAACTAAGAAAATATAAGAAACGGAGAGAAGGAAACAAAGAAAAAATGAAAAAGAAAAGCATTGTTAAATAAATAAAAAATAATTAAAATTAATAAAAGTAATCGTAAGTAGAACATAGTGAAAGAAATAAAGAAGCAAATAAAGGAAAAGAACCGAGGAATAAAGGGTTAAGGAAATAACAATAAAAGAGGTAACTAAAAGAGAATGTAAAAGCTGTCATAAAACAAGAAATAAAAACACAGTGATAAAAAAAATTAATGTATTAATAAAGAAATAAAAACAAGAAGAAGGAAAGAAGAAAAGAAAGACAAGAAGGAAAGAGGTAAGAGAACGTTCTCCAAAACACCACATTGCAGTTTTAGGGCACGTTTAGTTTCTGCAGAAGGTAGGCGCCTCTTGTCTAGAAGATTAACATGCCAAAAATAATAAGAAGAGGAAGAAAGAAGCAGAGGGCTTGGAAACGAAGCGGATGGTCCTGACGGACGAGATAAGGCATAGCGGGAGACCATTTCATGCATAATTACAGCTGAGGCTTCCTACATACATATATATACAAACTTTTTTCCCCTTTCTCTTCCCAAAACCCATCCTTCAACTCTACTTTCCTTTTAATTGAGTTGTCAGGTCTGTTTCATTGCCGCGTTCGCAAGTAAATAAATGCCACCGTCATTACGTCACAGGGCATGTTTCAACCGTCTTTATACAACTACAGATTTTGTAGACCTTTGTATAACGACGTTACGCAGGATTAATCTCTTTTGAACTGCTGTTTTGACCGCCATCTGAATAACAAGCCACGTTGGAACTACTACAAAGGTTTATTCCGCAGCTGTCACCATATACGGCAATGTTTACTACATTTCTTTGAAGCAAAATTTTGAAAATTTAAAGTTTATTGTTTGTTAATTATATTGTGGCATATGGGAGAGGGGCCTTAATAATGAAAATTATACATTAATAATAGAACAATAATGTGCTCTGATGAAACAATGTCGAAGTGATTATTGCAACAGTAAAGACAACAATCGCGAGCATACGAAGCACAGACCAAGCTCTGCGCATGCGTATAGCTGCAGTTCTGGAGGTTTTGGTAAGGAAAAGCATCAGTCTATCAAGAGATGTGAGCGGGTCAGGATGCATAACTACTTTCCCTGGCCATCGTAACAGCGTCCTGCAGGTAACATTTGAAACTGAATTAAGAATATAGAAGGCTGTAGTAACAGTAACTCAACTCAACTAATCGTGCTTATGTATATTTCAACTCATGGTGTTTGGAATTTTTAGTGATTAAAATCAGGAGACTATTCCTAGTATCCAATCTTGTGCCAAGTTAACTGAAAGGATTAAAGTAAAAGCGAGAGTTGTCAGTTTTACCAACTGACTTTCACTTATTGACACACCAGGACAATTTCCGGAAGAACAAGCTCTTCAGTAACCAAGAAAAATGAGACGGCATTTAGAAATATTAGCCAGGATTTTTATCGAAATAAAATTAGTTTTCTCTTATTTACAATAACGTAACGTATAGTTGCGAATTTTTGTTATTTTGGTTAATGGAGTTAATCTTTAATTAATTCCTGTTTTATTTAAGTTTAAAACGTCATTGGTTTCCAAACAATTTAATTGAGTTGAACTAAAATGTTTTTTTTTTTTTTCATAAAATCAAGCGGTCGTGTGAAGGGCATTGAAAAGGAGAGTAATTAAGTAGAAAAAGTATGTGTCATTTATATTTCATACAGAACTAATACCTCAAAAGAGTCAATTTGTTGTTTTGTAACATTCACAGTTTATCAATTTTATAGTCACCTGTCTTACCTTGTAATTCCCTCCGCTCGGACTTAGACCAGCTCATACGAGCTGCTTCCGAGCAAAGCAAGCGGAAATATCGCGGTTTCTAACACTTACCCCCTCCGAATACATTTTTAATACTACTACAGTCATCTACACTGACACACACTGTAAATCCAGGTTAACAAGTTTAAAAGGCATCTTGTATCGCTTCTAAAATAGAACAGAGTAAGGCGGGATAAAAAAAACAAAAAGGCATCATATTCGTTGGGTACTTCCGTCATTAATGCACTGACGGCGCCTTTTCTTTTCTTTCCCCAAGACGAAACACCGTGAGACACGGAAGTTACCCTTTCCTTCACCTCCCCTCCCTCTTCCGCTTCCTTTTCCTCCAGTACTTCCTCTCCTCTCCTTCCCAGATCATCAGCTGAGTAAGCCTTGCGCCTTGAGACTTCAGAAAGCAACCAGCATTACGGCTCCCGTAACTTCGTTACTTTAGGTGATGACGTCAAAGTAAGTAAGTGCAGGTTGCAGAACAAGTGACGGCATCGCAAAGCCTGAGTGCCGAAACTCAATTATGGAATTGAAAAGTCAACACATGGTGTAAGTGTTGCAGGGAACAAAAGCGTTATTTCCTGCGCAGCAGTACTCGAGATTGTACGTCGAGAGGTTAAACGTTCACGGCAGTGCTAACACTGATCAAATACAAATTAATTTCCACGACCTCTCTTTACACTCTTTGAAATTCGGAAGTTAGGACTTTGTGACACTACTGGCGCTGCTGTAAATAAATGACTGTACCAATTTTGGACCGGTACATCCAAATCAATGGTTTGTTTTAATAGAAGCCATTATCTAATGTTTTGAAAAGTAATGCCTTTACGAGCATCACTTATGAACATATTTTAGTATATAAAACGGAGAAATTCCCAAGAGTGTGTCTTTTAGCTACCTACACCCGCGGCTCTCAAACTATGAAATCTTCCTCCCAAGGAATACCCGAAGCATTACTGTTAACAGCAGTAATGTGTAGATTTAATGATTTTCTACAGAATATGATTCTTTGAAATTTCTGGTGAATCTGACAGAACAGTTTTGGTCATCTTATATTAATATGTTATTACTTTTTTATTTTCTTCCCTGGGGTTTCTATTCCAATATGTGTTTATGCCTAGTTTTACCATGCTGAAAATAAATATTTTCCTTCATAAAGTGCCAATTTTCCACAATATAAGAAGTAATAAAATACACTTTCCTACATTTGGTCCTATCAAATTTAATTAAGTTAATAAATACACAACACTGTTCAGAATTAATTAAAGTTTGACTTCCGTCCTTAATTAATGACTTATGTTTGAATATTAGCCCAGTTATTTATTGTCATCTTGAAAACAGCGCTTTTAGTGTATCTTTTATGAAAAACCTTTTGTTCATCGCTTTTTATTGTCTGCTGTCACACTTCACTTTTTCTGATGATGTCTTTTACATGGTGAGATCTTTTATTCTGCTCATCGCTGGCACAACCAAGGTTTTACGGGAAAAAAACATTCGTATTGCATCCAGCTTTCGAAATTCCTCAACCATATCTTCCACAATATTGTTGTAATTTGGATCCTTATAATTTCCTAGAAAAGTTTGATGACATTTTAAAAACAATTCAATATCTTTCAATATTTTTTTTTAAATTACGTACCATAAATCAAATTCCTAATATGTGGTCGAACAAATATTCCTTCTTTAACTTTAGCATTCGTATTCCATGGAACCTGTTGTAGACGTGGTTGTCTTATTTAAAGCCTTCACGAATTGTTTCACTAAGCCTAATTTTATATGTAGGGGAGGTAATGGAACATAAGAATCTCGTGAGTTATATTTTTCATTGCTGGCACAGATTGCCTTTCTCTGTGCTTCCATGTTTTCTTTCCCAGTGATCAGACTGTCTCTACACATATGAAACATGGCTTTTTAGTGTAGCACCATGCTGATAACTTTTAAATCTCAACACACCTGCTACTTATGCACTTCATATTTGACTTTTTCTAGAAGTAGTTTTAAGTTCCGATATGTTTCCTAGAGGTGATACTGAACTGAAATGAAACAGATGCATATTTGTTTCCATTATATACATTTTATAAACATAAAATAATAATTTTTAAAAAATTAAAAATAGTTTCTGAAGAAAGTGTACCTTAAGACACCTATGGTTAACAAACGTTGAGCCTTTTACGATATAATACTTTTTACGAAATAAAATATGCAATATAGAAACAAATTAATAAGACAAGAGTTCTCAGAATATTTAATAATACATTTTGTAAAAATTTCAAGGAAATTAGTTCAGAATTTCATGAGTAAAATTAAGTTTAATGCACTAGGAAACAGAAACTCAGATTTTATCTCCTTATATATATATTCAATTTTAGTTTACAATATTCGTTATTTTACATGTAACGTTACAAATTAAAAACATAATATGGAAGAAAATGTAATAAAATTTGTGTAATAATATTATTATTTTAGGAAACCATGAAAAATGGGTTCCAAAGGTTTGGGGCTTGATATTCAAAAACAGGCCTTAATTTTAATACGCACCAAATATAGAGATGTTAGTGATTGCTTGCCATATTGTTTAAAATTAAGAGCCGCGCTCTGACTTTCTTCAATATTATCAACAACAACGGTTAATTTTTTTTCATGTAAGAAACAATTCGTTGAAGCTCAAAGAACTCTCACGAAGAGTGTAGCTTTCTGCAGCAATGGTCTTTCATGACGAATGTCAGTGCAAAAGACATGTCTCCATTTCCTTCTCGCAAGTATTTAGAGCTTTACCAAGGGAATCAGAATATGAAATCTTGAGCCTTTAATATTTTAATATAATCTTCTTTCCAAAGCGAATTAAGCAATAAGGTCATGTCTACTACCTTGAATTCTTTTGATTTACCTCAAGATAAGAAATATCACTGATCTTTATATTATGCATCATCCTTGACAAAATGTGTGACGTCGAAAAGGATGGAGAGGCGATAAATTCCGATTCATTGAATTCACCTGTTTCACGACTATGGCCAGTGCTACGGCTGTTGCTGTGAATTTTTTTTTTTTTATTCGTTTTATTCAAGAACGCTCTTTAACATCTCAGGTGATCAGCGTCCCATTCTATTCCGGGCGTGAAACGGCCGACAAATTTTGCTCAGAGGCCTCTTCTTTCAGGCTTGAGATTCTTTATCATGCTGTAGATGTACGACACGGGACCCACGGCTTTACTTCCACCAGGACCGACTATTGCTGTGAAGGCCGAAGAAAGTTCTTGAGGGGAAAAAGCTAATTAGGCCGTAAACTTTTGGTATGTCCCACTGCATACAAAATGTCTTTTTTTTTTTATTTTGCTCCTTTACTCTGTTTTTTTTTTGGGGGGGTGGAGAATAAATAAATACCGGAACAAAAAGCTCCCTTTTCTATAATAATTTCTCCTGTGTCCTGTCTTTGGCATTTACACGCACCTAGCAACTTGACATCGGTAAGTTATGCTGGAGAAAATCCTCTCACGTCTAAAAGAGAGAACAAATTACGTCAAGGGCGTTTTTCTGCAGCTTCTTGCTGCAAACTTTGAACGCGCGCTCTTCCGCAAGCCAGGCGTGGCCACTCATTAAGGTCTTACATCTGTTTTGCCCACTTAAACAGAAGAGCTTTCCCTAAAGCAGGCAGAATACGCCTATCCCCTGTTCAAACACAGCTGGGAAAGATGAATTCCTTGTTGACCTACATGCAGTGTCTTAACTGGGTCGAGGAAGTTACCCTGAGGCTTGACAAGCGCCGTCTCATTTTGAAAGTATTTCCAAGAGAATAAACTACTGGAAAAGAAAACAGAGAATGTTTAGTAAAGATATTCGCTTTAAAACAAACACAATACTGTGAGATTTTAAATGTATTTATATATCTGGAAGGCCTTATATTATATTGTTTGCAATAAAGTTTTATGTAAATTTTAGAATCAATATTGACCAGAGCACGCAAGTTAGGCAAAGTTCTTTTTTCTATCTGGGTGGATATATTTAAGTGTAATATACAAATGAACATGTGTTTGTACATTTAGGATTACGAGGACCAGTTTTTATTTTGTCCCCTCCCCTTGGCTGTTTTGGGTCGTTATGGGATTTCCTGCGATTATTTACGCATTTTGAAAGGCACATAGAGAAGTGAAAAAGTTGTAAAAATTAAATGGCATGTTCAGCACACAAAATTGTCTATTGAGAATCTTGTTATACATTTATTTCTTTTCATGCAGTCAAAAACTTTCTCCCCAACCCTTTAAGCTCTTTAAATAACAGAACCTTCATTAGTGAAAAGAACGCATGGTTACCTCGGTCATATGAACACCAAGAAATAGAAAGGATGAGAGAAGTATTGCAGTTTAATAGTCCTGGCGAATGACCTTGTATCCATCTGCACGAGACAATTCTAGGAAATTTGTAGGGGGGTAACTTCTCAGTTATGTACAAACAACTGCAAGCGAGAACTATGAGCGGTACAGCTGTGCAATAAACTGTCCTACATTGTGTTCAATATGAATGTAAGAGAATTGCCAGCCTGATTCCCCTATAAGGGCATAAACAACAAAATTAACTCAACCGTAAACCATTGCGTATCATTTGCTCATTCGCCAGGACTATTCAAAACTACTTTGTCTTGGTCAAAATTTACATGATGTCCTGGAAGATGAATATCCTGTTGGAACTGGTATGAGTCCTTCCGAAATAGCTTGTTTCAAATAGGCTCCAATCACTTCAGTGGAAGTAGAAAGTTATTTTTCAAAGATGAAAAATGCTCTCTCTGACGCGGCTGACTATAACAGTTGATGCCTTGAAAAAACTTCTTGTAACTAAGAAAAGTAAGCTTAAGTACTTGAATTAATTGGTAAACAAATAATCAAGTATCTTAAATACCTATTTCCAATAATAATGAGTGATATTACTCTCTGTTTTCACATTTAATAAATGTCTATTTTAATTATATTACACACTATTTTCCCTATTTTAAGTGTCTTTTTACCAAAACAAATTTCTGAACTTCCGGGCTCTGATATTTTATATTTATATTAAACTCTTTTATATTTTATTTAAACTTAAAAAAACTTTATTTATTTATATTTTATATTAAACCCTTAGAATTAAGTTGGGAAATAGGGACTTCCAATTGAAGAGTAGTAACACCAAATTCAGGGTTTTTTTTTCCTCGAAAGATTACGTTCTGAATTTCTGAGCATTGGGAATGAAAAAATTCAGGATATCTCAGTGTGAAACCAAGTATGGGTAATCGTTAAAGGAAATATCTGTAAAACTTGAAGGAAACAGAAAATATGAAAACGGCTGATAAATGATATCGCACAAAAACTAAGTGAGGGCAAAAGCTTGTGCTTTACTACATTTGAAAACAAAAACAACTCAATTCTGGTCCGTATTGTGAGTTGTAATGACAATTATCTACTGCTGCAAAATAAAACCACAGCTTCAGAGATAAACTTCCCACAGCTTATAAAAATGCAATAATGGTACAGGAAATATAACCCGAAAGAATCAATTCTACTTCATGAGCGTTTGGACACTAAGAAACTCCAAACAATGCAGTTGTGCATGGAGTATTGTTTGGCGGTACTGTACAAATGGATAGGGAAAGACAGTATCCAAATTGGACGAGTTACTGTATAAGGAACCTGTAGGAAAAACAGTAGGAGTGATAGCTTCACTGCAGCTTGAACTGTTTTTAATTCATCATGCTCTCCGTTTAAAGCGAAGCTTCTATGATTGACGAACACTTAACACTTATCCAAAGTGATCAGATGCAGAATTGCCTGGTCAAAAATCTCCACGGCTTGTTGCGCATAAAAATCTTCAATAAAGAAGATATTTCGCATTTAAATGTTCATCTACATAGACTACACAAACTACTAACATCATTTGAAATATTTGGTACTAATGTAAACAAAAATTATTTTTCTTTAACATACTCTATTTCTCAACATAGTCTTCATCGATAACTACACACTGATATCTGCGAATTTCTAATTTTTTTTCTTCCCATACTCATTGACAGCAACAATAGCTTCTGCATTTGATTAAAATTTCTTTCCACCAAGGCAAATTTTCAAGTTTGGGAATATAAAAAGGCCACTTGGGGCTAAATCCGGAGAGTAGGGAAGGGATGAAAAATCAAGGCAAAGCCCAATTCATGCACTTTGGCCATTGTGACTGCTATTGTATTGGCTGGACCATTGTCCTGATTAAAGAACACTTTTTTGTGTGCCAATCTTGGTCGTTTTTCATTCAATGCCTGTTTCAAACAATCCGACAATGAAGTATAACAGGCTCCAGTTATGGTTATACCTTTTTCCATTGTTTGGCTGCTGTTTTGTCTCCGGTAGACCTAAGTTTCATACACAGTTACGAATTGGCTCAGATAGCCCTGCGGATTGCGATTAAACAGTGCCAGTCACTTCCTCGTACGATTTTGGTCAACAATCAGCAATTGCGGCACTCAATGTACACAGAACTTTCTCATTTCTAATTGTTGGTGCAGGATATTGTGCGGTCGTTCAGTTGAGATGCCCTATCTCAGCTATCTTTCTCACTTTCACATAGCGGTTTTGCATTACAATATCATGGATGTTTTAAATCATTTCCTTTGTGGTAACCTCGCCTGGGCGGCTGGAGCACGCTTCATCTTCATTGCTTTTCTACCACGTTTTAACTCATTCATCAGGCAGTAAACGGTCAAAGACGGTGCTGCATCCATGTGAACTTCATTCAACCTTGCTTTTGCTCTCCAGCTCTTTAACTGGAAATGTTTAATAACAGCACGAAACTCTTTTTTGCACCTGATCACCTCAGAGAGCTGTCAACAATTGTCTGAACATCACATTTGGCTAAAGGTTGTGTCAAACCGTTACAGGAATCACTCTTGCCAACAATGGTGCCACTTGACTAAATTTCCAGACATTTCATGACTAACCAAACTTATCAAATATCCCTTTCAGTTTATCCATAACTTATAAATATTGTTACACCTGTTTTACCCACCAGATAACGCACTTGCTGCCTGTTCATTGTTCAGTTCAGCTGCAACGATAGAGTGGGAAAATTATGAAAACCGTGTTGCTGCAATTGCCTTTGATAGTGCTGGAAAGAAAGTTAATCTCCACATTTTTAAGAAATAGAAAAAGGCAGTAAGTTTCTGTACCGTACTGTTCATAAAATTTGATGACCTTCTAAAACTTGAACGAATGCTCTTCGTGAGGATTGATATGGAGGGAAAAGCACTGGCAGCTGATATTTGGCATATAAAACAAAAACTCACGGCCAATGAAATCTGCAAGAGATAAATCTTCAGATTTCTTAGAGAAGATATTGACTGAGGCTTATACTCCGAGTACTGGACGGTTGAACGTCAAGCCTCATGAAGCAGAGAGAGCTGAAATGCAGATGCCTATTTGAGCGTGACCATCTCAACGGGAAATGATGAAAAAATATCCATCTTTGAGAAGAGTTACAACCGTCAAAATGACAGGAGTTTCCTCCGACTTCCCAAAGAAGTTCGTGATTAGGTTCCGTTGCTCCATATCCTGCCTCAGTGATGGTTTGGTAGGAGTAAGTCGCGGTGGTTTCTGTAACCTCCATTTCTGCCAAATGGGGAGAGCAAAAATAACATTCATCTTGTACGAAAACATTGTCCTCAATATCTTTTTGTTCAAGAATGTGTACTGGAGCTTTCAACCCGATTCAGTATCAGCTCACAAAACCAGTTCTACACCTGAATTCTGAGAAATGGTCCAAAAATTATTGATGATCAAGATTGTCCTTACAACAGCTTCATCTGAGACCGCTTGGTAGCCGCAGCAATGGGAATGTGCCTATTCTCTTGGCGCCATTACAATAAAACTTTTATAACATGTAGGCCTGTTTAATTTAATACAATAATATTACACACTTGATGTAACATATTTTACAAGATAATAAAATAAAGCAAATGAGAATCAAAGAAATTATACAAAAATAATAAGAATGTCACAAATGTACACAGTTGAGTTCATTCAATTTGCCCTCAACTCCTCAGTCTTTTCAGACCTCAGCTGTGTCACTTTCATCAGAAAGTTATCTGTTCCATCATCAACTGCTTGCTAGAAATTCCAGCTTGTCCATCATCCTCTGAGCGATTCGGTAAATGTTTGTGGTAGATGCTTTACACCCATTTGCTTATTTACCCATGAATGCTCACATATTGGGCAAATTCTTAAACCACTAAGAAAAGACATCCCAAAACTGACAGCCTTAAGCGATCCTCAGTACCAGCAGTGTAAATTTCGCCATGGAGACAGTGCGTGTTGTCATTGTTAGGGCAAAGGGAGTAATTTAGAAATTAGAAACTGCACATAAAAACCAGATTCAAATAGACAATTGTTCAACAAAACATTTGTCCAAAATAGATATTGAGCATTTCTTTGGCTAATAAATATTTGAAGAAGAAGTTTCCCAAGAATCTAAATTTTTAAATGCATTTTTAATTCTGAGTACAGCAGAAGAAAAGGCTGTCACGTTTATCTTTACAAAAAAACCTTGCTAACCGCGCCTCGTAATGAACCAAGGACGGCTGTGTCCCGAGGCAAACTTGTCAACCACTAGACACGCATTTTTTTATGCTTCAGGCTCTACGGTTTTGTTAAAACTCAAAGAGAACTCAAGAATTCAAAAAGCCGCTGCCTTAATGCAAACCTTTAACTCCAAGAGGCAAAGTTTTGCACAAGTGAAATCAAAGGCGGACTTTTCATAGGAGCGCATCCCGGCTATCTTGAGGCTGCTCTTCTTGCGGGACATAATGGAAGACTTCTACTCCCCCACTCTTCTACCGGGGCCTTCTTGGGTCGTTATAAGGGCCGTACAGCGATAATGACGAGCCTGTGATGTCGAGGAAAATAAAAAAAAAAAAAGACTTAAGAATGGGGAGGAATGGTGACCCGACTTTTTTTATTCGCCGTCGAGTGTTACAATTTTTGCTCTTGTTTGAGTGTGTGTGTGTGTTTTAAGGTAATAACGTGTTTCTTATTTATGCTGGTTTTTTTTTCATTCTTTCTCTGCCTATCTTTAGCCATTCTTCCTTTTCCTAATTTCCATACTCATTTACTTAGACGAAGCAGAAGCAGATAAGCAAATGTTATTCACATAACAAAAGAACTGCTGAAGATTGATGTAGTATTAAAGGGAAGTTTTTGATACTCAAAACAGGCCAACACTGTGGAATAAAGAGCTAAAGAAAAAAAAGTGAGCACTCGCACCTGTTTGACAGGAATACAGTGACTTCTTAAAGCTTTCATACCCTTCTTTTCGTCTTTGCTTCTTCTCAGTAAGGAGGAATAAAAATGTCCTATCCCCGCAAATGTTAAAATTTAGCAAATTCTTTACCCATTATCTCAGAAACTTTATATATTAGCTGACCGTTTGCATGGTATATTTATTAACACTTTTAAGTGAATACTTTATTTAAAATATTATAATTTTTATTTTTTTTATAAAAATAACTCTAGATAGTACGCAATTCTTTTTTATTAAATCAATTGTTACACCGTTAAAAAGTGTGGTAAAATTTGGAAATATTTACGCTAATAGTAAAGCTTATGCGTTTGGCCACTTTCGATATACGTTAAATATAAACCCTTCATGAGAGGTTCAAGCTGCAGTGAAAGCTCCTTCCATTTACTACCTGGAGAAGCTCTGTGTAAGTGCTGTAAGTTGCCGCCAAGCAATACTCCATGCACAGTTACACTGTTGCGGAGCGCTAGGAACATCTCGGTGACCAAACACCGGGATTTATTTTATAAGTGTCTGATATAATGGGACATTTATGGAAAGGTTTATTATAAATTGCAATTAACACAAAAATTAAAGTAATGCCCACATTTGTAGATGAAATAGAAACTCAAAATCCTCTAGGCCGAAATCCTCCATCTGTTCCTTTTGATCTTTTTGTCTTTTTTATTTATTTATAAGATTAGCTGGGGGAGTAGAATATTTTATGCATCTAAGGGCGTGTGGCTATGCGGATGCTATTATGTTTTCAGATACAAAACCCTGAAGCCGTTGGAGGCCTTCCGAATTGTTCGAATCCCTCGCAAGGTCCACCACCATTCCAGAGGCCGGGGCAGAAACCTTTCCAAAGCGCCAGCTCACCTTGTCCGGGCACTTTCTGTCTTTAAAAGAATTACGGAATGGAATGATATGAAATGGGAGAAAAATATTCATCCCAGAATTCACCTAAGTGACCAGGGAAACTACGACAAATTTTATTAATTTGTCATGGACTGTAAGTGACTAGATGGTAAGGATGATTTGTTGACATTAGTTTGTTTCTCTAGAATATAAAGTTCCCCAAAGTGAGGACCTCCGATCTAACGTAAATTGGAGCCTGGGACATCCAGAATGCTGACTGAAGCGCTGTTATTTGAGTCAACCTCCTCAGTTATCGAGCCTTAAGAAAAAAGAGCAAATATTTACAAAAGCACTGATCTTTGACAGAACAAATTATTCAGAACAGCATAAATTAAGCGTGACACATACTTTTTTTAAAAAAAAAATAGTCAGGATTCTCCTTGCTTTAAAACTTATATCAAATCAAGGCACCCTTAAATGCCGCGGCACACCGTTTGGGAATCCCTGCTCTAAACATTAATTGGCTTCAGGTGTCAGAAAGCTTTATCAAATAGCATTGTGTGACGATGCTTTATAGTCGTTAAGTACCCCGCACCCTCGCAGAGATGTTGCCAGGAAATAGATCATCCTTCGACATTGACAGCTCCAAATGTGTTCATGTTCATGTTCATGATATCTTCAGGGTGATGAAAGCTGAATTTATCAACACGTCTAGCAATATATTTGGGTTTTACAAAATGACGAACTCCTAATAAAGGTTAAGCGATATCGAAGTGGAGGCCGGAAAATGGTTACCAGTTTCTACTCAGTCACCATATTACAGCCACTGTACTTCAGGAACAAAAAAAAAAAAAAAACAACCACTGCCAACTATTTCGCAGTTGTCTCCCCACGTCTATAGTCTGCATTATGAGAATTGTGAATTGTTGCTTCCTCACGACAATGTCTCTGCTAACTTGCTTTGAAACAATGAAATTTCTGCAAGAATCAACAATGACACTGGTGAACCACCCACCGTACAATTCAACGTCCGGCTCCTGCAAATTTTTCCTGTTTCTCTCTGTCAAGGGCGATCAGTTTGGGAGTTCTGAAAAAGCTGTTGCTTCCTAGGAAGAGAAGACTATTGCCATCTCAAAAGAAGCATTGCGTGGCCACGTCCATGATGTAACTTTATATTGAGAGAGGGGAAAGCTACAACTTCGAAAAAGAAATAGACAGAGTTGGAGAGTTACGACCTTCTATCAAGAAGGATCTCGGAAATTAAATAGCTATTCACAACTTTGACTCCTTACTTCGATTGAGGAGTGTATTTATGACCTACGATCACGAATAGACGCAAAGGGCCCTGAGCGTTGCAATTAAATATGGCCTAACCCTCATTAAAATGAGTTTTGATCTGCAAGAGCAACATGTATACCCACGTTTGAACTCTTTCATCGTAAAATAAATTATTTTAAATGCTGAATGAACACTTGTCTTTTTTTTTTATAGCAGATGCAATCGTTCATAGAGATGGTTGACAAATGTGATATTAATTTCGTTGCATCTGAGAACGATCAAAATAACGATTTTTATGATTTTTTTTTTTTTTCTGTTTTACATGTTCATATTTTCATATCATTTGAGTTGATTTTTCTGCTTATTTTGATATATTTTTAAAGTGTACAATAATTATATTTTACAAAAAGTTTTGAAAGTGATGTGTCGCAGTTCTTTTACCATGTTCTGGATCATTAGCTTAGTTAAATATAATTTCATAAATATTTTCTTTATATAAGACTTTTTTTATGATTTTTCGATGCATAAATAAATAAAATGAAGCAAAAAGCAAGATCAAATAGAAGAGAGGGTTTTGAGGTTCTATTTCTTCTTTCTAAAAACGTGATCTCTCCTTTAATTTCATGTTTAATTTAAATGTCTAAATAAAAATACACTTTCCACACAAATGCCAGAAATTTGTAAAAACTTGAACCATTTTATAAACTAGTTACAACAAAGTAATAATTAATTTATAGAAGAAGTTAGAAAACTGTGATCTGTTCTGGATCTTTCGCTCAATTAAACATGAATACTTTTGTAAACATTTCTCCGTATAGGAAAAGTTTTGTAATTTTCCGATAAGAAAATACAATCAAGAAAAACATCAAGATCAAATGAGATAAATGGACGACGATCAGCCCGGAGGGTTTTCAGATTCTATTTCTTATATCTACAAATGCGATCTTTATTTTAATTTCATGTTTAATTGCAATTTCTAAATAAAAATACACTTTTTCACACAAATGCCAGAAATTTGTGAGCATAAAAACTTGAACCATTTTTTCAACTATTTCTAATAAAGTAACAGCTAATTTACTGAAGAAATTCCAAAATATTGACAGTTATTTAAAAAAATAAAAACTAGTTTTAAAGTAAAATTTCAGTATATTTATAATTTCTTACCATTCATTAAAACTTCCTTTTTCACCAAACACATAAGTACACCATGCAAAAATCAAACATCTATAATAGTTTCTAACATAATGCGTTAGCAATGTCCTTGCTAACATCGGCAGTGTTACGACATGTTGACTACCTTTAAATTGTTTTTTCTTATATAATGAACTTCTGTATGTAGTCTGAAGGTGTTTCCCCCCATTTTCTTTGCAATAATTCAGATATTCATGCATGGAAGTCAATAATAACATACAATAACATAATACGGTAAGATAAAAACATGTTGACTACCTTTAAATTGTTTTTTCTTATATAATGAACTACAATATGTAGCCTGAAGGTGTTTCCCCCCATTTTCTTTGCAATAATTCAGATATTCATTCATGGAAGTCAACAATAACATACAATAACATAATACGGTAAGATAAATACATGTTGACTACCTTTAAATTGTTTTTTCTTATATAATGAACTTCTGTATGTAGCCTGAAGGTGTTCCCCCCATTTTCTTTGCAATAATTCAGATATTCATTCATGGAAGTCAATAATAACATACAATAACATAATACGGTAAGATAAAAACTTACCAACTATATTCAGTTAGTAACAACTCCAAAGGAATGAGGATTGAAAACGGCAGGAGAGAAATGCAAAACGTACATTTCAATGTAAAATTGAATATTACGAGTATCACTTCATGTCTCAAGACGTGAGTGTGCCAAGTCGTCATAGCAGTAATTTTACGGTCTAGTTTATGTCTGAATTTCTGCTCATAAGCGGAGAAATTATTGGTGTACTTAATAGCTCAGATGAACTTTCATAAGAATATCTCTACTCAACTCCTATAATCATCTCGTCTATTGCAATTAAAATTGACATCATCCAAGACTTAAGCATTCCTTCATTTTCTGTAACTCACATTCGCTCGACATTGGAACTTTCTGCTAAATATTAAGATTCAATCAAGAGTATTTATGTATGTCACTTATAAACAGAACTGTCGTAGTAGACCACATAAGAGTTACAGATATCTCTCAAGTGGAATAATTGAAGAACTAGCTGGAAGAACTATCCATAATCCCATGTTTAGTATTCCGGCAAGAATGACATTCAAAGGTATTTTCTCCTCGTTGCCTTTTTCATGATCTCGTTTGAGATACTTCATGCTGGAGTAAAGTTTAGCCAAGTCTGGCTCTCAAGATATGCCATAGCTGCCTGTACTATGGGCTATCAGAGTGCAGGCCTTGCATACAACCTTGAACATATTCCTGAGTCATGTTGAGGCTGTACTTCCGTCTCCATGTTCAGGATGATTTTTTTTTTTTTTTTGATACTGTCTTAGCTCTACTTTTACCCATTGTTGATATAAATGGCGGTATATCACCCCTTTGGTTTTCTAAATTGGTCCTTTTGTGAACTTTGTAATATGAGAAACCTTTCACGGGAAATCAGCCGAGCAAAGATATAATAATCCTCCAAGCTTTCGGCTATAGCTCTGTGATCTTCTTCAGGTTACTTTAGTGTCGATACACTAAAGCGTGACACGCTTAAAATGCAAATAAAATAAAATACTCTAACTGTTAAATGAAAAAATATTTAATTTAAACTTAATCTTTCCTGAATTGTTAATATTTGCAATTTTAATCTTAAAGAAATTTCAACATGACAACCATTTGTAGCATGGCAGATGTCAAATTTGTTGTAAATCTCTATCCAGATGTTCCTCAATATATCAATAGTGATATTTTGAATCGCAAGGCGGGCTCCGCTCTTCAAATCATTGAGGTCAGCCACCTGTGTTCTAGGCACTTGATCCTTTATGAATTCCCATAAAAATGTTCCAAGGTTTAAATATTTTAACCTTGACAACCAAGCTATGGTCTAGCACCATCTGCTAACCCATGCTTCTGAAAGTTATCATTAAGAAAGCTGCGTACCTAGCATGCGAAAGGAGGAGGAGCGCCATCTTGCTGATAAATAATTCCAGCAGGGAGCTAGGCACGCAAGTCTAGGTAGATAGCGTCAGTCACTGTAGGTTCAACTAAAAAGAAAGAATTTTTCATTTGCGGCACCAGACATATGTGTAATTTTGGGCTAATCGTGTTCAAACACAACACGCGGTTTCTCCCTACCCCAGTTGCTGCAATATTTACTGATATATGTTGAACGTTGACTCGTCGGGACGACACACACAATCTAAGTACGATTAGTTTTCGTCTATTTTGTCCAGGACACTCCTCGGTACATAAGCCAGCCTTTTGTCTTTATTGTCTGACTTGATCCGCTGTATTGTTTGACTTTTGTATACTCGCAGATGGAGCCTTTTGTGCACAATTTTGCGAATCGTGCTGCGAGGAAACTGGAGTTGTAAGCCAGCTTTTTGAATTGATTGCCTTCGGCAAAATAATTTTTCTTAGAACGCTTACCAGTTTTGGTCAACAAGCTTCCTGTTTGCTCAAACTTATTATTCTCTTATAGTCATAAATGGGATCTTGTCTTTGAAGAATTTATTCTCGACGAAATCGACTTTGATTCTGCTAATCAAATAATACAAGAGATTTTCTACCCAATCATCCACAGAGCTCTAGTTTTACAGAAAAGTAACCGTTTGCTATTATTTATTCCTATCAATCTCCATGATAACCGTTGTTACATAGATTGCCAGATTTAATCTATGAAATCTAGGGAAATTATTTTTATTTTATGTATATATTTTAAGTTATTACCATTTCTTTTATTGGAGTTTTTAAACAGGACACCCTGTATAATAAACACATTGTCTTATATACCATTTACAAAATTGAACAATTATACATTTCTGAATTTCACAGGTTGCTTTCCGAAATTTCATCAAGATACTTGAATCACAGTTATCACATTTGAGGTGCGTACCCCTTTATCAATCCTCGGTGAGCTTGTTTCTGCAACACACTGTACCAAAATTTTCCTCCCGTTTTGTTTGCACTCTAGAGCTATATGCTTTATGCTCCAAACCTTAGATTTAATTTATATTCGGCGAAAAACGAATTTTGACCACTTTTATTTATCTTTCTTTCCCAGGAGCAAAACCTTCAGGGGAGGCTGTTGCTAACATTAGCCCTGGCTTTCTACCCAGCAGATATTTGTAAATGAAACTGGAGAGGATGGAGGAAGTCTGGCGTGAAGAGATGCGAACTCAACAGTCAAACAACGTAAAAAAAACAAACAAAGCCAACACTGATCAATCCCATGTGCCTCAATATCCTCGAACCTTGAGCATTTGTTTTCCTCCTTCTGAAAAATTCAACGCGAATCTCTCTTGGAAGCCACAAAACAATGAAAATACAACAGCAAAGAGAGCACCCCCCTCCTTCCCAGCCTTACTATGTTTCTTACTTTCTTGGCTGCAAACCCTCATCTCCAAAGGTGGCAGAGGTAGTTCGGAAATAAAATAAGAAAATAAAAGACATGAGCGAAAAAGATGCTGTGTGTTTATATAAAGGAAACAGGAAACCCATTGTTGGTTTAAATCTAAAATTCTCAGCTAGCTGTAGAAAGAGATGGCAGAACTTCTCCGTCTCTCTCTCTGGTACTTTCGATTGCAATGAGATTTCCGTAGCATTATACCGTTCCAATCTGCATGCATCCCCTTTTGCCTTCTCCTCTTCTTTGGACTATTTTTTTTTTCTATCTGTGCGTGCCGCGAGCTGGGACGTTTGCAAGTTTCTTTAGATTACGTGGCATTTCCTTCCCATCGATCAACCTTTATTCACTTATCGTCTCCCACCCCAAGACGTACACAGAAACACAAAGAAGCTTCGTTGCCCCGTTTCTCGGTGAATCGTCTCGCCAAAAGCAGAGGCAACGTGTTCTTCAGATGTTTTCAAATTAATCAAACTTTATACATTTTTTTCCAATCTTATAATTTTTAGACATAAATGCACTTGGGACTTCTGCGTCAAAGGTGTAAAGCAGTGGTTCTTTAGGTACGGGTCGCTGTTCCTTTGAGGTCGGGCAGGCGGCCAGGGACTGTCCCGAAAATCAGAACATTCCCTAAGGACTACACTTTTTTATTATAAGTTTTATTCCCTTTTAGGAAACTTACTAATGTTATGAACCCCGCGGATTCGGTCTGGAAAGGGAGCGTTTTTGACACACACACACACACACTTGCGTAAAAAATTAATGTCTCTGGTACTTTCATTTTATTTAATGTTTACTATATAAGATAATCGGGAAATAGCAGTTTTCTAGATTTGTAAGCTAATTTAAATATAATTCATTATTCAAATTTATTTTTCCAAAAGTCACGTCCATTTTAGGTGCATTTTTTCTGAGACCAGCAATGAATGCAAGTTAAATAATTATTAAAACATTGTAAAAATTCAACAAAATAAATATTTCTTTTTTCAAAATGGCTTATTTAGAAAAACAAATATTTCATTAAGTCAGATCACTCATAACACACAGAGGATTTAACTGTAAAAAGTTTTTACCTTTAGCGTTGCTGGTTTTAGGGATAATGCACCTTTAACATGTATGTGCACCCCTTTTAGAAAAAAAATATACAGTAAACAATTATAATTGCCATTGTGTGGTATTGCCGAGAACAGTCAAATGTTATGCCTGTTAACGTTCCCTTATCACGGAAGTAATTCTCATAAACATTGCTCTCTAATTTATTAAACAACATGCATTAATACATTAACAATATTAGCAAAAACATCTCTCAAAAAAAATGTTACCAACCAAACTGTAATACACTGCTTATTAAGTCGGTCCTGGTGGTGTAGTGGTTACCATACTTGCCTCCTAAACCCAAGATCGCGAGTTCGAACCCGGCCAGGACCGATGGATTTTTTCGGGGCGTAAAAATCCTAAATATGGGAAGTAAAGCCATGGGTCCCGTGTCGTACATTTACGGCACGAAAAAGAACCTCAAGCCTGAAAGAGAGGCCTCTGAGCAAAATTTGTCGGCCGTTTCACGCCCTGAGTTCAATGGGACGCTGATGACCAGAGATGTTAAAGAGTGTCTTTAAATAAATTAATCAAAAAACTGCTTATTAAAATCGCAATCATAATAAGCAAGAAAGGAACATTGAACATTTTCTATGGCATATATTATATTTTGGTAGAAGTAGAACAAAAAAAAAGATAAACTGAATTACCAATTACCCAAAATACTTGCAAAGAATACATGGATTTGAGAAAATGGTTTATGATAATTTAAGAAATCAATAAATTATTTAATAACGCACGCTTCCTAAATAACAAATTTAGCGCAATAATACCTGGGTCACTGGCGCAGATTGAAAAGGAAGGTGGCTGCAAAATAAAAGTGAATTTTAGTGGTAAGGACAGCAGAGAGACACTGGCCCAATAGAACGAATAAAACGTATTACAAAACATGGAAAGCGTGATTTGCGCGGTCACCAAGTCAAACCAAACGACCTAGTGCAAGCGAACTACTCCACGGCAGTATAGCTGGATCTAGATAGACATAATGACATGTATGTGTGTTAACCAATCAGTGATAAACGCCGCTTTCAAGAAAGTTCCAGAAAAGTGGGAATGTAATAAGGATCAAGAGAAAGAAGGGTGAATTAAGTAATGTGTAAATTTTGGTTTTATTTTATAATTTTATATCCTGGTGTTTATCACTATTAAATATTAGATGCTACACAGTAAAATATAATTTTAAATACAAATTAAACATTAGATGCTTTGGGGGGGATAGCTTCAGCATTCCATCGGCATGTATTTAAACCAATTTTCTATAAATTATGTAGTAATTAAGCAAATCACAAAAAAGGGATTCAGTAAAAATATGTAACAGTTTTTCAATTTCTTCAAAGAAATAGCCAAAAAAGAGGTTTTAAATCGCAGAAAATGAATTTTATCTCCTCAAAAATTAATTCAGAATTTGCCATAACATACGCAAATGCTTTTTTATAGTTTATGAATACAATAATATCCTTTTGTTAGATGATGTCAACCAGATGTAGTGTGATGTAATCTGTTCATTTTATTCCTGTCTGTTACTATATAAACATTTCAGCTTTGTAAACTTTTGTCCAAATCGTTTCCATTTTTAGAAAATATAAGAAGGTAAGGGTACTCTATAAGAACACATTGCCATTTTGAAGCACTAGTAACGATGTTTATCTAAGCGATACAATTATTGATTAAAGGAGTTATTATTTTGATTAATCGTTTTAAAAAGTTTTCTTCCGAAAAAGAAACAATGGAACTATTAAGTGCCAATAGCTTCGGGATCCAAAAGAGAGATACCAGTGAATCATTCGAAACTTGCACTGCAAATATTTCTGAAACAGTGTGTGCTATTGATAAACTGCTTTCACAGAAGTGAAGTTTAGATAAGGGATCATAATTGCAGCCCATACATGGGTGTTAATAATTATTAGAATGTGTATTTCCTGAAAAAGGCTACAATTTCTAATATAATTATGCCTATTGACATTAAGAAAATAAAACTAGAGGAAATTAGAATGTAAATTGTATTATTGTAGGATTCTAGTTTATCAGCTATCATAAAAACTGTCATAAGTTAAATACGAAGTTCGTATGATTTTAATATTTCCTCTTCCCCTTTACACTCACTGCATTGGCACTGTTGAATTGTGCTCTTTTTACAAGGTGTTAACGTTTAAAGGTGTAGCTACACCATTTCTTTTCTCATCTTCATAAAACTTAATTAACTCGTAAATTACTTGCCTATCTTGGCTATGCAGCACCTGTTCTTGTTTCGCAACAAGGTGTGTTAACCAACTACGTAACTACACAGAACGATTGTGTTTGAGAACTAGGGGTATTAGTGACATAGAAGGATGGGCACATGCCTTAGTTCCCAATAAAGCCGGTCCTATTTCGCGCTTTGCTAACACCTATAACAGTTTTATTTGTATATAACAAATTTCACGCGGTGCATTTTTACATTAAAATCAGTCCTTCACTAAATAGGTACAAAGGATATATTATTATTACAAAGGAATAATTGTATATTGCAAAGAGTATATGTTTTACAATAATCAACACAGGTAAGTAAGGAAAAATTCTGCGTAAAGTGCAATTTATATAATCTGGAATATTGACTTGAAAATGTTAATTATAACATTGTATACACCTATATACTTAAAAATTAATAACAAATTAATTGAAGAATTTCATTTGGCACTAAAGATAAGGATAGCCTACAGTGTCCCTTAAAGGGCAAAGGCCTCCTAAAAAGCAAGAGAAGCTCGTTTTTTCGTTAACTTGGTGAGCTATTCCACGTTAGTTGTTCGTATGCTGTATAAGATACTCGTGATTTTTTTCTATGCTATTTCTCACTGCACAAGTTACTTCTAGAGAAATTGCCATCTTTCTTTTCCTCTTGCTATGTTGACCAATCAGGACCTGCATATTCCTTGAAGAGGTCTGTCCATCTTATTCTAGGCCTGCCTTGCGTCCTTTTCCCTCTCCGGAGGTCCCATATGGTGATCTTGTAGCTCCACCTATTGTCCTGCATTCTTGCGACGTGACCGCTCCATTGCCATTTGCTTTTGGTAGTCATTTGTACAATGTCTGTTGTCTGAGATAACTGGTTTATTAATACTATAGGTTTTTCGTCCTTCACACTTATTTCTAGGATCTTGCGCTGCGTTTTTATTTGGCATATTTGAATGTTGTTCTTTTGTTTTTCTGCTATTGACCATGTCTGGCACCCGTTTAGTAACACACGCATACACAGGTTTCGAACGTCTGGAATCTGATTTTCCTAGCTAGTTTTTGATCTAACAGTAAAAACTTCAGGGCATGCTTTAGGTTAAGGATATTATTCTTTGTATTTTTTTTAATAATTAACTGCTGTGGTTACCAGTAGATATACAATCTTTATTGAATGCTTGTCATTTGTTCAGGTGTTCGAAGGATTTTATTTTAAGTGAGTATTGATCTTAGAATTTTGATGTATGTATTTCTATTCCGAATTGAATATTATTAATTTATGTATTTTAAAATACAAATATATATATATATATATATATATAGTGTAAGAACAATTCACACCAAGCAGTGAGTAAGTATGGTTTATTTGTCTATCTACTAATTAACACAATAGTCTGTTATTGAAAAATGTTTTCATTGCTTACATTTTTCATTGGAAATGAATAAAACAATTTATTTTAATATATAATTCTCATAACTTTTCTCTATTAAAAGGTTGTGAGAAAGGGCAAGACCTTTAAAGTAAATGAAAGGAATGCTAAACTACTCCATTTTAACTGCAGATGAAATGGGTATGGCGATTGAAATAATTAGAAATAGCGAACACTAGCTGATGACACTGGGACCGAATACGAGGATGTGAAGACGATATCAAGAAGTTGACAGTCCAGAAGAACAATATCCAGGTAAACCAAGGATTATAACTGCTACAATAATCTGGGACAGTGAGAGAAATGGAGTCAACTGCTGTTATGTTAAGAAGTATCCGATACAATGTTGATAATTTAACTGTTTCAACCCAAACACTACACGAAATAGTATTCCATTTCCGTCATACATTAATGTGTTCGGCGATTCACTGTGAAAATCGACAAGTCATATTGCATGGTGCCGGGAGCGTAAATCACGCTTCGGTCTACATCCAGATTCCAGGAGACGAGCAAGTTAACACAGATATTCACAAATTTTACCAATTCAAAGTTGGTATCATCATGGCCCGGAGAGGAATAATAGCAAACAGAAAAACATATCTCGTTTTGATTCGTGGAACAATAACTGCGAACAGATATATTCCAAATGGTTTACAACCTGTGGTACTAAAGCGTCTCATTGCAAGACATGATGTAGATGTATGTCTAGGTGGTTCGAGTATTGCGGTGGTACTCAATTGTCGAATCTCTGTGGGATAGTCATAGAGAATAATTAAAATATCGTACTCTTGGTCAGCTATTCATGTCACACAGTGACTGATAGTACAAGCACCATGGTAAATTTGAAAAAAAAACCAAATTTACATATTTTTGTAATTGTTAGTATATTTGAAATAAGCAAAATGCTATTTCCATTAAACTGGGCTAAATTTTGCTTTGTGGATTTTTGTATTGTAGTACTAATGTATCGTAAATATTGCTTACACAACTATGATAAGTTTACATTCCTAATTATTACAAAATTTGAGGATAATATTGTAGCTCAGACAGTTTTTGTGTGTATATTTAAAAAATTCTAAGCTGTTTAAAACTTCTTATGTTTGGACAACTTGCTTTTAACCACATTTCTCTTGAGCAAAGGGGATTTTTTTATACAAAAACCCATTCATATGAGACTGAACCTCAATTTTTGTCACATGTTTTTTTGTTCTGTATACCACGCAAACAAGCCAGAAACCGTGTAGCATTATATCCTTTGTCAATTGCCTCGACATGAACTTCTGTACATAATGCATCTCTTTCCTTTCTGTGTACAAAGTTGTGTTGCAGTACCTGCGTTTTCCCTCCCGTAAAGGTATGATGTTTCGCAAAGAAAATTGGAGAGTTATCGAGTAAAACGATTTCCTATTCTCTATAAGGAAACGTTTCCATCTTCCCGTTCTCATAAATATCCTGCGTTGTCGCGGATATACAGCAGAATGAGAAGAAAATGCCAATGTATATAAAGCAACAAACAAAAGAAGGGGGAAAGAAAATAAACGGACGCCTTATTTCTCTTTTATGAGAACCCAATGGTTTTGCAACTACAAATATCCTTGAGAGTTGCTTATTTCCTAGGACCTTATACACACTAACAACCTGGTTATTGGTGTATAAGAATCCTGTTTAACTGATGCTAAAAGAAATAGTCCCATTCGCTTCCCTATTCTTTTCATCCTCCTTTCGCTATCTAATATACCATTTCTTACACAACCTTCCTAAGTATTTTGTACCCATAACCATTTTTGTCTCATATTACCTATATATTTCCCAGTCCCTTAATGTTTTCTTCTAATTTTAAATTTAAATTTCTGCCTCTTATTTCATTTCATAAATTTTCCCATTTTTCTTAATAGAAACCGTTCCCTCGAAAACATGGTTTGCTTACATTCTAATATGCAATGCCAAGTACTATCGGGTTCTGCACACACAGGACATATCCCATGAATATATCCATTTTTTCCCACTTAAGTATATTACCCCTGTTCTAAACCAGGCCAAACCTTCCCTTCCTGCATTATCATAAGGTTTAATATATTTTCCTCTTCTCCACACATTTTTAGTGACTATGTAATTTCGGACATTTTTATTTTGGTGTTAAGATTTGCCCATATTTCCTGCTTTTCAATATCCTCAATTCTTATTATTACCTCTTTCAAAATCCTTTCCTCCCCAATCTTTCTTCCTCTTACCATATCGATCCCATGAACTACAAATATACGACCTTGTCGGAAACTTGAGCATTCTTTAGAAGAATCTGATATGATTATAATGTACAAGAGAAAGTGATCAAAAACAGGTTGTTTTATAAAGACATTCTTAGTTACGGATATAAATAAACACATCAGGTAATATGACAAAAGAAGAGATGCGATGCATCTTCAGCAAGTAGAACGCTTATACCTTACTCAGAGAGCAGTGAAACCGGAGTTTTTAAAGAATGGGCGCCGCATATCATAAACTGAAAAGTTGATTTGCCCAGCTGCACACTTAATGCGTTGTACGCCAACGGTGTTATTTTTTTTTTTTTTTCAAGGATATACACGGCTCAGAGACTGTACAAGATGGAAAATGCCTGTTACCACCTTCAACACAACCTGAGTTTAGATACCTTTTATGTCCAGAGTTTTCTGTGCATTTTTCATCGGCACGCCCAGTAAGCTTGTTTGAAGTTGTACCGAAGATCTACGTATTTTTCAGTATAAATTTAAACATCAGCATTGGAGCCTTTGTGGATTAGAAGCATAGTCACAATAAATATATATATTTAGTCTTTTCATTAAAAAGGGCTCTTGCGACACACAATTAATTTTTGATACTACGATTTGTCATAAAACTTACCACGAATGTAAACTGCCATGCATATTAAATTAAGTCAGATTTTTAAAACTTTAATCAATCAAATAGTTTATCTAACAAGTTGCAAATGTTCCAGTTAACAATATTATAAATATTTAAAAACCACTTTTGATCACATACAGGGACAATTTTACTCACTATATTGTATGAACTTGAGTACCAAATTTCATGAATTTCTAAAAAAAAGCATTTTTTTGAAAATAAAAGGTTTAAACATTTTAATCTATGTACAAAGAAACATTTGCGCTTCTCATTTGTAGTAATACTAATGGACGTTTTATTGTAACAGTTTTAAAGTATACACAAATAACTCTAACTGTCGCATGGACCTTACGGCCATACATGCTAATACCGTCCTTGAAACAATCAAAATATACATACATACATATTTACAAATACATCGATATACATACATAACACCTTTTCTATGAGTAATTTTATATACATATAGAAAAACATGAATAGAACCTTTAGCCCGAGCCCCCCTTCCCTTTACTCACCCCTCCTCCCCAACTCCCCTCTCTTCACTATAGCCATTAACCTTCTTTGTTTGGTCTTCGCTAGAAATATTTCCAAATCGCGTGTGTGTGTATCTCTCACGCACCAACTCTTACCGACAGATGTTCAAACTTTTGTTGCAATTCAAAAATTGCGGTGGTAAATGTTAATTTCTTAAAATCGCTTTTTCCTTGCATTCCCTGCCAAAACATGCACAATGTGCAAATTCGTTCCCCGAGAGCATTAATTGATTTATTTCCTTTCCAAGCCCCTAATCCATGCAAGACCACTTTTTCTTCTCTCCCACAGATATCTAAACAATCTCCCCTCCCCCACACATGAACTATTTGAGCCTGCGGGTTAAGCGATACCTATGGTGGGCATAGAGCCCCAGTATTTTGCATATCTATATCTCTCAAAGGTCCGTTAACTACTTTCCAACTATTTCGTACAATGTCCTCTCTCCTTAACCAAAAATACCCCAATCCAATTTTGTGCGAGTCTTTCCTTATTTTTGAAGCCCAATCTGTATCTTGCCCTTATACTTCCTAACAGGCGTCCGGAAACTACTTATAATATAGAGATAATTAAATGATTTTATATTAAAAAGAATTATTGAGCGTTTCCATCAAGTTCTTTCAAAGGCTCATAACAGGAGAAAGTAATTTGCAGGTAATTTACAACAATTTTCTGAGAACTGTAATTGCAGTACCAGTCTGGTGACATAACAAAATTTCATTTCAACTGTAAGTTAATACGTCACGATTTACAATGTCATTTCCAACTGTATGGCGCAAATGTGCACAAAAATACAATAAAAATGTACCAGGTACTTTCAAATCTGTAAAATCCAGAAATCCAATGCAGAAATACATAAAATGTTAAAGGAAGCCTTTAGCGACTATTCTTTAGCCTAGACAAAACTTAAACTGCTACAAACAAGGCAGAACTTCGGCTGATGTTGGTTATTCGGGACCCAACATCGCGGGCTCAATTCCGGCTAGGATCGATAGATTTTTTCGGGTGTAAAAATCCTAAGTATGGCTTTCTTCGGAAGGGAAGTAAAGCCGTGGGTCCCGTGTCGTACAATTACGGCACGAAAAAGAACCTCAAGCCCAAAGGAAGAGACCTCTGAGCAAAATTTATCGGCCGTTTCACGCCCTGATTTGAATGGGACGCTGATGACTTGAGATGTTAAAGAGCGTCCATAAATAAAACAAATCAACAATATAAAAATAGATGGATCATATTAGACATGTGGAAGGCTCTAAGGCGGCTTGGAGAGCACCTGAGGAGAAATCATCCTGAGAAATGGCGCATTAACAGGTTGTTCTAATAATGTCAAAAATGACATGCATTGATTAAATCCTCAGAAATGTTTAATTAGAAATTTATCTGCTGGACCGTTTAAGCATTCCACAAGATGATACATAGAATTTTAACTTACTAATATGAATAAATGTTTGGTATGCAATGTGATACAGTGTGATTATTTCAGTTACGGGCCGCCTGACTGTAGCTGCTTATTGGGGAAGTGCATTCGCCACAACCGGAAAAACCGCCACGAGTGGCCGAGGTCGTTAAGGCGCGGACTCATGAGCTGGAGGTCTGAGGTTCGATACCCGCCAGGACCATCCTCTCTGAGGTTTTTCCAGGTTTTCCTCAGCCCTTATAAATGGCAAATGCCGGGGAGATACTTTAAACTTAGGCCTGGAAAGTTTCCTTACCTTAAAAAAAATCCTTTCCCAGTTTATCATTTCGTCTCGTGTATCATGAGTATCCACCGCCTGTGATACTTCAGTAGTAAAAACGGGCATTAAACACTACTAAAAAAACGGAAATAGAATCCCTATGTTTTGTATTTTAATTATATTTTTATTAAAAGCATAAAGTGATGCGGTATTTAAAACTGATAATAAGCACTAACCTGTGTTACAAGAAATGTTGAAAAGGATGTTCCTCATCGGCAATACATTGCTGGCATATATGATTCAAATTCCTGAATTTCATCTAAGTTCGTAAAAACACGGCGGTTCGTAACTTTATAACAAATTAGCGACTCGTTTCTCTATCTGGAACACGATTATCAGCAATTTTCTTAAAATTTCTTTACCGTTTCTTCCCTCTGCAAGAATCCGTTGTCACGTGTGTATCGTACATAAAACCCGTTCTTCAAGACTATATTTGCATGGTAGCATAGCTGACGAAGAACAATTAACACACAATGAATACAGTGAGCGCACAATTAAAATAGCTACAAGTTAATATCTGCACTTTTATTGTAGGCCTTGACGACTAGCTTCTCCCAGCATAAAGCTGTTTTGTACCCACCCGTAAATTTAATTATTTATTTACTTCCTGAACAAATAATGTCATTGCAATGGAAGACATGGAAAAACTTAAAGCTGACAGATATTTTTAAAAATCTATACTTTGGCAAGTTATAAATAGGATACCATAGAAAACACATTTTTTCCCCCTCGTTCATCACAGTTTTCAAACAAAAGAAGAGATATCCATATGTATGTTTTGAAAAGAAACACTACTTCAGTTTCCAGTTGCCGACTGTGAAAGTCTCTGAAAGAAGGCTAATTTCTTCAGCCGTGTCACATATTCACAGGTATTGATTTGGCCTGAAGGTTACCACGCAGCGGATCTGTGGTTCCATCATGAATATTTGATGGTTTAATCTCTTCCCGTTCTTGCAACGTCTCAGGCGAACTGCGGAAGGAAGTGCACTTTGCTTCAAAACCAAGTCGAAAATCTTACGGGAGTTTCGTGTTTGCTGAAGTCTATTCCAAAGTTCTGACCCAAGCCCGAAGGATCCAGATATGCGTTCCCATTTGAATATGAGGTTAAACTTGAGAGCAAGATGCAATATAATATTTGCTTGCACAAATAACACGAATCATGCTCTAACTTCTGAATCTATATCAATTTCGAGATCAAATGTTTGTCAGATTGTCTAGAGAACGGTTTTTCAAGTCCTTAACTTAGTCAATTTACCATTTTTTCAGAAAAGATAAGAGGATCGTTTAAAACTTTTGGTAAAAAAAATTATCATATTTATTTTGAAACACAATCTCTAAAAGAATCTTGTCAAACTCTGCACGTGGCAGAAGAAACATCCACCACAAGGTAATTTTTGCCTACTATAGTTAACTGTTGTGTATTACCGTCTACTTTTGGTTCTGGCCTTACACAAGAGAAGTTCGGAAGTATTTACAATAGCACTCTTTTACGAATACCGCGCAATAAGTGCTTGTTTGTTGTCAAGTAGAGAAAGACATGGACAAAATGAAGGAGACTATCATGAACAAAGATGGACCGCGTGGATTTTGTAGAAGGAAGGCGTCAAAACCTCAGAAATTCATAGACTTTTAACTGCGGTATGTGGTCAAGAAGTTCCAGCACAGAAAACTGTTTACAGCTGGAGCTGGGAATCTGCACACAAGAATGTGACTACAGTATTAGTACAACTCTTTGTAAAGTATGGAGTTGTAACTTTCTACTCCAGAAAAAAGTATACCCTTGTAAGTATTAGTAAAAACTTACAAGTGACGTCATATTATAGCAAGATAGAGGAACAGCTGTTTGCCATACGTCGCTATAACTTGAATTAGGTTATGTCCATTCCTAGTAACCAATTCGTATTTTCAACTTATAGAGAGGATTAATGTCATTCTTGTTAAATTTATCTTGTGGTTTTTTCTTAGATACAAGGATAATTTAAATTCTTTATTATGCATTTATCAATATTCGAGCGTAATAGTCCATTTTGAGACGACGATCGCAAACAGATTCATAGCATCAATTTCAGTCGTCGAGAGATGGCACAAGAATCGAAATTTCAGATTGTGCTTTTATTCTGCTGTCCATTTTATTATTCATATTTATAAAAATGTGTTTATAATGTTTGGCAATCATAATATGTACATTAAAGCAAAAAAATATGAAAATTGCGTGAAAAGAGAATGAGAGATGGATAAAAATATTTTCATAGCGTTCATCAGGAACCATAAAAAAGGGGAAAAAAATAGGGGAAAAAATAAGATGCTGGACTGAAATATGCATTTTAAATAGGAATTGCACTTTACCTTACTTTTCCATTAAACACAAATACAAAATTATTCTAGCTTTATACATATTCTTTCTCTCGTCATTTTCATCACTTCCGCTAATACGTCACATATTTAGATCAACTTCTTCTTAAAACTATTAAAAATACCTTAAAACTTGCACTATTATTTTAAGTTACCAATATTCCAACTCTAATAGAAAAAATCTACACAATTACTTAATTAATACTAGTATTTCTGTGAAACAGAACAACGAAAATTCACTTGTACACTTTTAACTATGGAGTTGTAACGTATAAGTGTAGCAGAAACCTTTGTGGAACAAATTCTACCAATATCTACAAGTTACAACTCCAAGCACCTGTATTGTATTAAACCCTCTTTTGTGGAAAAGAGCCTGGTCGTTTGTCAACGCCGTGGAACATTGAGGTTATGTCTGAATTGATTATGGGTAATAGACGCATAACCTTTGAATGAAATGAATAGTGTTTAATGCCCGTTTTTGCTACAGGGGCACCATAGACGATGGACACTGATGATACTTGAGATGAAATGATATATTGGGAAAGGATTTATTTTTTTTAAGGAAGGAATCGTTCCAGGCCTAAGTTTAGGGTACCTCCCCGGCATTTGCCATTTATGAGGACTGAGGAAAACCTGGAAAAAACCTCAGTCAGGGAGGACGGTCCTGGCGGTATTCGAACCCAGACTCTCGCTCACGAGTCCGCGTCTTAACGACCTCGGCCACCCGTGGCGGTATAATAATCTTTGATGCATTGGAATGCCAAGGCCGGCCTCGGCCGCGCACCCCTGCACACCATTATTCAAATGATTTAAACATGAAAAAGGTGTGCACACTCTGCTAGAAATGCATAATGAAAATTCGGGTTTTTTGGAGAAGAGGTGACTGTTGATGAATCAAGTCTCCGGCCCAAAAATTGTCGGGTAAGCAGATGATCAGCGTCTTTTGGGGCATTTCAGGCATACCTCCAGGAACGACTGGGAGTGTGCTACGAGATCCTTACACGGTTTAGACGCAGAATTCAGCAAAAGCTAAAGGGGAAGTGGTCGACAGGAGTATTCCTCCAACATGACAATGCGCGGCCCCACACCAGCAACAGTGGCATCGCTGGGGTTCATTGTTGTTCCTCACCCACCATAATCACCTGATTTCGCTCGGTCTGATTATGCCTTATTCAACAACATGAAGGCTGCTGTCCACGAGCGGTGGCGCAGTGCTCCGAAACAATGGTTTCGCGACGCCATAATGAAGTTATCGCAACGATGGCAACAGTGCTTTGACATTGGTGGGGTGTTATTGAGAGATGTATTTGCATTGAACCATGTTGCATAATAATAAGATACAAAAACTACTATTGGAAATCATTTCCGACGACCCACTATTTTTTTATATTTTGTAACAACAAAAATGTAAATTGTTCCTAAATTTATGAGATTTCATTAAAATGAAAACAAACAAGAATATTAGGAAAATAATAAATAATAAAAAGGTAAATGTGACCACTACCGTGTTGTACAATAATAAATATTTGTTCTTTTAGGCTATAGTGCATTTCTAGAAATGTTTTCAATGACAGCCGAAATGATTGTTTCACGAATGCTGTATATATTAAGAAATACCTATTGTTTGATTCATAGGTGACCCAAGAGACCAACCGTTCGGATAATGCCTACATGTTATGAGTTAGAGCACCATCTTGCATAAAAACAAAGTTTTCCATATCATTATTCTATAATTCTGCTATTACAAAGCATTGCAACTTGAAAAATTACCGTTTCACGTTTACCGTTACTATTTCCCTTCGTCATTTTGCATTTTTTCATAGAAGTAAGGCACTATTATAAAATGTGACGTGAAATCTCATCAGACAGTACCCATGTAATCCTTTCTGAACAATAGCGTTCAGATTTTCTGCCCGTATTCTGCAATTGTGAATGTTAGCGCCCCCATTTAATTCTAAATGTGCTTCATCTACCAAGCCCTTCAACGTTATTCACATTTGCAAAGTGAAAGTGAAGTGAATATGCTTATATCGTTCTTTGAGTTCAAAACACAGTTCTATTTTAAAGGGATATTGCCCTCTCAGAATTTACCAACCTACTGAATAAATCATCTCAAAACTACTTGTAACTTTATTACCACTACAAACATTATGTGCAGAATTTTCGCCCACTTTCTGAACTTCTTATAAAACTAGAACTACACTCACTTTGTTTTCTACTAATTTCTTTTACACGATCGCTTTTTATCGTTAATTGCACCATTAAATCCTTATATTTATTCATCAACTTACGAAACGAGCAGGGTTCGTTTGTCATTGTGTTGGGATACTGTCTATGTGTTCATAATAGCGCTAAATGAGGCCAATAGTAACTTGCAAAGAAAAATATTATAAAAATTGTTTAAAAATGGTGTCAAGTGTTATAAATCACAATTGTTTATACAAGCGTGATACAACTACCATAGCAATTAAAGTTAAAGCTAATTTTGTTTGTTTTTTATTTTTCTGCTAAAGGTTCTTTGAACCTTAGGGAGTCCACAGAGAGTCAACATTTACATGTTCTCTCCTTCCTTCGGGCTCTACAGTCATTTAAATAACTCCGCATATCCTTTTAAATCTCACTTTTACCCAGCATACTTTTTTATAAAACAGCATTTTTCTCAAAACTTCATTTTCCCACATTCAGAATGTTCCACCCTACCATTTTGTGTGTAAACTAAATTAAATTTGCCCAGAATATGCGGAAGTATCCATTGTAATATTCTATAAAACAAAATATATGCTAACACGAATAATAATTTCCAAAAAATAGTATCTATGAAAAAATGGTTAGCTTTAAATGCTAAATTTTATTATAAATTTAAAAAAATTATAACAGTTCACTGAACAAATTCATTTAAAATATCTTTTTATACCATTTTTATGTGTTTAAAGCTCCAATTTGAAAAATGCCAACCAATTTTCTCAACTCATGAACTGCGTGGTACATTTTGATTATGCAACACATTTACGTAATAAAATAATTTATAGCTCGCAAAGTATTTCAACAGTTTGGATGAAATCGATACACATAGTAACTTATCAGCAATACAATCAAAGTAAAAGTTTAAGAAAAAGTTACACAAAAGTGTGGCACTTTAAATAAAAATATACTTCTAGTGCCCCTTAATATGTACTGAAGATAAGGTCATTTCAAACCCGGTACTTAGTTTAAAATAACTTTATATATTTGATCCAAAGCACGATGTTGAACACAACTTTAGTATTCTTATAAGGAATTTAACAAATATTAAGATACCGTTACACGTCACAGTTTACCCTCGTTATCAAAAACAACAGCCATCTAGTCAGTAACAAAATCTAATTCATAAATATTCCTTGCCTTTGATGTATCACTCAAGTAGCAGGATAGGACGTTATAAGTATGGACACCCCTACCTCTGAAGTCCCCAGATCCGAAATGCTCGATGGATAGCAAGATTCCCTTCCAGGTTTGCTTCGAGAGGCGGTTTGGGAAAGGTTACCTACAGTCTCACAAAAATGCACCAGATGGATCTGAGAGAACGACACACTGGGTAAGGATGCAATTTTTCCTGCAGGATTTTATACACTTGTTAATTTGATATGCCTACAGCCTCGCCTCTTTTCTTTGTTCTCACTCAGCTATTCACGTAACATCATTTCCTTTTCCTGGTGACCTCACCTGGGCATTCGGAAGGCGCATCATCTTCGATATACTTATGGCCACATTTAAACGTACTTGTTCAGAAATAATAAGAGGTCTCATATGAAATTTCAGTTTTTAAATTTGGTATTTTGTAAGATTTTAATGTTTTTCTTTTGTTTTGCAATGTTATTTACAGAATACCCATAGTTATTATTATGTATATTTTGAGCATGCGTCAGTGATCAGTTTTTAATACACAAGAGATCGGAGTCCTTCTAAAGCACTACAGAGAACAAGATTAAAAACGTTAAAATAATAGAGAAGCAAAAAACTAAAGACATCCCCGAAGACTTAAGATATGAAATATTAAGAATAAACGCAGAGTTTTGGAAGAGAATCCTCAAAAAGTGCTGACAGACTGTCGGTAGAGTTTGGTACACCAAATGATACCATAAATCGCCACATTGAGACGCTTAAAAGGCATACCTTCTAGACATGGTGACATGCAAGGTTCTAGACATGTATCTCATGAATTTACACCTGAATAGGCCCAACGCAGCGTGAATATTTGTCGTCAGCTGATCGCAGTTTCCATGGATGATAAGTTTATCAGGAAAAGCATCACGAGTGATGAAAAATGGTATATTACTGCAACCGTGACACCTCGAAACAGTGACTCGATCTCCGTCGTCAAAGCCATCGGTAAACAAACTCGGTTTGACCCCAAAGTAATGTTATGAATCTGATGGAATTTTGAAGATATAATTCCTTGGGAGTTTGTTCCAAACGGACATGTAATCGATGAGAATCTATATTCTCATAATTGAAATAATTTGCTAAGTTTTAGACAGATACTCAGCATTAATTAATCGAAATAGAGCCGGATAATGTGAGATCTTATACCGCTGGAACAATCATGGAAAAAAATGTAGGAACTGCAAGGAATCGAACTGGTACCATACTCAACATATAGCCCTAATTTTGCGCCTTCAGATTACCATTGCCCATTTTCTGAGTAAAAGAAATTTCGAAAACGAAGTGGGTATCACTAGTTCTTACATTAAAATAATGGTAGGCTACGCGGAGTAACAAACCTCCATAAAGGTGGCTCAAGACCATAGAATCAGGCGAATTAATTCTTAGTATTGGAAGATAGACGAACAGAACGAAATTAGTAAAAAATGTTTTCTTCTAAGTAGTTTTGAAAATCTTCACAATCACTGAGAGATATTCCTTCTTTGCTAAAGACACGCTTTACTTTTAGGCCCATCTTGTACGAATTTACTAATCCTATTACGAGCTGAGCTATATTTATATTTTTGTACCATGCACATATTGATGTAGGAGGTCAGACCTTTAAAAGCCAAGTTTTTATTGCTTTACTTATGCTCCTGCACTACTCCCATAGTTTGGATTGAAAACAATGGCAGGGAAAGTTTTCTATTGATTGATATCGAACGTTAAGAACTGCGCGAAAAAGGTTACGTGCTCAATTGGTAGAACTGAAAGACGGGGCAAATGGTTTCGGTGATAGCAAAAACTTCACTTGTCTTTTTGTTCGCCAAGAGAGAGAGAGAGAGAAAGACCTTTTTCTCCTCCCCATTATTTCTTCTCGGCCTGCTCATTTGCCGTCACTCTTTGACAGATTAATTACTGCAAACTCCTGGTTATTCATGATTGGAAACTTGAGCGTGAGAAGTATACCAGGCGAGGAAATCTACAGACGGTAGTAAGTTAAAGGCTGTCACGTTTCTGAATGGGAACCAACGTCGCAGACGTGAGTCGATCTGACCGGGTGGCCTACACTTTCAGAATAGGGGAGCAAACAAGTAATGACAATGTACCTTGAGTTCCATTTACATCTAGGCCTTAGATCGTGTATATGGTAGTTCGCTTGCACTGCAATGACCTCGATATTATTCCAGTAGCGCTCTAGCGGGGAACGACTCGCTTAAGTCTACGTTTATCAGCTGTGTTATACTGTGTCAGTTGCTGCCTTCTGTTCAAGCTGTAGAGACTAGAGTTTGTTCATTGTGCATCTCAAAAGGGAAAGTTTATTTAAGACATTCTTCTTGTGTGTGAATTGCATTTGATTATTTTTATTAGTCCACTAAAATGCCTGCCGAAAAATTCAAGCTTGAATAAAGAATTTCTACGTACGATATTTACGTAAAAATCGATTCATGTAGAGATTTCTTGATATTCCCAATCTAGGCAGAGAAACTGTTAGATATCATGTTATTAAGACTATGACAAAGAGATTGCTAAGCGCTAAACCTAAGAACCGAAAAATAAATGTCCTAACAGATGAAAAAATTGACTAAATTGGTGCATCATTCAAACGCTCTCAAAAGAAGTCTCTAAGATGTGTGGGTGTTTCAAAAACCTCTGTTCATAGAGCTGCTAAACTTTTAAAAGTGAAACCCTACAGAGCAACTATAGTTCATATTTACCTCGTGACGACGAAGAAAAGAGTAAATTTCGTTAACTGAATTTTACAAATATCCTTGACATTACTGTTGACACACATTTAATAATTTTCTCAGATGCGGCATGGTTTCATTTAAATAGGAACACTCCCCACACCACATTATAAGAACAGAAATTATAATACGCAAGAAGAACGTGTGCATGTGAATGGAAATTTCATCTGAAGATGCCAGGAATGTCTAAATGCAGACGGACATCACTTTCAACACCACTTATAACAAGGTTGGTAATCATTATACTGCATGTTACTATCACTTATGAGTTAAGTAACCGGATAATTTAGAACTTTCTTTTAAATGGTGTTTACCGTCCGTTTTTACTACTGGGGCACCACAGGCGGTGGATACACGAGTTGAAAAGATATATTGGGAAAGAAATTTTTAAGGAAGGAAACATTCCAGGTCTACGTTTAGGGTGCCTCTCCGGCATTTGCTATTTATGAGGACTGAGGAAAACATAGGGAAAACCTCAGTCAGGGAGAGAAGTCCTGGTAGGATTCGAACCCCAGACTTCTCGCTCATGAATCCGCGCCTTAACCACCTCGGCCACCTGTGGCGGTGAGTTTTAGAACGGAAAACGCCCGATGTAACAGACAGTGAGCAGAGCACGTGACCCGCGGCCCGCTAATATAAGGAAATCTGTAATAGAATAACAGAATATGCTGAGGATATTTACTCACTAAAACTGGGCACCTAATATCCCAATATAGAAGTACTAGAAGTCTAGGAACTATGCACCGTTGCCCTCATAGCTATGGAAAAGTTCTGAGAACAATAAGAATTGACATTTAATTTTCGAGATTTGAAGAGAAACATTGAGAGATATAAGCTTCACGTTGACAGCATTTGAAAGACCGCATCTTGCTTAGTAACAAAATTTGCAGTTGCAGCAACCTGTTAAGTGCGTCTTGCGGTCGCTAATAATGTAAGATGGTGGTGACTTCATTTTAAGAATGTTAAATGCGACCAAGGCCAACGTGAATTACTGGAAAAAATACAGAAAGTGTTTCCAGACTCTACCCCTTTACGTACAAAAAGTCCAAACTGGTTTGCAGAGTTTAGATATGGAAGAACAGCTTTGAAAGACAGGAGCGTACATTAACATTAGCCCAGCTGAAAACAAGATCGTTTAGAAGTCCTAGTGAAGAACATCCACGAGTGACTTACAGGAAGACAGAAAAGAGTCTCTAAAATCCTTTTGTCACAGGTGTTGGAAATCCTACAAGAAGCTTTGTCGTTGAGTGCCCCACAACATTACAGAAGAACAAAAGGTAGCAAGAATGGAATAGTGCCAGGAAATGGTTCGTCGTTTCGACAATGACAGCTCTCTGATCATAATCAGCAAATTCGTGTGATCAGCTGATCGAGACGCCCTTCATTCGCGGCGAAACAGCTGTCCATCTGGACAGGACTTGTCCTTCAAGCTGCAATTGTCACAAATAAAACACGCCCCCATCTCTCACTCTTTTCACATCTACATAAACGCTAGTAAGCGTCGATGTGTACACGTGTCAACCCAGTTTTTAAACGGAAAAATAGTGTTGGTTATTATTAAGTCCGATACACCGATTACAAATATAGATGTGTTGCTTCGTGGTAAAATAATGTACTGGGAAATAAATGTTAAAACTCTCCGAACACTGTACAAGCTGTTTCGGTGCATCCGTCCTCACAAAGCTACCAAAAGCCAACTTGCTTACCTACCCAATGACACAACCTTCTGTATTCCATCTGTTTGGTTCTCTAAATGATACAATCAGCAGGAGAGATGGGGAAGTCATAGATGAGTAAAAACTTATGAGAGACACGCTTATAGAAGGGTATGTTATACTGAAACACAGCACTGTATAGTCGTCAAAGAATTGCGAAACAATCCAGTGTATCTGAAACTGAAATAAAAGAGTACTGTAAGCAAAATATATGTTGCATTGCTTATTAAATGTCCCTCTATAAAAACAGCGTATAGCGCAAGTGTAAAATGGGAAATAATAGTCATATCTTAATCATTGTGTTTAGGTAAAATTATTTATAACTATCATTTAAGTCCTGTGTTGAAATTCAACGCATTTTATATCGAAATGTTGCTTAGCTTGCGAGGCTGTTCGGTTAATTCGTGCAAACTTAAAAGACGGTCGCACAAGATAGTTTTCTTGCTAACTTGGTGTTTGCCGAGGTATTATGCACATGGTCACAAAGGTTAGAATTTGATTTATTAACTTGACATTGCTATTCGAAAGGGACAACTCCTACAGTAAATAAGGCAAAGCTGGACAAACATAACAGTGAATTAGGACACTGAAGGATTTTTTTAATAGTGATTAAAATCATTTTAGATGAAATGATATGTTGGGAAAGAATTTTTAAGGAAGGAAACGTTCCAGGGCTAAGTTTAAGTTACTTCCCCGGCATTTGCCATTTATGAGCACTGAGGAAAACCTGAAAAGACCTCAATACTGCCGGGATTCGAACCCCAGACCTTCCGCTCGCGAATCCGCGCCTTAACGACCTCGGCCATTCGTAGCGGTGGCGGGTGATTGTTTAACACGATCATTATCAAATGACAACGCTAAAGACGAGGATGGGTGCCGCATTTCTAGACGCTTGACCAGAAAAGAGAACGAGGTGATACTTCCGCTCAGAATTTGGAGCTGTTTAAACGGAATCCAAGTGAATTTCGGAGATTCGTTTAAACGTGTATCCTCTACTATATGTCGACTGAAACAGTGGGACTACAACTGGAGAAAGCGAAAGCAGGAAAGATGATAGTGAAAGAAAGTTTTAAAAATTAGGGAGTACTTTTAATTTACTTTTTTGAATAGGCCAAACCATAACCGGTGAATATTACGTCATGCTATTGGACAAATAAACGACGCGATCAAGAAGAATCTCCTCATCTGACGGATAAAAAGTTTCTCTTTCATCACAATAATGCGTCAGCGCACAAGTCCGTCATTGCGACTTCAAAATTATTGAAATTAACATACGAAATATTTCTTCATCCCTCTTCTCTTCGGACACGACTCCCTTGAAAAAATAAAGAAATAAATTGAAAAATCACTGGAATAATGTACAGTTTTGAATAGAAATGTATATTTCTTTATTTTTGCACCAACTTGTGGAACAGCCTCGTACGAGGCTTACCTTTTAAGTTTTTCCAAAAACTCGGAAATAAAAATATTTTTTGGATAAAACTGTTTTATTGGTTTGGGAAATAATCACCTTTAAGATTTATACACTTTTGTATTTGTTCAAACCAATTCTCGAAACCGTTTTTCCACTCTCATGTTGGTATCTCGAAAAAATTGGTGTTCAAAGGCTTCAAAAGCTTTTTGAGATGATGAAAATCGCTGTCAACACATTTTTTGTTGACATTAGGGCACAAAAAGAAAGATTTAGGAGAAAAATCAGATTAATATATGACATTAATTCTATGTTTTTCTTCTTCGAATACTGAATAATCAATTGTTTGACGTGCTGTGTGAGAGCTGGCATTGTCATGATGAAGAATGATGCGACGTTTTCGGTTGTTTTTCCTGATTTTGTCGATGATTTCTGCTAAACAAATTGTTGTATACTATTCAGCATTAACTGTTCTTCGATCCTCTAAAGGAATGGTTGCGACATGTCCAGTACAACCGAAGAAACAAACGATCATTTCCTTGGAAGTGCATCGTGAACGAACAACTTTCGTGGGATTCGGTTCATCTTGGAACAACCATACAGTGGAATGTTGCTTAGTTTCCGGTTCACATGTATATATCCAAGGTTTGTCATCTGTTACGATGTTGTACACGGATTTTGGAGTGCCTCGGTGAATTTTTTGAGCATTTCATTGCATCAATTATATGCAATCCATCGGGAATAGTACATTTCATGCAGAATGTACTGCAGTCTTCGATATGCTTAAGGGTGCATTTATCTCACTTTAAATCACATTTCGATCTTCTTCAATCATATTGCGCACAGCAGCGATGTTTTTTTAAATGACAATCCATTTTGGTGAACCTTCCCGAAATTAATCGTTGACGGACGCAAGACCACGACGAAATTCTGTAAACCAAATGTTTCTGATGGTTCTTCATTACCGACAGTTAAATGAAACGATTCTATGCATTGTTGTTGAGTTAGGCCTTTAATAAAATCGTAAAAAATCTTCCAACGAAAACCTTCACGTGAAATTTCAATATTTTTTCGCAAAATTGCACTGTTTAAACGCTCACTGCAAACAAACCACCTAGTCAATTTCTAAACCGCAGCTGTTTTCACAATAACAAATGTCAATTGTTGCGAAAATAGTGGTGACATATCTCAATAGCGCCACCTAGTGGTCGTTTGTAAAAACTTAAAGGGTAAAACTGGGGACTGCAATCTGTGGAATTAACAAGTACCTGACCAGATGAACTAACATAGTGAAAACGTTATCTTCACCGCTACAACACCCAGCAGTCTGCAAAAGCCACGCAGAACAAAACATTTCTCTAACACTGTTACCAAACCATGGTAAGCGAAGAGGTGGGGAGAAATTATGGTAAATATATTTCATAGGCGGTGTTGAGACTGCAAGCCTTGTTCAGGGTCCGGAATACATACGACCTGTGGTTGTGTCCGGGAATTTATTAAATTTTATTGTGACACTGCCCTCTACTTTGCTATGTAGTTCTTGTAAAATGTTTTACATGTTCCGGCCGTGTCTGCAATTACGTCAGGTTGTAGTGATGTTGATACCCGTGCTGCGTTTCCCGTTACATATGAAGGGTATTAGTGTAAATCTTTCCGTTAGTAATCCATTCATTTGTTCCTTTAAGCCTTTTAGGGCATGGGCGGCCAACCTTTATGAATGGCCGAACCGAATTTTAAATATAAGGTGTTTTGCCCGGCCTCCAAAATATTACGAACCTAATACAGAGTTTTTATTTCTGAACTGCCCAATCTGAATAACTACCTGTTTACATTAAATAAGATTAATACTGCTGCACTGCTCGAAAGGTATTCCGGTGTAATATGAATAATACAGAAACATGTTCAAAATATATAAATAAATGAGTGGCATATAACACAATTGTTATTATTATTATTTGTATTTATTTATCATTTAGTTTAATTGTGTTGTTGGTATTTTAGCGAATTCCAAAGGAATGTGCCTATTGCGGTATTGTTCCCATAACCATCAATTAACAAACGATTTGTCCAGTTCGTTAACCAGCAAAATTGAACCATTGGGGTTAGTATATATTTTCATTATCAATTCGGTACATCGATGGAGATTTGCATAACTTTTTCAAAAAGCTTCCTTGGCTACAACTGCAATAGTTACTTTCCTTCGGAATTCGCTAAAACACGATTGGTGTTTTACATATTGAGGAAGTTCAAAATTCAAATTTGGGTTTCGTAACTCACTCTTAGTCATCCCACTTTGAAAATTGAATTAGCGCCCCTATCTTTTCATAAATCATTTTTAAAGAGGATGCATTTATACATATTTTTATTCTTGCTTTGCAATCTGTTATTTTAAGTTGAGTTAAATAACAATATATAAACTAATGAATATATAATAGTTGTGTTTTTGTAATGAATCATTTCATATTTTTGTATGCCTTTCAAGAAAGAACAGAGTTAAGCGAATTAGTCAGGAGCTTCTAAATACGTTGTATTACTGTAATATTATTAACTGTAAATCGCTTTTTATCCTACAATTAATTGACTTAATTTTTACTTTGCTCAAATTCAAATAGCCATCAAATAATGATCTTAAGTTTAAAATCAATGTTAAACAAAACTAAGGTCTCGCCCTTTCACTCTTAATTGCAAATGACACGTTTTGATACTTAAATTTCAAAAAGAATTTAACTGTTATCACATCTTTTTACTTTCTATCTTTGCATGGCCTCCTGGATTGTTGTTATTGCTGTTTGAATTTGGAAAATTACAATTATTAATTTATTTGATTTTGACTTCTTAGCGAAAGTATAATTATAATTTTTTTTGTTAGAAAAATATTTTCATTCTAAACCGTCTTTTTTATCTTATTTCATATGATCTTTGTATTGATCAACCATATGTTCACGTTATGTATGATAACGGCGATTAATGTACACTTTCATAACAGAATATTACTTATTAACTAAACATTTCATGCTAAATTCTACAAAAAAGAAGACAAATCATTTGTCATTTGTCTTCCCCCCCTACATTTTCGATGTAAGTTTACCGCGATATCTCGAACTTCCACTTTCAGTACAAAGATGCCTGCAGGTGTGTATCGAAAAGCTAGTTGCGGAGAGATATATCAGCATCATATTTATAAAAACAAATAACACCATTATAACCTACAAAGTCAGTAGTGTTCACTTTTCACTTACTGTCTTTCCGTTTTTAACTTCAGTAAGAATCAAGGAGAACTGCTATGCGCGCTTTTGTATATCTAGTCCGGCTATTTCTCAAATGATCCACTTGGTTATGTCTGTTGTGTCGATTATGCACGCGCCACAGATATGAAGGACCATAGCACCCGCCGAGCAGTGACATCTCATGTTATTATTAATATGGTATTGGTTGCAGTGGTAACAATAATAGTTGCAAAGGTGCTAGTAATTGTGATAGAAACAGGAATGAATTTATTCCAGTGCACCATTACAATAACACTTCAACAGGCGCATGGGTCTTTCATTTATTATAAGATATTAGATATTCCATAATAAAATTACAATAAAATATTTAAACTTGACAATAAAATTAAAATTTAAGTACGCAACTGTAACTAGTGAGGTAGCCCGATTGTTAAGTTTGATTTTTGGAGTGGTACTGACATTTACATTGTGACTATTCTTAAAATTTGCATCTTTAGTAAAGATTTGTGCCCGAGAAATTGCGGCCTCCTATTTGAAGGCTATACTTCCCCTGCTATGCATGAAAATAATTATGCACCTAATTTTCAAATTGATGGAGAGGTCCTTAAATAAATGTGATATAATTCAGGATAATATTTTGGTAGTGATGAAACCGAGCGGGGCAGATGATGTAGTAATGCTTGGAAGTTAAATCCTTACTTTGGGTTCTCCGTGATTTCTCCATGTCACTTAAACGAATGCCCTCCACAAATGTTCTGCTCTTTCATTTTATATAATATAATAATGCTGGTTGCAGGGCTGTAGACACACAGTACTGTGCAGTCAATCCTGGATATGGCCACCCGGTGTCTCCCAAACTCATCCTTTCCTCCTATAGGACTCTCTTGGATAGTGTAGCTACAAAAGACCTATTAGTGTGACAGCAGTGCCAAAATGCCCTTAGTTCCTTACTACTCTAAATTATTGATGCTTTTTTTTTTCCAAAGTTTATCACTCTAATTGTCAGTGTTGGATTGGATTAGACAAGGAGGAGGATTTCAGGCAAAGAAAACTGACGGTGCTTTTTGTATCCTAAACCTCCAAGAGGAAGGGGTGAAATGGGGTATACGAACGATTTAACCAAGGTCGCTGGTTCAATCCCGCCTACGTTCGATGGATTTTTTCGGGAGTAAAAGTCCCAAGTATGACTACATTCGGAAGGAAAGTAAAGCCGTAGGCCCCGGGTCATAGATTTGTGGCACGTAAAAGAATCTCAAGCCTGAAAGAATAGACCTCTGAGCAAAATTTGTCGGCCGTATCACGCCCTGAATTGAATGGGACGCTGATAACCTGAGATGTTAAAGAGCGTCCATAAATAAATTAAATCAACAAAGTATACGAACGGTGGCAGATAAGGGTGTAGGTGGGCCCTTACGTTCTCAGATTTCTTTTCTTTTTTGATCTGATAAGACGTTGGTGGAGTCCCACTCCAAGTAATTCCATCCCCTAGGAAGGCTACTGGGCAGTATTAATAAAACTGAATACACACGCCTTTATTTGTTTGGTGTAATTTCTTAAAGACACTATCTCACTTTCTCACACATATTTTAATCAATGCATCTAGAGCTATGGAACACCTCTATGTGCTGATGTCAAGTACTGTTACACGCTACGAAGTCTAATGGGGCAGTAGCTAGAGAAGACATATAGATAAAGGGGTTGTAATGCATTTTATAGACTTAGCAACTCTTTGGTATATTCAATTTTTCCTTTTACTCTTCGTTCTTTATGTTCACCCAAGACCAGCACATTTCTTCCTCATTATCTCGCTCCATCCATTTATTAATCTAATCAAATGACTCCTTTACGTTCCATTCATCTTATCATATTAATGGAACTATTCTCTTAGATAATTGTGATTGACATTCCTTATAATATAAATTGTTTTATTCCTCTACAAAATCTGTTAAACAGTCAAATCATTCCGTTTACTCAAGATGTGCATCCTTTGCCCCAGTTTATCCATACGTTTCAAGTTCTACAGTATCAAAGTAGTTATACATTACTATATAGCTTATTTATTGTCTTTTTATCGACAAGCTGCAAAGGCTGTTTACTTGTTTGCTAGAGAAATTCGAATGATGAATATTTGACTATGTGTTATTTTTTTCCTTAACGGTCTACCTTTCATTGTAAATTGTGCAATATCTTCGCTTCCACACTGCCGAACTCCCCCTCCTTCCCCATGTGTGTACGAGTATAGTGTGTGTGTGCGCGCGTATATATATAGAAAGAGGGAGAATGGCTATGTTCGCTTCACGAGGTAAGTCTGAAGAATCGTTTTCTTGTCTCAGTAGTAAATATCACTTAGTTCTTTTTCTCCTTTCATGAAGAAATATGTCTTTACTGTTTCCTCGTTTCTCCTACTGACCAGAGAAAAAGAGTGAAAAATCGTTCCTCTTTGGAGAAATGGAAGGTGAAAAACAACAATAAGAAAAACGCAATTCCAAGTAAGACTGCAATTGTCCTATTGCACATTCTGCCCTCAGCTTCACTCGCATCGAAATCCATCTCTGTCGATTGCTGCAAATTTGCCAGAGTCACGCTTGCTCGCGTTCATTTGTTCTCCGCGTAATGGCGGGTTACCTTAACGATAACAAAGGAAGGCCGTGTTGTAAATTTACTCTATTTCTTGTAAATACATAAGCTCTCAACGATATCTACACATGTTCATGCTTAAAGATAGAAATCTGTAATATGATTAACACGAAATAGGTATTTACGGCACAAGTATTAAAATTGGCATTTTATTTTGTCAGTAAAATATTTGCAAGGGCATTATCACATGTGGCATACACTATTTTTAGACATTAGTTAATATTTTTTAATAAATTAATAATTATAAATTAAATTTATTGCAGTCATTCCGAAACTTTGCTTGTTTTAAAAAATAGTTCGCATATTTCTTACTAGGAACAGCATGGAAGAAAAGTTACCTAAATTTATGTATTATGTTACCAATATAACTTGTGATATTTACTAGCTTTTAAACCCATTTTGACGGGATAAAAATGTCAATGAATATTCGGTTTTTATTATTTTTATTATTGCTATTAGATGTATTTATATTTCGCATTATTTTTGTCTCCAAATAATAATAGCAATAATAATAATAATAATAATAATAATAATAATAAGCACGAATGTCGCTAATAAGGACAAAGGCCTACTAAAAGAAGTAGCTCTTATTCGCGAATTCGCATTGGGGTTGTGTACAGCAGTATTACCCTGTATGCTACACTTTATTATACTTTTGTTCAAAAGATCTCCTCGTTAGGAAGTTGAAGTTCGATGGTTTTCCATGTATTCCTGCGTCTTGTTATTCTGGACCATTGTCGACCAGTCTGTGCTGCGTAGAAATCTTTCCATCTCCGTCTTGGCCTGCCTCTGTGTCATTTGCCTAAGCACGTGTCCCACATGGTGGTCTTATACGTCCATCTGTCGTCCTGCATTCTCGTTATGTGGCCTCCTCATTTCCACTTCAGTCTGGCGGCTCTTTCTGCGATGTTTGTTGTTGATATTATTTGGGCTAACGTTTTATTGGAGATTTTGTCCCTTATTGTTATTCCTAATAACCTGCGTTCCATTTTTCTTTGGCGCTTATTTGTTATGTATTCATCTGTTTGTTTGTAGCCCATCTGATATTTTGAGGCAAAGATAAATGTAATGTCCCCGCGCTGAAAGAAACTATATTATGAAATTTGGCATGTACTATGATCGGATCAGTTTTATTGATTTTCTTCCAGCCAGACATAGTTTCAGAACTGCCAACATAGTTACTTTACATGCGCAAATAAATCTTAAAGCACGTTTATAATTGCCTTGTAACTGTTTTCGAAATGGTATTAAACCAAAAAAGCCAGCAGAAGGATATTATACACATTTTAGGGGACCGAGTGTTAAAAACCAAGCGAGCTGGCTCAGGTGGTAATGTGTGGAGCTTGTATAAGTTAAATCCGTGCTGTAGGATAAAGAGACTAAGATTTTCCATTGTTTTCCTCAGTAGATTATAAGAAAGGGCAAATACAGGTCAAGTGTTTCTCTGCCATGGATTTACCTTCCATGTCACCATTTATCTTCATTCCATTTATTTTTGAACGTCTACGTCTTCTGTGATGTCATCAAGGCGGCCCTGACATAATATTGACCATCCATTCAGGAATCCTTTCTGTGTATCTGTACTCTATTGCTCCCCAACAGGCGACCGTCATTGGTAAGTCCCAGGGGTTGTAATTCCCACACATGGAGGAGAGAAAATATAGCGAAAGAAGAAAAGAAAAAGTGTGTTACAAAACGCAGTTTTTAGTTTAAATTCTTCGTTTCGAAACAACTAGTTTTAGTATGAACTAATTAAATTGATTTATGAATCCCGTACTAAAAGTGACTTTATATTTAACCTGGCCATGTTGAGCAAACCTACGAACAAAACAAAATATGTCAATAGAGTAATCAAACTCTTTGTCATGCTCTTTGGAACATAATATACAGGGTGCTCCTAAAATCCGGTATCATATTTCTTAATTTATTACACAAAAACTACAAATGATACAAGCATCGCATATATACCACATTAAAGAGAAACTCAAATGGATTTGTTTTCAATGTTTGTTTTCACAATGACTCGATATGGGAACCTTATGTAACTCGGCATGTATCAAACACTTGCCATACTCTTTGGAGTATACCCTCAGATACAGCTCAATCCTACGCTTGAGTTCTTCTAGATTTTGTGGTAAAGATAAAGGTGGCATAAACACACAATCTTTATTGTATCCCCATAGGAATAGCGGGGAGTTAGATCCGGGGATATGGGAGGCCAGTTATTATCCCCTGCTCGTCCAATCCAGCTTTGTAGTTCTGAAACTCACCAACGTCGTTACGGTAATGGGGTAGAGCTCCTTCCTGCTGGAAGAGGAAATTGTTGGAATCTTCCTGCATTTGTGGGAGCAACCATTGCTGATTATGTCCAGGTATGAAGAAGAATGGTCCGTAAAGTTGCGCAGAAAATGTTTACAAGGTGAATCAAGCACATATTCGACGAATTTATGAGAATTCTGTGTATCCCACACTAGACAGTTTTGTCTGTTGATTTTGCCATTTGTATGGTATGTCGCTTCGTTTCTAATTGTGATGCGATTCACGGAGTCGTCATCATCTTCTTCCTTCCATTGTTGCGCTAGGAAACAAAACTCATAACGCTGTTGTTTGTCATTTCGTTTCAACTGTTGCAAGAGCTTCATACACGGTCTATTGCGCAGTGGCTTCCGAACTGTCGTACGTCGTACTTGCAGCTCGCAGATGCTCTACGAAATAATTTATTCGGACTTTTTATGAATGTCTCACTCACACAGTTAACGGTCTCTTTAATCCCTCACTTCAGGCCACCTCTTTTCTTAGAACACAAGCAACCAGTGCTCCCAAATTTGTCATGCCAGGCGTAAACAGCCCTCCTGCTTGGTGCTTCTTTGCCATACTTAGTCTAGAACTTCAGTTGCACATCTGCAGCACTCTTACATTTGCAGAATTTCAACACACAGAAGTTGCCATTTTTACAAAACGCCAACTGCAGCTGAACAACTGCAGCTGAACAGGAACTGCGAGAAATGGCGGTAAAATCGAAACAAAAGCATTTGAGTTCGTCTTTAATATGATATATATATATATATACCTTGTATAATAAAACTAAGAAAAGTGTTACCGGACTTTAAGGACATCTTAAATATAAACTATAAATTAAATTTATTTCGGTCATTCCGAAATCTTCCTAGCTTCAAAGAAATGTTTCACTCGCTCGTGTATGAGAGAAAGGTTACCTAACTTCCGGAAAATGTTACTAACATTGCAGAGATTGCATTTAGTGATTTTAGACATATATTAGCAAGGTAAATTTACGAATTAAAATTCTATTTTATTATATATTGTTTTATATTAAATTAAATTTCTGTTTAATCTTTTAATTTTCTCGCGCTGAAAGAAATTAAGGTATGCACTTGGACATGCGCAGTGATGGGATCAGCTGTTACTGATTTCCTTCCAGCCTGACAAGGTTCCAAGATTGCCAGTATGGCTACTTAAACAAGTACACTTTAGACACAAGCGTGTGTAATATCAAAAACTGCACCATGCTTTAAAAGGAAAGCAAAGCAAAAATGTTAAAATCAGATATTGATTATAATGCTTAAATATATGCATTCCGTATTAGCCAATAAAATGTTATAAATAGCGCCCTCCGTTTGAGCACCAAAAGCTTCAAGCACTCCCCAACAGTGTAACTGTGCATGGAGTATTGCTTGGCGGCAGTACACTCTTCTTATGCAGCTCTTTTACAGGAAGTAAAAGAGAAATGTCTTCACTGTAATCAGGCGTGAAATCCAAGATGGGGAAAGGTAGGATTCTTTGACTATTAACTATTATACCATTAAGTGTTAAAATAGGTCTTGTGTTAGAACAACTACTTTTTGAATGAGCTGTCCGTTTGCATAAACTTTTGTACCTCAGGCACTGGAATACTTCCAACAATCACTGTAGTTCTTCGTAAATTATAAAGAACATGTGTTTTGTTTATATTTCAAAAAGGTATTACCGAAAATGTGTATTATATACATCGACTTGCTATGCAAGTAATGAGCTAAGGGTACTGTGCATCATAAATAAAGCTATTCCATACCTCTATACTCATTGTTCATCGAAAATAAACAACAATACTTGTAAAAGCAATTCCTGAAAAAAAGCAATAATACCCATCACTTTGCTATGTAAATAGTCGAATCAATTAATGATTAAAATATTCTAAAAGCAGAAATCGAAAGGCAAGACCGCTGGTTCATCTCTGCTTACACATCGATAACTCGATTCATGTAAACGAATGAGGAAATGTGAGGGAGTGCCATCGTGCATGAAGCGCACTTTGTTTTCCTAAATATAAACTGTGATGTGCAGTACTATGTCATGAAAGTATATTCTCTTTTTTAACATTTTGAACAAAATAGTCTCGGACTTCCGCCTTAGTGTGTCTCTCAACTTCTGGGTTTCGAGATAGCAAATAGATGTACATTCTCAAAGATATGATTAATGTTAGAAGGAAAAAGATGTAATTGCTATCTCAATGGTTAATTTAATTTAGGAATAAATATTAAATTGCTGCATAGGCGTATTATCATATGTAAAACCATGAGTGGTGTTTGTTAATACTACCTGCCAAATAAAAAACACAACATTGTGATATTAGTTTATAATGTTATGCTTTTGCAAAAGTAAATGTTTAAGAACGCGAGTGTGGTAAATTTTTTTACGAATACAGTTATAAAAAGATATTAACTCTTTGAAACCTTTTTACAGCCCCATGCAGGCCTGAGCTCAACGACGACCACTGTGTCTTCTACCTCCATCACATGATTTCATGGGTAGAGTGCAGGGGGGCATATGATCAGCACGCCGCATCCCGTTGATCGCGGTTTACTAGATCGGAGATCGCCACCTCACCATCAGGCAACTTCCCAATTGTCCTCACGAGGGTGGGTGGGCCCCGTTCCAGGCTCCCGGGCATCACTCGGCAAAATTAACCACCAGACCAAGAAGGTGGTCATAAAAGGATATTGGTATTATAAAATTAATATTCATGTTCTAAATCACTGCTCTGAAGTGAATTGCTGTTTTATTACGCTTATGACGTCGTGTGTCGATGGAGATTATTTAGCGAGGTAGTCTATTGTTATTGTTGTTAGCCAAAATGGATTTACCGCGAGAAATTTTAGCTTAAATACTAAATTATCACTATTACCAAAAAAAACCTTATGATATTCATCAGAAGAAATATGACAGACTAATCGATAGGATGAACAGAAACTACACGGATGATTTATAAACTTTAGGCATATATCCCATAATAAGGTAGTACTATAAAAGTTTACTGAGTAGGTACCGAGTGGAGTAGCTTAGGCAGTAACACTTGAGACACAGATTCGGGAGGACGCGGGATCGATTCCCATTGGGCCAGTTCTCCTGACTTGGGGATATTTCATGGTTTTCCTGGCATTTAGTTTCTAATACAGGATCGAAAGTGCCAGAGCGAAGGTGGAAGGGGAAGGCTCCACCGCTTTTGGAGTCCTCTATCTGGAAACATGTTAGGAACATCATTTGCGTCCGCGCAGTCGCCGCCCAATTTTTCCCCTCGTCTCATGCCTTATTCCCGGAGTGTCTATTGAGGGAGTAGGCATAAACGTTCTAGGGTTCGCAATTTTTGTTTTTTCTCGACGAAACTCGACACATAAGCATCAATTAACAAACGATTCGTCGAGTTCGTTAACCAGCAAAATTGGACTAATAGAGGTAGCAGTTAACCTAAAGCGAAAGTTTTAATAAAAAAGTTAAAAATCGCTCTAGCAGCCGCAATTTTTGGTAATTTTCATGGAAACTCAGTAAATTTCTGTTAAACACATTTATAAAAGTATTTTTTTGAAAATCATGCCAAACGAGCCATTAGGGGTGGAAGTATAACAGAAAAACAACTCTAGCGTTTGCAAATTTGACTGTTTTTAAGGAAACTCGATATATGTCATTACATAAAATTAGAAAAATATTTTCTGAACACCAGTGCAATCGGAATACTAACCGGGGCAGAGGGGTTTCTCAATTTTTAAAAATCGCTCTAGAGGCATTAACATTTGTTATTTGTTTTTTGTTTTTTTTTCGCAACGAAACTTCTTATTAACATTTAAATAAAATAATAAAAATAGTTCCTGAAAATCAGAGAAATCGAGCCATTAGGAAAGGGGATTTACCTGAAATTTAAAATTTAAAAATTGCTCTAGCGGCACGAATATTTCTCTCTTCACAGCAGAATTCGGAATATATCATTTAAATAAAATTAAAAAAGCGGTTTCCGAAAGTGGGAAATTGGACCATTAGGCGTAGGGGTGTATTCTAAAACCAAAATTTAAAAAACAGTCTTGCGTTTAATTTTCTCTATATTCCTTTAAAATAAAGACAATTAATTCAGTATATAAACTGTATTTATAACAATTCATGTTATGTTTTATATTTAACAAAGGCATCGTCGTGAAGATAGCAAATGTGAAGTATAAATCTAATATGTGTTTGAGAATTATATTTATATGTAAGAACGCTCTGTAATAACCTTCAGAAAACGTTTGCATTACATGCTTTTACTACAATAACATTTAAATTACATTTCAAAGTCAATGAAAATCGATGAAACTTTTGATTGTTTTCATTTTCTTTGCACATATCTTCTGAATAGCAACATTTTTTTTTTATTAAAACATATGAAAATCATTTTAAATACACAATGTAACTCAAAACTTTATGTTATTTCTCTCTATTTTGGTGAATGTAAAGGCGATAGATACTAAGGGCTAAATTTATAAATATAATTACATTTATAAATGTTTAAAAATGCCCATACAATATAGCTTTATCTATCAGTTGTCATGCATTTCATTTAATTAATAGTATGCCATTAATTTTTGTGGTTTACTCTCAATAATAATAGATCACGGGTTCGAACCCGGCCAGAACCGATGGATTTTTTCGGGGCGTAAAAATCCTAAGTATGGCTTCCTTCGGAAGGGAAGTAAAGCCGTGGGTCCCATGTAGTACATTTACGGCACGAAAAAGAACCTCAAGCCTGAGAGGCCTCTGAGCAAAATTTGTCGGCCGTTTCACGCCCTGAGTTGAATGGGACGCTGATGACCTGAGCTGTTAAAGAGCGTCCATAAATAAATCATTAAAAAAAATCTCAATAATAATAATAATAATAATAATAATAATAATAATGATGATGATGATGATACAAATAATAATAATTTTAAAAATGTGGTTTTATAGATTGCAAAAACTATAATTTTGTTCCACACAGTAATTCCATAACTTATTTCATTTTGGATCTTATATTCATTTTTTATTAAAAGTTATTCAACTTGGTGAGGAATTCGCTTAATTTACGCAGTTCATTTATGTAGACTTGAGTATTTACTGCATTATTTGAAGCAATAATAGTAGGTTTTATTAGTCACCAATTATTATGAATGTCATTTATTTCGTTTTCTTGCATTTATTCACTAATTATTCTTATTAAATATTAATTATAATAGATTCTGATTGTCTGTGAATAAAACTCAGTTGCTTGTTTACTGTAACGATCTTTGAACACAGTGTTTTGTTATTACGCTCACTTGCCAGAAACGAGCTATCTATAGGCAGAGGCGCCACAGTTTCACTTTTTACGCGACGCACAAAGAGGCAAGGAACAATATAATGATACCTAAGTGTCCCCTACACGGCACTAAAAGGAAATCTACCGCTTCTGCGAGGTTTATAGCCCTAGGTGAAGACTCAGTATCAACCTTAACACGAGATAATCTTAAGGACGAGGGTACTTAAGGATAACAGCCACACAAATTGATTTCGTCGCGACATAACCCTTCCACTTCTATGTCATGACACAAAAGTTATGACGGAACCATTATATGGAAACTTCCCGCGTCTTACGTTTACTGCTGACAAATGGCTTAACCCTGCACGGGGCTCCTTTTACCCTCTCAAATCATAGGAAGACAGCCCTTCAAGAACATTTTCTGAAGTATGGCAAGTTATTTTTTCTGGGTGAGAGAATAATAATAAAAAATGAAAATAATTTAGCTAATGAGTCCTACATGCAATTAAAAACAAGGCTTCCAACTGACATTAATTTTGGAGTGTGGTAACTGTACGTTTTTGCAATACCAAACCATAGTAGCACTGTCGTGAAAGACTCTGCCCAAGCACAATGGACCAGGGAAATGAACAGACATTTACCAAGGTAAGGACTTGCTTTTAATTTAACACCCGTTTTTACTATTGAGGCACCACAGGCGGTGGACACTGATGATACATGAAATGATATATTGGGAAAGGATTTTTTTTATTTTAGGAAGGAAACGCTCCAAGCCTAAGTTTAGGGTACCTCCCCGGCATTTGCCATTTATGAAGACTGAGGAAAATCTGGAAAAAACCTCAGTCAGGGAGTACGATCCTAGGGGGATTCAAACCCCAGACCTTCTGCTCAAGAGTCCGCACCTTATCGACCTCGACCACCCTTGGCGATGCATTACGGTTTCCTTTTTCAAAAAGTTTAAACCGAAGATTCCAACGATAGAAACACCCCACCACAATGTTACCGCCTGTGAATGTAATGGTTGTTCATACACTTCCATGGTTTGTTCGTCACCCCAGAGAAGAAAGTTGTTTATTTCCTAACCTAGACGTGGAGGTATATCGAGACAAATTACAATAAGAAATACTGGCAAATGTTATCAGATAGGACAGAAGAGAAAAGGAATAAGATATGGGGAATTTTTAGGAAAAGTAAGGGATAAGTGAAAAAGGAGCATCAAGAAAGGGCTTGATGGTGCACGCAGCGATGAAAATTGGTAATTCATTTTACGTGTCCTTTACCATACACCTAACCTGGTGGTTGGGGTATGTGAGAACCTCAGTTTTGGCTTATGTAAATTATGTTAATGTAAATTATATTGTAATTGTATAATTTTGTAAACTATACTTTACTTGATATTTGTAATACTGAATAAATTCATTCATTCATACAAACCCAGACTCATTGGACCGCCACAGATGGCCGAGGTCGTTAAGGCGCGGACTCGTGAGCGGGGGGTCTGTCGATCGAATCCCGCCTGGACCGTCCTCCCTGACTGAGGCTTTTTCTAGGTTTTCCTCAGTCCTCAAAAATGACAAATGCCGGGGAAGTATCCTAAAGTTAGGCCTGGAACGTTTCCTTCCTTAAAAAAAATCCTTTCCCAATATATCTTTTCATTTCATGTATCATATGTCCACCGCCTGTGGTGCCTCAGTAGTAAAAACGGACGTAAAACACTATTTAAAAAAAATAATGGTGGAAATGAGCCTACTCTGACATAATCAGTTTGTTCAAAATATCTGGATCGCTGCCTTACATTGTAAGGATCTCCCTACAATATATCAATCGAACAGGTTCATCAATGTCTTTAAGTCGATGCACAATTTGAACTTTGTGTGGATACGGTGAACGCTTGTTCGAGACAGATTCAAAACAACTGAATGACGCTTAGCAGACCGGGTTGAAGTCCTAACCATTGCTTCTTTTACTCTTGGGACATTTTCAGGCGTACGTACTCTGCACTGTCAAGGTGGCCAAGGTCATTAAGACGCGAACTCTTGAGCGGGAGGCCTGGGATTCGATTTTCACCAGGACCGTCCTCTCTGACTAAGGTCTTTTCCAGGTTTTCCTCAGTCCTTATAAATGATAAATGCCAGGGAATACCCTAAACTTAGGCCTGGAACGCTTCCTTCCTTTAAAAAAAAATCCTTTCCAAATATATCATTTCATCGCATGTATCATCAGTGCCCACGCCTGTGATGCCTCAGTAGTTAAAATGGGCGTTAAACACTATTAAAAAAACGTGCTTGGTCTACGAGCACTATAAACGAATTTATCATTGCCTTTGGCATTGAATTTCCTCACCCATTGCAGAATAGTTTACAGGATGGAACTCTTCCATGACGTGCCACATTAAATTCTACCCTAAATCTTCTCTGAACGTAGGAGATTGACTTAGATTCAATAAATCTTGTAATACACGTTTTTAAACCGTCCAATTACCCATAATGTTATTTGCTAAACAGACAGAACAAATTGCATGTAAGGATGATTACATAGCAACCCATATCATAACTGTAACGTAAAAACGCTAGAAACGGCAGAGTTATGAAAACGGTCATATTCAATTGGGACATTCATGATTTTTAAAAATAAAAATTCAGATTAATAAATTGCATTGTGTTACTTGTTCCTTGTAAAAGTATGATTATTTAATTCCATACGAGTGTCCTACAAAAACGTTTTGAACGCCGCCATAATTCATTGGGTCATCCGGTACACTCTGCCTCTATAAGAAGTTACAGAATGTCAAAACAACAACATATTAAAGATCAAGTATCATACTTGTAATTAAATGATATAGATATCTTATAAAAGGAGGAAAACACTGAAATAATGGTTGAATCGGGTCTTGATAGAAGAAATTCCAGCAAAATTTATGAATGGATAAAGAGACACAAAAGAGAGGATGCAACACACGCCCTGATAGCTATAAAATTCTCCCTTTAGAGGAATGTTTGCTAAGACCTTCGGACGGAGCAAACCCGACATCTTGCAAAGAAAACATTCTCTTAAGTTACCATATCGCTGGGCAACATTTATTTGTTTTATGGAAGCTAATGCTACTATGCTATCAAAATAATATATTATTGAATTTTCGGTAGTTCTTGCATAATGAAAAAAAGTTTTATTTTAAAATAAATATGCTCTTAAGGGGATAGGGTAGTCTCGGTGTATGTTGTCTATGCACCATCAGAACAATTTTTCTATATCTCAAACAATTTATTTACGAAATTATTTCTAAGTTTTAAATAAAATTCAGAATACTTTGAGAAATATTTAGGCTTGTAGTAGGCGGTTTTAGCTCCCCGTATTTCATTTTATAAAAAAATATTAAATAAAAAAACATCAAATAAAATTTGTTCAAAACATGGGGGGGTATGTTTATGTTCCTTTTCTCATCTAACTACACCGTGAGCGGGAGGTCTAGGGTTCGAATCCCGTCAGGACCGTCCTCCATGAATAAGGATTTTTTCAGGTTTTCCTCAGTCCTCATAAATGGCAAATGCCGGGGAGGTACCCTAAACTTAGGCCTGGAACGTTTCATTCCTTTAAAAAAATACTTTCTCAATATATCATTTCATCTCTGTAGCATCAGTTTCCACCACCTGTGGTGCCTCAGTAACAAAAGTGTGCGTTAAACACTAATCAAAAAAATGATCTAACTACTTGTAGCATAGGATTAAAATTATTCATGCATTTTCTCACTTAGTCCAGTACAAAAGCATGCACTTTCATCCGTGTATCTTTTGTGGTTCTTCAGATAAAAGTTGTATATTTTTTAAAATGTGCAATGCAATTTTTCCTCTTTTTTGCACACTTTTAAGGCTTTAAATTTCATGGCTTCCTTTACAACATCATGAAAGTGCACTAAAATATTTGCTAAAGTATGTAACAAATGTTTGCAAATTTTCAGCTTTTTACCTTTAGTTGGTTCAGAGTAAAAGGAACTTTAACATGTAAAAATGTCGATTAGGTTAAAAAAGGAAAAAAACATCTTACCTACATCAATACACATATGACTTTCTGTCACATACTGCGTTATACACTTTTGAGTCTCTTTCTCCAAAGAGTTTGTATATCTCACACTAAGCTCACCAAGAGACACATATGAAAATTTGTTTATCTCCTCTGTCTCCATACTTCCACTTTTTTCCCCAAAATTCATATTTTACTTGTGCCCCCCCTGAATTATTTGCCCTACTATAAAGTCTACAATGAATTGTGAGAATTTCCTCACCTAAAACTTTACCTGTGGTGAGGAAAGTAGCTGCAAGAACCATATCACATTGTCTATACTTCATAATAAGTTCATCATCTTCCATTAATATTTTCTTCTACATAGAGTGAATCAGCTGATTTGCAATTTCCATAAACTGCATGTTCACTTATAAAGTTAGAAAGTAAATTAACAGTAATAATATAATTATCATTAACACTACTTACATTACTAATAATATTTACTATTTAATTCATTCTGCTTGTAACTGAGTTTTTCCTTTGAGCAGCTAACCAAATTTTCAATAGGCTAAAGTTATCGAAAAAAGTTATCAAATCCTTTTATCACGCAACGTGCATTTGTCTTGTGGCCAGCGTAGCCAACTCTATACCTCCACTATATAATTCCTGAACACCTTTGCTAGAGATGGTGGGGAGCTTTTGATAGCAACAAAAGCATGGACAATCGACAATCATAAGACAAAATATATAGCGTTCTTCAAAACGTTTTGGTGATGCGTCAAGTATGCAAATTGATCTTATCATTAGGAATTCCAAACCACAGAATATAAAGAAAAACAGAGATTGTATATTATCTTTTTATTATCCCCCCCCCCTCAGATTATATTTGTAAATCTAACGCTAGGGATTGTAATAGTCGACTTTCGTCCATTTCAGTCTCACGGGTTCTGAATAGAATAGATATCCATAAGTATTACAAGCGTTAATATTCTGTGCGTGAATTTCAAATATATATTACTTTTATTCTTATTCTATTCATGAAATAGTCCTAAACCCGTATTTTGTTCTTCTCTATTGGCATTACTGACAATCGGTATTCTTCTGTCGCAAGATTGCTTGAAAAGTTTAAGTACGAATATACAATTATTACAATTTTGTAATTAAAATTTAGAGGAATTATATTTAAATTTTGGTTTTATTCGTGAAATAGTCCTGATAAATATCACTCACTACGTTCGTGAATTTATTGGTAATCTCAGAGCATCTCGTGATATTATTTGTGATGAAACCTAAGAAAGTAATTTTTCCATCGACTACCCTGTCCTCAATATATGATTGACAATTTTGGGTAGTTTTTTACGTATTTTAAATAAATACGCACTTAAGAACAAACAAAGAAGAAACGAGTGAGTGAGATTGTCATAATGGGATATGTATGTACTGCTTTGAAAGGTCCTACACATTAAATCACTTTCTTTTCTAAGTTACAAATGAACCTGTGCAAAACATTTTCATTTGCAAGCCTCTTACGTCTTTATAGAAATCATTCTGGAGATTCCTTAAAGTGTGTCGCCATTTTTCCTGCTGAGTTATAAACTAAGTTCTTTGAAGCGTAACAAAGCGCTCGTTCGCCCGCAGGGTCATTAAAGAGGCCAACAATAACGGCTACAAGAATGGGAGGGCAGAAGAATGGGGGCTAATTGCGTCAACCCAAGCAAAGTGGGAAGCCCCGTTCAATGGGGTAGTCATTTTCATTGTGACGCCCCGGTAGGCAATATATCATCTCTCAGGGTGGCAGCAGAACGCTGATCTGGTCGTCAGCGCGATCGCAAGGTTTCGCTTCACACCGATAATTTGTTCACACGTGCGTTTAAGATCCGTCGCTGATACATGTCCTTAGATAGCCAAAGACGGACATGATCTTCAATGTTTGTCTTCATAAGCGAATCATTAAAGCAGCACTTCTATCATAAACCTTCGTTATTTATATTATAACATACTCCTAATAAATCAATATACCGGGTGTCAAAAATCTCAGTTTAAAATTTTGCAACTCTGAAATGTTACGAGATCTGTTCAATAAAGAAGTATCTTTTTAAAGGCAGTAGTTTCAATTTTTTCACTTCCGATTTCCGCCTGTGATAGATGTGCAAGTTGCGACATGTTCAGTTCTGCCTAAAGCAAAGTAGAAGTGACAGGCAACGAGCAATATGCTTGCTCTTCTTAAATTCTGCTTTCGTCTCAACAGAGCTTCAACCGAGGCCTAAAGGCCTATGGAGAGTACATTCTTCCTTATAAAACAGCTCGAAGTTTCTTTAAAATGTTTATGAGCGATGCAATGAATTTCAAAGAAAGGTGAACTCTTCACTCCAGTTTGTGTTTTAATACCAGCTCTTCATTTGAGAGGGTCTCCTAATAACATTAAGAACTTTCAGAGATTCCAGCATGTGGATAGTTGCCATTCACACTTGATAACCGTTGCAAGTGAGAGGTGTTTGTGCTCGGTGGGTCTCAAGATTGTTGACGTTGCATGCAGTTGAAGATAATGTTACATGAAGATGCGGAGTTTCTTTCAAAGATAATCAGTGCTGATGAAATTTGGCCACATCATTTCGATTTTGGGAGCAAACAACAAAGTTCTGTGTAGAACCACCAACACCAAACAAACCAAAAATGGTTGCTTGCATTGGGAAATTTATGATCACCTAATTTTTCAATATTCAAGGAAATTACCAGCATGTCCTACCTGCACACAACTGTAACTGGGCAGTGCTAAAGAGAGGCTTGAAAACTTTGCAAGGCCATATCACACGCAAAAGTCCACACTTTAATGCAATAAATTGGATGCTGAATATGTAACGAAAATAAATGTGAAATATGTCCCTCACCCTCCCTGTAATCCATATTTAGCTCCGTGTGACTTTTTCCTTTCCCACAAATTGAAGAACACCTTCTTGGGAAACTTTTCTATAAGAAGAAATGATGAAGGTTTCGGAATCTATTCTTAAGGACCTGTCGAAAATGGTTTCCAGAATATTTCTGAAGATTGGCTGAAACGCTGGGACAGATGTATTGTATCCAACTAGGACTACTTTGAGAAATATCAAAATCTGAGAATGGGCAAAGGTGCGTTGTAAAAAATAATGATCCTTCTTTATTGAATAATCCTTCTAAAACAAATAATATATTCCATATCATTGCGTTCTACGAGGATGAGCTTGAGCCATCTCGAAAGGAGCATGGTGTAGCTGTTTGCCTGACTGGTTCTGGAGAAAACTTTGTGTCGAAAGCGAGGATACAACTTCGGTAGAGTTGGTAAGTTATGACCTTCTACTTAGGAGCGCACCCCAAATTAAATAGCTATCGTCGTATTGATTCAAAGATTTGAAAACCAATAAATATTTTATCTTATAGATTTCTTATTGCAATACAAGATTCTAATTGAACTTTTCAACATAAGTGAAGTTTGCATATTAATATACATAATCGACTGAAGTAACAGGACAAGTAAAAATAAACATTAATAGGAGAAGATGAAGTGAAAGCGTTGAAAGCTATTAATCCACCTCCTACCCCGAAAAATGCGTCGACTTTTACATCTGAAATCCAACAAGAAGAAGAAAATGGCGCAGTATTGTATTATCCTGGTTGTATTAACAAATGCAGTAGATAACAGAGCACAGTGGGATGGGTAAGGGGTAAAAGTGAATGAAAACCATAAGTGAAAGGAAGTAGTGGTAGGGTGGAAAAGAAGGGGTAGTGCGCGCGAAAATGGTGAATTGTTAACGTGAGAACAGTTGTGCAGAAAGTATAAAATGGAATAAAAGATTAATACAATATACGACCAAATAAATACAACAGGACAACAATCAACAAAAATGAAATTCCTAATCAATTCATACAAACGCACTAACCTAAACCTCAACTTGGGTGGAAACTAGAAACCGGAGGTTCCAATGGTTTACTGCGACTCGCTACGGTCTGACGGCCTCGGCTCGCCTTACCGCCACGGGTGGCCGAGTTCGTTAAGACACGGACTTGTGAGCGGGAGGTCTGGGGCTCGAATACCGCCAGGACCGTTCTCTCTGACAGAGGTTTTTTCCAGGTTTTCCTCAGTCCTCATAACTGACAAATGCCAATATATCATTTCATCACATGTATCAACCGCCTTTGGTGCCTCAATAGTAAAAACGGACGTTAAACACCCTTCGCAGGAGGGAAGAAAAACGGTTTGCCTTCTATTCGTACGTATGAATTGGTCGAAAGGTATGGTAATAGTAAAATTACTAAATTAGTGGCAGGTGGGTGGAGCTACGGACTGCAAACTGTTCACATTTCGTTGTAATAATGTCCCCACTCCCTCTCCTGTTCTTAGGTACCCCTTGTGCTCCATACCTATATGCAAGTTCCAATATTATGAGTAATATTTAGGGACGGTAATTTTTCGCAAATACGATATAGCGCAATGAAACGCGAAATTGGCTGTATTAAAAGGAGATATAAATACAATAAGGATAATTTTTTATTAAATAAATCTTTTTCCTTTATTTCCTCATGGAAACTTCAAGTGATCAGTTTTTACATCCTTAGAATGTTTACGACGCACTTGACCACCACCGTTATGGAACGCGGAAAGTAGCCGTCATCTGAAGTGTAAATCCTTCAAAACCTCATTGTTCGCGCGTAACGTTTATTATCTTTCATTCCCTTCGCATAAGCCAAGTCAACAAGTGCTAACATGGTAAGGATAAAAAGCGGGCAGAAAATTATACAAAGGAACGTTTCTATAACAGTAATGGTAAAAATTTAATTTGTAAAAGTAGTGTAATCACGACTGGATAGGCAAAGGAAGCATATTTTAGACAAACATGCCCAAATTGGGGGACATGTCAGTGAAAAAGATAATTTCAACAATAAATTGAAAAAAAGGGGGAACAACGTGAAGTAAAGCGACAAATCACTATCCAAATTATGCACGATAAACTGAAAAGTGCAAAACCTGGAAAAAGAGTTTTTGTTCAAGACATAATGAAACAATGTAATTAAATTTAGGGGTGGAAAATAACACAAAGCTTAATTAATTGTTCAATATTAAAATTATTTATTACTGACATTTTTATTTCACATTAATGTTATTTCAAGACATGCTTATTTATTAGAATTAACTCAAATTATGTTTTTCTTCAAAATTCTGCAAAATGCTAAATTGCAAAAGCTGTAACAGTTTCTCCAGTCCATCCCCAATAAAATATAATTTTAAGATATATTTATCCAAGTCTAATCATATTTTGGCATTGTAATTAGTAATATAAATATAATGTATGTCATAAACTTTAACTTCAATGTAAGAATTGCACAAAAAAGAAAGCATCTAGTGTTGACCGTTGTATTGGTAGCTTTTAAACTAGCCAATGTAAAAAAAAAACGTTTTAAACTTTCAAAAATAGCGAATGGCATGCGTGGAAGGTGAACTTGAACCAGCCAATGGTAAATGTATGTTTGAAATTTTAAAGATATGCACGAAACTTGCGAATGGTTTAGTGTTACACCGTGGCAATCGTAAGATCAACGATTACTTGATTTTAATGTAGCATACATGGAAGTATTTGCTCGGCTGCGGCGAACAGTTTTTTGAATTTTTACATGCGGCGAGACACAAGCAGTCTAATTTCCAGAGGCGGAGAGACGCAACTCATTCCTCAGTTCTCAGACACAGGTAAGTTCTACTTCGAACGCGGGCACATCAGTTAGACAATTTTTAAGTTGTTACTGAGCTGAAGAGCAAGTTAAGCAGTTCTGACACATAAGTTTCATGTGTAGTGGCACTCTTCTATAGTTCCACCGCGGAAACTAAGTTCGTACCGGCCAAGTCTATCGTACGTAAAACACCAGAGGACGCGAAAGATTTTGGGCCTCATAAAGTACCAATCCTACTTTGTATGTCGCATTGCGTGTTTATTTACTCTACTGAACGCCTCGCCTCGCCTCGCCTCGCCTCGCCTCACCTCGCCCAGTCCTGTACGAGTCAACAAAATAATAGAATTCGCTCTGAGAAATTGTTGTCTTGAAGCGTGGGCAACAACAGCGAAGCGATCAATAATCAATCTAACAAACGGCTTCAAAATTAGCATCACAATGTGAGGCCACTCGACGTGGACATAATTTGGAACGCAACGTGGGGCCACAAACAAACATTCTCATAATTAGGCTCTATCATTTGAGGCCTACTAAACCGCTTCAATGTGCAAAACAAAATGCTAATTTTTTTATTTTACAATGCTAAAAATCGTTACCCCTAGTAACTTTTTATTGATAAATAAACTTAAAACTTATTGGGTTTTTTCTCCTGTTTGGCTTCGATCAAGTGTGGAAAGATCAGAATAGTATTGTCTATCTTGTGTTAACGTCTTGCTTTTAACCCTATTTTGCTCTAAAGATCTCAAACTTTCTTCACTGGCTTTGTCCGTTGGTTCTGTTACAGAGTCGAAAGTGTCAAGGATGTGCTGGCGCGGTGTGGTGGTAACTTGCGCTTTGGAAATGCTTCTGCCCCAGATGCGGATCTTCTAAGGGGTTCGAATTCCTTTGGGAGTTCCACCGGGTTCCTCCACCCCATATAATCTATTCCAATCATACAGCGTTCGAATAAAGTTTCTGCTTTATGTGTTATAGTCCGTTATCAACTAGTAATTTAACAGTTTGTATAAGAAAATTCTTGAAATCTAAATTATTAACTGGATTAATGTTTACGGCCTAAATTAATTTATTTGTATTACTAACTCACTCCTTATTCATAGTGTGTGGTACATTCCTAGCTGCTTCAAGCTGGTTACCAATCTGCTTTGTTCATAATTTCATACAATAGTTTCTTTTTATTCTCAGTCTATTTGGGAAACCCAACATACAACACTGTAGTCAGTTACTTACAATTGTCCTGCTAATTTTATTGTTGAGCTTCCTATAAATGCTATCTAATATTTATATTATTTATAGTACCAGAAACACAACATCTAACAAAATGTACATTTTCATTCAAAAGTTAAATGATTTTGTGCACAAAGAGCAGAGATATAAAAGGTCTATTGAGAGGTTATAGGCGTCAAATTTTTTCATAGTCATTTAGAGCGTCACGGTTTCTATCCTCTGGAGTTTATCTGTACGTTCGTTCTCTTGTTTTGTTTCCACTTTCGCTTGTTTATTCTGTAACGAGAGCTCTACTTTAACGTGGTTTATTTCCTGTATTTTGAATTCATAGTGTCTCTTAGCGTTTAAAATGTAGCATTAGTCCATCTTATGGGCATTTAGAGTATCCTAAATTAACTAATTCAGTGAATATTTAAATCAAAATGCTTTAAGATGCACTTAGCCAATTTAAACATCAAATGCATATGGAAGAGGGGAGTATCAATGAAGTTAAAACTTTCACCATTAAATTTTGTTAACACGAGTGTATAAATATATTATGCACTTATTTTACTGCGCTTTTTATACAGGATGAACGAAAAATGTCATTCAGAATAACAGAGCTGCATTATAAAAATATGATCATTCATAAAAAGATTTACAAAGATATTCTATTTAAGGAAGCAATTAGCGATACATTGGGGAAAAAACTATATACACAAGTAAGGTGATTAATTCGCCAATCTTTTATTAGATTACAAATTTTTACCCCTTCATTTCATGTGATTTCTTTAATAGTGTTTAACGCCCGTTTTTACTGCTGAGCATCACAGGAGGTGGATATTGATGATACGTGAAATGAAATGATATATTGGGAAAGATTTTTTTTTAATGAAAGAAGCGTTCTAGTCCTAAATTTCAGATGACCCCCGGCATTTGTCATTTATGAGGGAGAACCGAAGAAAACCTGAAGAAAAATCTCAGTAAAAAGGACAATATTTTCAGGCATAATTCAATATTTTGAACTGTAATATGACGGCTACTCGTAGAGGTTTTTCAATATAATGTACAATTGACATTTTCTATAAAAGGTTTATTTTTACAGGCAGGGGAAATAAACTTAACATTGAAAACATGGGTTAAAATATTATATCATACATTTTCATATGCTAATTAACTGGGAATAACTAAGAAATAGCATTGTTTATTACTATACCTAATAGTTTTAATATTTTCTCTTTTTATATCATGGGATGTGATACTATAAGTTAATCAAGCATTTAGTGTAAGTGCATATTTGGGTATTTTAAAATATGCATATATACACATATTTTAGTTTAAATATATGTAATTCTCAACACTAGTAATAACTTATATGTAAGTACCATATAATTTTTTTCTAATATAAAATTAATATCTTCTTAAAATATTGCAGCAAATTGATTGCATAGCCCACTAGAAACATAAGTACCTTTAAGCAGCCAGTGTTAAATTGTTGTGATGTAAATTTGATTTTATTCTTAAAAATACTGTTAAATATAAATTGAAAAAATACAGTTATACTATGGGGATAGTGCCCGAATTTGTAAATAATAACCGATGATTGGTTTTAATTTAAAATATTTTATATTAAGCTAAGTATGCATTTATTTATTCTAGCAGAGCTACGGCCACTAGGCTTTCTCTTCCGTTCTACCAATCTGATGATAATTACACTAAGTTTCAGTGACAATACCACAATTATAACACAAACGCTAACAAAGACAATACTCCTACACATGTCTAACAGCTATAATGCTTTATTTAATTTTCCTAAAATAACTGTATTACGATTTAGGGTTGCTTTATAATTAGCGATTTAATTGAATAATAATAATAATAATAATAATAATAATAATAATAATAATAAAGAAAAATTATTTTATTGCAGATGTGGAGCTGAAACAATTTTGATTTTATCAAAGGCTTTTAGATGTATAATTTATAATGCACTACTTCAATAATGTGTCTCATTTTGTTCATAATTCTATACTTCCAAGGATAAATGATGTCGATAAAAATTATTCAGTACACTAATTAGACGAAATAAATTAAGTTAAATACATTTACCTGTAGGAAAAAACAATATGACTAACTCTTACATATTACTGTTTTGACATATTCTACCTTATCTGCTAAGTAAATAATTGTAGCTGTAACTTCTGCTCCGCTGTGTTCAGTATGTTCAGATATAGTTGCATAAAGAGGGCTATGTGTAGAAGATTGTAACATATTCAAAATGGAGTTTCTAGCTGTTATTAAGTTCTTCACAAAAGAAGCAGTTACTCCAAATGAAATTACACAGCGATTGGACGGTGTATATGGGGAAGCACCCCCCTCATATGCTATCGTAAAAGAATGGGCCAAACTTTCTCGAATGGGTCGAGAAAGCACTGAAGACGAAGAGCGTGCCGGTCGGCCTTTGGAGGTGCTCACTCCTGAAAACATCGCTCTTGTGGAAGAAGAAATTGTGGAAGACCGGCGGCTCAGGTTATAGAAATAGCAGCAAGGTTAGGCCTTTCTAAAACAATAGTCCTTCGAATTATTCATGAATATTTAAACATGAATAAGTTTAATGCAAGATGGGTGCTTAGACTTCTTTCCTCAGTTCAAAAGCAGCAAAGAGTCATCTGTTTTCAGGCACTTTTGGAGCTCTGCAGTGACAACGAGAGAGAAGTTCTGCAAACCATTGTTACAGGAGATGAAACTATGGTCCTTTTCTATGACCCCTTGTGCATAAGAGAGCCAATCAATGGAGTGGCGCAAACATGGCGAAACACTGCCTCTAAAGGTCAAGGTCACTCAGTCAACCAAGAAGATCTTGGTCACAATCTTTTGGGACTGTGAAGGAATACTCTTCATTGACTTCAAGGAGGCCACAGTAATTGGGGAGTAATATGCTGGCCTACTGCACAGACTACGTGCTTCCATCAAAGAAAAAAGGCGAGGAAAGCCGAGTGGTGGTGTGCGTCTTCCTCACAACAACGCGCCTGTGCACACAGCTTTTTGCAAAGGAAGCTGTGAAAAAATGTGACTTCAAGGAGATTGACCATCCACCTTACAGCCCAGACCTAGTTCCCAGTGATTAATTCATCTTCTCATAACTCAAAAAGGACCTTCTAAGAAGGAAATTTAAGTGTAACGAAGTAGTGATGGATGCTGTTTATGCCCATTTTGTAGGTAAGACTTCTATTTGGGGGGAGGGGTTAAAATGTTAATTCAAAGATGTATTGCTATAAAGAGTAACTATATTGAAATGTTAAGTATAGTTTTTGTCTTTATCATACCTAGAAAATGGTTAGGCCGGAAACTTATGGACCTATCGTCGTATGGAACATTCTTAGGTGACTTTTTCCTACAGACTATGCAAGTCTTTGCGTGTATTCCTCACAAAAGAGAATCTGAGAAGGTTAACAAATAAAAAGATTCTGTGCTTTTTATAAAAATGTGTGCGAAATGTTGAAGACGTCTGCAGAAGACTATATATACAATGTAAATACCGCTAAGGTTTTAAATGAGGTTCAGGAAATCGGCAAAAATACTGAATACGGAACATGCATTGCAAATTAAGTTATCCGGCGGCTGCAAATGAGCTCTGTAGAGTAGGGCAAATTCTCTGCAAGACAGCTCATTAGTTAGACAGCAAAATTATGCAACAATAAGTCAGGAAAATCAATGACTTCTATCAAATATGCAATGAGGCCACAGAGAGTAACCAGAACGGCTTGCTGCTTTTTCTTGTGAATACTTTGCAATTGAAAGTATGACGGTTGAAAACATTTCATCCTCAGAAGGGCGTTAACCACTATATGAAGTCTAAATGACAAAGAAAAGAAAGTAAAATATGCCTCTAACAGACTCAGAAACGGCCAGTACACTAGAAAAATAAAAATAAATATGAATGGAAATCTATTTCATTTTAAAAAAAACTGAGTTGTATAAGGTATCATAATAAACTCCCCAAAGTGACGGAATGGGTTCTAGGAACAACAGGTATATTTATTTTTGCTTATACGCACCTAAGTTTCCTATTTAAATGACGTCAAACATATAGCGTGTCCTGTAGACACCCTACCAATAAAAACATGAACATCTCCTCACTCAGTAAAGTTATAAATAAGATTTACATCTTATCTTGTGTAGAAACTAAGTTTCGTAACAATGAAAAGTATGGCGCTAGTGCGCCTGCGCGTGGTATGTTTTGTGTAATGGCATAATAAGCTGTTACAAAACAAGTAGTGTGTTAAAAAAGGAGGAAGCAGTGGGGGGGAAGTGTCTGTCAAAAATAAATGTGAATATATCGTACTCTAATAGTGACAGAATAGCCGCACTTAGATGTTATGTTATAAAACCTCATCAAGTTTCAATACCCGATCACAGAATCACAAGTCCAAACATAGCACACGTTAACTTTAGGGTTATATTTTATTCCATTACGAGATGTGGGTTTTCTTCTCCCCATATTCTACATTTATGCGGTGCACTTTACCAGACCTGTGAAAGAGAGAATGCGATATGATTGATGAATCCATTGTCATCATCAATGAATTGGCGAACTCGGTCCGTCTGTGTTTATCATTTGGCTGCAGCTTCTGCACAATTTGGATTTTGTATGTTCTAAGTCGCAATCTTTTATGGATAATATCGTGAGCAGTGGACTTTGGATCTCAACTGGACCGTCGAATTGATTTCTGCGGGCTGTGCTAAAATGCTTGCCTTACATCTTCAACTTTAGCTGCAAATAGTTTTTTGCCGCTTCCCTATTTCCTTAACACAGAACGTGAATATTCATTTCACAATGGTATGACACTATGGTACATTTGCACCATATTCCTGCCTGAATCTTCTTTGCACTGTAATGGAGAACTTCAATTCCGCTAACCAATAACATTTCACTTTCTGTGAACTGGGAATTTCGCCATTATAACTCCATGAGTTGTCATACACGCGCAGGCGCACTAGTATTATAATTTTCATTGTTATAAAACGTGCACTGTTTCTAAACAAGATAACATGAAAATAATATTTATCACTTAACTGAGTGAGGGTATATTCATGTTTCTTATTGGTAGTGATTCCACGGACACACTGAATACAATCATTAGTAAAGCATTTCACTTAATTTATTTATTTTTAATGATCCAAATTACGATTCATTGGTTTAATGTTTGGAGAAATATTGTCTTTCATATTACTTTAGAGGAATTTTTCACTACATAAATATTAATACTTTTTTTACACTGATTGTTTACGGCACTCGAAAAGTTTCCACCGATCAATATTTTCTTATTCATTTCCTACCATGACCATGTGAGCGTGGTGACGTCATCTGAGATGTAATATTTTCGGTTACTATGTGTCTTACCTAATACTTGAGGGGTTATTACTTTGGTTCGACTTTGTCTCTTCCCTCTGTGCTTGCGCAGTGGCAGGTCGAAGGTAATAAGTTCCTACAGTAGAATGGAATTATTTCGGACACTTTTTAGAAATTAAAAGTGGAGCTTCTTGCCTACCGTGGTGACCCAGATTTGTCTTTATTGTGTAATTTGATTTTTTTATTTGAAAGGCAAATTGCATATCGGATATATGTCAAATTGTAGATCAATGCTATAATATATAATCACGGGGCTGTGCTGGGACAAATGATTGCTATTAAATAGTTTTTGAGTACTGTGAATGTTTGTTATTTATTTAATGACATTGTAAAATATCGCCTGTTAATACGCAAAAGTACATTTTGTAAGCCAGTATAGTAGGTTTCTTTGTCTTTTTATTTTGGATAAGTTTCGCAGCATATGCCCTTTGCGCAAAAGAAAATGTTTAAATATTTTAAAAGGTTCTAAAAGTTTACGGTTATATATTTATTTTATTTTTAACATTAAGTTACTTTGCGCAATATTTAATTTTTTCGTGTACAATACACAAAATTAATTTGTTCAACCCAATTCCATGGATCCCCTGAGCTAAATGTTCCCACATTCTTAAATAAGTATTTCTTTAACTGCTGCTAGTTGACAATCTTGGAAATATCGTTAGGGTTGCTACAAGCTTTAAAACTAGTAAATGCTGTTAAGTTACAAATTCATATGGTTAATAATAAATTTAGATACCACAGTAAAATTTGATAAAGGACAGTTCGTGCAAAAGTTAATCAGCATGAATCCAAAGCAGAAAGACCGGCATAACTCGATGAACATAAACCTCAATAATGACATCTGTCGCGGAAGCCTGAAAAAGCATTTTAAAAAGAAATATGCTAGAAAAAAAGTATATCTCTATAAAATTGAAAACTACAGCGTCGTTATTTACACTAAGAGCATACTTATATGCTGTAAAAGTCACAACACTTTAAATTGTGAAATGTATTAGAAAATATATTTTCGATGCATCGCAATTTAATATTATCGTGTTCCCATTAGCTATGTAGAAAGTGTATATAATTATATGCAGGAATTTTTGAATGTCCATAAAATATTACACATTTATTACTCCTTGCTCTTAAGTTGCTTTGGAAACTTCAACAAGAATATAATTAATTGTAAAACATAAGTCTGTTGAATACAAACGTGAGAAGAAGATATATGCGGAACAATGGTGGTGATGCCACATTGAAGACAGCCCACATTAATGACGATATTATTATTATTATTATTATTATTATTATTATTATTATTATTATTACTTGATAGTTAATATTTGTTCTTTATTGCCAGAAGCTATTATAGTAGCAACATCAAGGGGAGGTTCGGTCCTGGTGGCGTTGTAGTGGTTACCATACTTGCCTTCTACACCCAAGATCGCGGGTTCGAACCCGGCCAGGACCGATGGATTTTTTCGGGCGTAAAAATCCTAAGTATGGCTTCCTTCGGAAGGGAAGTAAAGCCGTGGGTCCATTTGTCGTACATTTACGGCACGAAAAAGAACCTCAAGCCTGAAAGAGAGGCCTCTGAGCAAAATTTGTCGCCCGTTTCAGGCCCCGAGTTGAATGGGACGCTGATGACCTGAGATGTTAAAGAGCGTCCAAAAATAAATCAATCAAAAGAAATAAAGGGGAGGAACCGCCACGGGTGGCTGAGGTCGTTAAGGCGCGGACTCATGAGCGGAAGGTCTGTGGTTCAAACCCCGCCAGGACCATCCTCCCTAACTGAGGTTTTTTCCAGGTTTTCCTCAGTCCTCATAACTGGCAAATGCCGGGGAGGTACCCTAAACTTAGGCTAGGAACGGTTTCTTGCTCTAAAAAAATATCTTTCCATATATATTATTTCAACTCATAAATCATCAATGTCTACCGCCTGTGGTGCCTTAGTAGTAAAACGAGCGTTAAACACTACTGAAAAAAGGGGAGGAACAAAGGAACTACTATATTGCATTAAAAATTTACAGATTATAATGTATTAGCCACTAATGATGCATAGTCCCTTTAAAGGTTAAATAAGTTAACTCTCCAAGTTGTTGTGGAAGATTATTAGAGTTTGACAGAAAAAGATAAAATAAAAACTATTCTGGATTTTAAAATATTTGAATTTATTAGTGTAAAGTTTTGAATTTATTAGGTAAAGAATTAAATTTATTATATGAAGAATAATTATGAATACATGAGCAAGCTGTAAAAATGTTTGTAATAACCTTGACATATAATAAACAATTTCGATGGCAAAGTCAAAATATCTAAGTCAATGAAAGGTAGCTTACAATGATATTTGGAATGAACTCATAAATTGGTCAAATAATTGTTTTAAAATGATGATGATCATGATGGATTATTATTATTATTATTATTATTATTATTATATTTTAACTTGCGAAGTTAATTCGTAAGGTCCTCTCTTCACCAGGAATAATTACAACATTTACAATACAGATAATGGCATAATTTGAGCATAGAACTTGTTAAATATTGTATTCTCTAAATAAATAACCTTAGAGCAATGTTCTAAATTGTCGCTGTGACCTGCAGAGTTCCAGAGACGAGTAACACAACGATGAAGAATGAAGATAAAAAGTATGGGATTCGGTGTAAGGGTATAGAGAGAATGGAATAATTATACTCGTTGTTTGATCGAGTATTTAAACTATAATATGATTAGGAGTGAAAACGGGACGAAAGATAGTGCGCAGTTGAGATCAACAGAATTCGGCGCAGAAGAATGATAGAGTGCATCTTAATTCAAGCATCCAGTCGACGTCAGGATAACAAGTGAAAAGCTGGATTTGTCGTGGTGTCAGTTAACTGAATGTCGCACTAGTCAATGTTGGAACAAGTATTTTTTTTTTCCGTATTGAATGTAAGAAAATTCTTAAGCCGTTTCAAGGAATGGATTACAGAGTTTCTTTTGTTTGAATTTGTCAATTAAGATTACTGTCAAAATGGATACCAAAATAATTTTACAAACGACTTTATTGGCACTTTTGTTTTATTAAGTTTAACAGGTGCTGTTAGTTTAAATGTGTTTAATAATCCATTACACCCATTATGAGTGCCCGTATTTACCTGGATCTATGGTAAGATCGTTTTGTTTGATACTGAGTCTAGGGGTTTTCTTGTAGCACGCCACACTCTACGTCAGTAACTCGGCGATGCTAGTCAGCAATAAGGTGACATGTTTCAATCCTTTTGGTCAGAGCACAGAAATTTATCAACAATAATGTTTTAACAAAGGGAAATCTTGAGATATTGATACTCGAATACAACAGTGGCCGGAAAATATTTCTAAAATTTAACCCAAAAAGCGGAGACAGCACAATCCGCTACAAAAGTGCAAAATTTTCGTCTATACTGTAACGCCGGCAACAACAAGCAAAATAGTATGGTAGTATGTACCCCCTTTAATAAAAAAAATGACTCATCTCTTCAAAATCTTTCTAAGTTCTACTCGTTATAGCGCGCCATTCACAAGGTAAGTAGCAAGGCTGTGTAGTCACTGTGGCAGTTGTGTTATATGACATGCACTAAAGACGTGTGTTCGTTAGCTCTTTGGCAGAGTGTGCAGTGATGCCGTGGTTGAGAGTGCGGGTGCGTCTTCCGGCATGAAGTGTTTTTTTTTTTTAAAATAAACCTTTGTAACGTATTATGACAAAGTATCTTTGTAATATTGTTTGTCATACATAGCAAGCTTTAATGTTAACATACAATTTATATTATAATAAGTGTTATATTTCCTTCAATCTAAATACAATACGCTACACACGCATTCCCTGCACATTCACAAAGGACAAAAGTATGGCTTATGGGCACAAATTCAAGAAGCCTGGGACCTGGGACCTCTCGTCGCCACTAGAAGATTGAAGGCAGTTGTACATGTTGAGGGTTCATACACGATATCAATTTGTGTTTATTTCTGGGTGTTTTCACTTTGGAAGATAATTTTTTTTTCTGTTCATGTGTTTATTTACTTATTTATAAACAATGCGTTATTTTGTGATTACGTTCTTATGACCCGTTAAAATATGTGATATTAAGGTAACATGATGTTCTACATGTAAACTGATAAAACCAATAAGATAAAATAAGTGGGATTTGAACACAGGAGCTTACGGAGAACAACAATCCCCCTTAAATCACCTCGGCCACCCCTACACCTAACGTTCTCTTTCCAGAGGCTTATGATTGAGACCATTACGTTTATGGGCAAAGCACCCACTGCAGTGTGCACTCGCTGCATGCGTTTGTGAATACAGCGTTTAGGAGCGTCACCGAAGTTTCCCGATCTTCACGTAGAACTGGCGATTTATAATTGATTTCTCTTTTTGGTCAAAGCGTGTACACATTAAAATTTATGTTATAAACATTACTAATATGTTATTTGCGTCGTTATTTTACATTTAATCTCTTTTATATTCACTGTAAAGGCAACAAAATAATATTTTACAGTAAATAAAATAGTTTCAAGACCTAACACGTGTAATTTGGCAGAACATGTTTTTAATAAATAAATCATGTATATTTTTTCAGACAGTTATAGCGAAAACATCATTAAAACCACTTATTTTAAACTGTTTTGAGTAATTTTCCATCCGTAATCAATGCTTAACACCAATCTTCTTTGGCAAGCTGAAAAATGGTACGAATGCGATTCTGCAATTAATTTTTCAAAACTTTTTTTGGCCCTTCTCTTTTTGATGTTTCTCCCAATATCCCATGGGAAATCTGGCACGCAAACGTAACTCGCTGCGTAGCCTTGTATTCTGAATCAGAGAAAGAGAGAGAGAGAGAGCGGTTTTCACTAATCTGATTCCGCAATGTGTTCAATAAACGGCGGGTAACTGCAATAAATTCGCGGTGTCCTCTTGAGGGAAGAATATATCTAAAAACAATAGCGTTTCACAGCAACGCAATGCAGTCCTAGGCGTATTAGATGCGTAATGAAGGACAAAGATTCGATATCGGCAATTGCAGACTTGTTTATTCGTTCTACAATATCTAAAAAAAAATGATTTTTCACATAAAAATAGCGAATTATATACCTGTATAATATGACAGCTTACAATGATAAGACATAGCAGAATAAACAAGGATACTTTCGATTATATCTTGTTTAAAAATCAGTAACCCAGGAGCTGGGTAAACTAAGCGAATTCCTCAAAGAATAACTTTTAATAAAAAGATTATAAAATCCAAATTTGGCCTTATTAATTACTGAAATGAAGTAAGATATATACATTACTATGTGGTATTAGGGGAATAAAATTAGAATTCATACAACCTATAAGTATTACAAAAGAGAAATCATATTTTAGATTAATAATAATTATTATTATTGTTGTTGAGATTAAACCACAAAAAATAATTAAATGAAATATGTGACAAATGATGAGTAAAGCTAAACATGTGAGTATTTTTTAAACATTTTTAAATGTGACCGTTTTTATAAACTGAGCTCTTAATATTATTTTTACATTCACTAAAATAGAGAAAAATAACATAAAGTTTAGCGTTACATTGCGTTTTTAAGATGATGTTCATGTGTTTCAATGAAACAAAAACGTGTTACTATTTAAAGCTGTTACAACGTACAAAGCAAATAAAACAATCTGAAAGTTACCTTGATTTTCAATGGCTTTGAATTTTAATTTAAATGTTATTTAGTAAAAACATGTCCCGCAAAAGTTTTCTGAAGGTCATTACAGAGCTATTACATACAAAAATAATTCTCACACACATATTAGATTAATATTTCACGTTTGCTACATTCACGACGATGCTTTTGTTAAGTATGAAACATGTGCATTGTTATACATAGAGTTTATATGCTGAATTAGTTTGTCCTTTTATTTTAAAACAATATTACAGAAAAATAAAAGCAAGAGCATTTTAAATTATGAATTTCAAGTATATTCCTACTCCCAATGGTCCATTTTCCCTTATTTTGGGAACTGTTTTTCTTATTTTATTTAAATGCATATTTCGAGTTTTGTTGGGAAAAAGCAAAATACTGGTGCAGCTAGAATAAGTTTTAAATTTTGAGTTTAGGTAAAATCCCATTCCTAATAACCCGATTTCTCTGATTTTCAGAAATCATAATTTTAATTTTATTTAAATTGTATATACGGAGTTTCGTTGCACAAAAAACAAATATTAATGCCACTAGAGTGATTTTTGTGTTTGTATTTCAGGGCAACCTCCCCTCCTAATAGTCGAATTTCACTTATTTTCAGAAACTATTTTTCTTATTTTATTTCAATGGCAAATACCGAATTTCCTTTAAAAATAAATTTAAAACTACGGCCGCTAGAGGGATTTTTAAATTTCGCTTTAATTCCCACTTCTTTTTCTGATATATCTCCATTCTAAATGGCTGGATTGCTTTGATTTTCAGAAACAACCTATATGAATTAATTTTAAATAAATCTATATAATTTCGTCTCGATAAGCAAAAATTGCGGCCACTAGAGCGATTTTTCGATTGTTTAAAAAGCGTTCGCATTAGGTTAATCCTACCCTTAAACCCATTTATTTAATTTTGCTGGTTAACGACCTCGCCGAATTGTTTGTTAATTGATGGTTTCGTTAAGAAAAAACAAAAATTGCGACTATATGTGTGCGTGTGTATTTAGAGAGAGAGAGAGAGATTTATATCCCCCCCCCTTTTTTTGTCTTTTGCCTTTTTCAATGCCTAGTAAGTACAAGCGATGCAGATTATTCAAAAGGAATTCTATTAGTGCAATCGCAAAAGCTTACATTCCTTCGGAATTCGCTATAAAAAATAAAATAGATGTTTTACGGGCACGACTGCAATACCTTCATTCCTTAGAATTCGCTAAAAAAATCCCTTTCTAAAAGTAGGTCTCTTGGACAGTAGACAATCGTATTAAAATGAAACAATATAGAGCGAAAAGTAAACAGCTTGCAACTGTTTTACAAGTGACGGGTGTGAATGGATGTATTTAGTTTTAAGAGTAGTAGAAGGAACAAGTCATTTTCAGGTGACGAAACGATTTGTTATCTTGTTATTTTTAAGGACACTCTTTAATATCTGTGGTCATTAGCGTTCTATTCAATTCAGAGCGTGAAACGGACGATAAAGTTTGCTCAAAAGCTTCTTTCATACTTCAGTTTCTTTTACATGCTATAAATCTACGACACGGAACCAACTTATACCGAACCGAGAGTAACTAAGCATATTCCGCTGGTGTGCGCGAATAAAACACAGTTTCGCTCATTATTTTGTTCAACTATTAATTTGTGATTTCCTGTGTATAAATTTTTCAAAGTCTGCTATTATTTATTCTGTAAACATCAATGTACGTATATTGTTATAATGTAACACACAACCAGGAATAGTTGAAAGATATCTGTTCAGTACAAAAAAATGTAATTAAAAAAATTTTTTTACAAATACAATGTGGTTTTTCTATGAAACTTTCAATTTTGACAGCGATATTCTGGAAAAGCAAAATTTTAACTGCAATTAACACTGAGAAAACGTTTAACCTATGATACAGCAATAATAATTTTAAAATGATTATAGAAATCAACAAATAACATAGTGACTGGGCTTTGATTCGTCATAATTAACACATTCTTATAATGATTTTGTCATTGTTAATGAATTTACTTTTAGAGAGTTATATTCTTGTAAATGACTTGTAAATATTATAAACTACCGTGCAATACGTTTTGTTTTCCCCTGGGGTGTTTTGCCTATGGGCGAGCGCGCCGCTGGTTAGCTGGTTAACCGGCCAACAGGGTCTCGATGATTAGCGGGAGGTGAAACAATAAAACAAATGCAACATACAACAATATACAAACCAATTGAAGAGACTTATCAACTCTGCGCCGCGAGGAAATCATCACTGATCGCACTGTACTAAATTATTTCATTTTCCGCAATTATAATATGATCCCTGTATGAGTAATTTATTAAAACGATGTTTAGGATCACTAAGAGAAACTCCACTAAAGATTTTACAAATGTTAAAAGCCGTACTTAAATGTATTTCACCTGGAAATAAAACAGTAGCTGTGCATAGGTTGACAATAAAATCATAAACGTGTAAATAATTTCCACACATTTCATGTATCCAAACTAATCATCAAGGGGGCCATTAAAAGTTCCCCATAAATATTAGAATGTGCATTTTTAGCATTAAGCTACATTTTTTTTTTTTTTTAATCGAACAATGTCTATTGACTTCAAAATATATAAAACTACAATGCTGGTTGGCCATTAAAAATGCAACGCCCATAAAAGACGCGTTAAACCAACCCCACATTTTCTATAAGGAACAAGTATGATTCGTCAAAAATTCCACAGTAATACCAGGAGGTGTCTGAATTTGATCAAGGAAGAATTGTAACATACAAAGAGCGCGGGCGGGATGTCATTTCGACAAATTGGTGCTTGTGTTGAACGAAATGCGTCCAAACCGAAATGAATATGCGATCAGTGCATCAAGGTAGAACGAACACACAGACGTGAAGGAACCCGTCAAATAACCGAACGAGAAGACAGAGATCATTTACTCTTGTCTATTATGAACACGCACAATGTGTTTGAAATCTTATTGATTAGCAGTGTACATGAGCTTAAGTGTTATTATTCTATAACGTCATATGTAGAAGCCGAATTTTCAGACACTTTCAGAGAGTGTTCATGATTATTAGCTGAAAATCAATTTATTTCTGATCACATTTTATTTACACTAAAGTGTAACTGTCAAGAGAAATTATCAAGAGCATGTTGTATTTTTTTTTTTTTTTTTCTGAATTGACCTAAAATTCCAGCCCTAGTAGCATGAAATGCTTAAAGTGTTACCTACCTATTTAACTGCCTAGGTGCTGAACTGGAAATGTACGAAACGATCGCGGTAGACAGGATGTCCGCTACATTTCTAGTCTAGCATCTAAGCGGTTAAATGGGGCAGATATCTAGGGCTCGGAATTTTAGACTCATCCAGAATAAATTACAATATATTGATGATAATTTTCCTAATTTGTACATAAAATGCGCACAATTCGAAATGTCCTCTTTACCTAATGACCATGAGAATTCTCTAAAATGGGTCTGAAAGTTGGAACTTTACATATGACTAAACTTGATGGCATATAACCGCGTAAAAAAACATTGACATTCTAATCTCATGTTTTATTTTCTTGAAGCCAACAGCCATGGTTTCATTTGAAAAAATTGTAGCTTTGTGCTAGAAATACACTTTATAATCATTGTTGATAGCTTTGTATATACTAAATTTATAACCTCTTGTCTAAACTTCTGTGAAAACAGCATCCCTTTCGTTTCAGAAATATTAGCAGTGGTAGTTTTAGGCGATTCGCCTGTATACAAGACCGCAAGGGTGGCCGAGGTCGTTAAGGCGCGCTATCACTCCACTGCCTGTGGTGCCCCAGTATTAAAATCGGGCGTTAAATACCATTAAAATATACAAATTATTAACTTCAACATTATAGTCCATTACGGTTAATTGTAATTACGAAGTTGGTAAATTCCATTTTATTAAGTTGCAAGTAGGATATGATAAATGATATTAAATTGAAAAAAAATGGAGATATATTTCATGCAAATTAATACACCCAAATGCAATCTAACTTCGACCAACATCGCACAAACCGAACTAAGAAGGCGGTCCGGGAACTGTGTGCGTACTTGGTTTCAGCTGCTTATCTATAGAAACGCCGGTTAGACAAGAAGGAAATTCAGTTGTTTTAACCCGAATATTCTCACGCACTTACAACATTCAGATGTCAATTTCCTTATGTCTAAAATAAAACAAATGAACTTGCACACAAATTTTTCAACATTAAATGAATGAGTAAGTTTATCTGGCAAAAAAAAAAATTAATGAAAGACGTACAAATGATTCGAACAATAGTTAATTACTCTTTCGTACCGCTTTAAATCGTCTTTTCAACTTTTCCACGAGAAAATGGTTTAGTATGAGAGTTTTACGGGTTGAAAATTAGGATAATTGACTTCAATATAAATTAAATTTAAGTATTTTGAAAATGATTTTTTTCATTATTTCTTATTTCATTGCAATCATCGTTGTGAACGTGATAAAGGCATCATTATTTTAAAAATGACGCTGTAATAAATATAAATTATACAAATATTTTTGTGAATAAAATAAATTATATTTTATTAGCGTTGGAAATTTTTCCTTTTTACCATCTGGTGCTCATAGGCAAGGCACAGGCACTTTTTATACGCTTCAATTATTATTGATGATATTTTTTTACACTCTGTTGTATACATTTTCTGTTACTCCATCAAATGCTTAATTCTAAATTTAAAAATATTGTAATTTAATTTTAACAATTAAATTGAGTTTTAAAGCAAGTATTAATTAACTGAAAAACAAATAATTTTGTTGCAATAGTAGCATTAATGGAAAACAGTTTACCTTTTACAGTTTGTTTTATTTACTTTTCATTGAAATTGTGCCTCTACAGTATTTCATGACTGACTCCGAGGCCACCTCTGCTCGTTTGGGAACAAGTAGTTTTGCCCCTCATGAATGTTTTTAAACTATGTACGAAAATGTAACATTTTCTGCAAATACGTTGTTAACTTAAAGAAAGCTAATCACTTACAACAGAAATGTAATTACATATTTTAGTTATTTCGCTTTAACTGGCAATAAGTATAGACTTTAGATGTAATAATGAAAGTCTAGCAGGGTCAATGGGACAAGATTGTTGATTTAGTTTATTTACGGACTCTGTTTAACATCTTAGGTCATATCAGCGTCCCATTCATTCAATTCAGCGTGAAACGGCTGATAATTTTTGCTCAGAGGCCTCTTCTTTCAGATTTGAGGTTCTTTAACCTGTCGTAAATCTACAACACGGAGCCCACAGCTTTACTTCTCTTCTGAAGGAAGCCATACTTTGAATTTTTACTCCCGAAAAAATCCATTGATCCTCGTTGGGATTGAACCCGCGATCTTGGGTTTACGAGGCAAGTATGGTTACCAATAGACCACCAAGTCCGACAGTGGGATAGTGGAAATATAAAAAATTTGATTATGTAAATAATAATAATAATAATAATAATAATATACAACTTTTTCACCTGAATCTACACTTAGGCTTTCTTATGAGTTAGTGATGTGATAACACCTTACTGTTTAATCGGTTGATGCTGTGTGCCACTTAATTAAAAAGAGTGTAAAAGCATTACTTCGTTGAGGAACATTTTTTGAGAAGTTCAAAGATTGAAGAAATCGATGGGTGTATTTATAGAATAAATTATTTCAAAAGTGTTCAATCATAAAACCACATGTCATTGTTCAGGATGAGCTGTACACAATTTCAACATATTCAGAGAATGCAGGATGGTTCCAAGTTCCATCTGCCGCGTCAGATTAATCAACGAAAACTAAGATTAAAGTAAGTTTTTTTTTGTATGGATAGACAAATTTACTTAATGCAATTTTAAGAACATTTAAGTAGGTTTATAAAAAATTATTGCTTAGCTACAGTGTTCGTGAAAGAAAGGGTCAATAATTAGAAAATGCAACATCCATCACGAATTGTCACAAAGGAATTTTTCAAAGCCAAAAAAGTGAATAAATTCCACAAAACTTGCCCACATACCACCAAGAAATCAAGAAATTCTGCAACAGAGGATAAACCATGTTCACTATCATGTGTTTGCCATACAAAATCTCAGAAGTGGTCGAACTTGAAACAATAATTACTATTTATATGCAAGGACGTGCCAGATCTGAAAGGAGTCAATATAAATTAATTCTTATTACACAATAAACGAAATAATAAAAAGTTATCAAATTAAGTAATTCAAACCATTATTTGTTAATGTCGGAAAAAAGTATTATTCAATATTGTTGAACAGAATTCTTAAGGTATAAATACTGTTAACAGCGACACATTTTATGTTTAAGACCATTTTACCGGATCCTATTTAACAGATATAAGTTTTTCTGAGATACTTTTAAAAAGTTAAAGATATACTTACAGATAGCGTATTTAGCGGCCTACATTGCGTTTATAATTATGGTGTTGCGACTTGTATGAGAAAACGATAACATAAAAGTAAGTATAGTAACTGGGGAGAAACATTCGTAAAAATACATACACCATCGATAATTGAGACGGTATTTACGTATATAGCTGGCCACCCAATATAAATGCATGTTATGTATTGCATAATGTAATTGTGATGATAATTTCGTTTACTATTATTTTACATTATTTACATTTTAAATCTGACTTGGTACCTAAAGCAGGTAAATTGAAGGTTTTTTTTTTTAAAGTTTTTATTACTAAGACACCACAGGTGGTGGACGCTGATGATATATGAGATGAAATAAGGATTTTTAAGGAAGGAAGCGTTCCAGGTCTAAGTTTAGGGAACCTGCCCGGCATTTGCCATTTATGAAGACTGAGGAAAACCTGGGAAAAAAAAACTCGGTCTGGGAGGACGGTCCTAGTGCAAATCGAACCCCAGATCTCCCACTCACGAGTCCGCGCCTTAACGACCTCGGCCAGCCCTGGTGGTATAAAGAACCTACACCAGCACGGCATTAGTTGGGCGAAAGCATAAAGGAAGTATATAAAAGAGGATAAATATTGTATCTTATTAACACAGCCGCATATCATTCTCAGAGGGTTTGAGAATTTCTGCAACGCTAAAATAGTATGGACCTATCGAATTTAAACCAGAGCAAAAAACGTTAGAAAACCTTGCAGGAATCTCCGTAGCAAGATAAATTTCCAAACTATCACCCTACAAAATAAGCGAATAAGACGTAAAATAATACAAGTTTTTATAGTCCGTAGATGTGAACCTCGAACTGAAAGGCTTGATTTTGTATAGGAGGAAATACAATCACAAGTTTTAGGGGGCATGTGATAAAGTAATTGAACATATGGTGGGTTGGAGGTTTGCGGGGCTCTTAAACGATGTTCTGGTGTTCTGAAGGCTCTTACGTGTTGAGGTGTTGCTTTTCAATCTTGGATTTCATCGGTAGGACTTTTTCGGTGAAGAATTATAAGATTTCAGAGTTCTTGGCAATAGTGCTTGAGGAACAGAATCGTCTACAGATGATAGGGTATGAATATACCCCGGCAATGGGAATATTCCATTTCCGGCTTGAAAACATGATCGTCGTTCGTTTTTCTTCCTGCTGAAGATTAAAATTTAAAAAAAAAAAATGTTTAATTAAATTTCCTATGCTAATTATTGGGACCACTTCTGCGTCACTCGGAACACCATAAGATCTAACCTTTATGAACACATTTTGAGGAAACTGGTGATTGTCAAAGAAAGGAGGAAGGCAGTGTCTTACAAAGGTGTAGCAAAGACATCTGCGGGTTCTAATTAAAACTCTTCGTCAACTTGGCGAAATGCAGTAGACCGCTTCGTAATATACGCATCTTGTGTTTAAAATAAAAATTCAGCTTATATAAAGAACGTTCAACACACGTAAGCGACTTGATAACAGAAGAAAAGTAGGTTGAAAATGTTATCACAAAGATTAAAACTAAAGCTGTGAAGAGTTTTCAAGATGGTAAAATACCAAATGAGGAAATTTATGAAATTTTATGGATTTTGAGTAAAATGTTTAGTAATAAATGAATAAGAAATGCGTTTGATTATCATAGTTAATGAATACATAGAAAATCAGACAGTTTCTCTTAAATAGTGAAACATAACGCAAATTTTGTGAACATAAAGAATACAAAGAATTCACGAACAAAAGACTGCGTACCAAAAACTATTGCTTAATAGTTGTCAATCAGGTAGATGGGATTTCTCGAGTAAGTATACCGTATTAGGCGGATGGGAATTCGTCCAGGAAGTATATTAAATTGACTAGATGGTGAAATAAATGTATTTACACTAAACCTCAAACGAAAATTTTTGAAAAATTTTCGAAAATACAAATTGAAAAACACAGTGGTAAACTTTAAAAAGGATTTCGAGTGAAAAAGTAAATGCAGTGTGTCAACGCTATACGAAATAAAAATGAATGTAGTAAGTTCATTTTCGTAAGAAAACGGTTAAGCAAAACGTTTCAATAACGCATAGAAAAAAACAGGTAAACTACATTTTTAATAATAGTTTTTATGTGTTGCACCTACGGATACATTTACGTTAATGTGATGCCTAACGCATTTTATGGCCTTAACATCCCCCTATTATATTCCCTCCTAATGATATTTACGTAAAATACGTCATTAAATAATGTTAACTCTAATATTACGTAGGTAGCGTAAGATAAACAGCGCGTAGCTTAACAAAAAAAGGAAGCAGAATAAAACAAATCATAATATTAGAAGTCGAGAAAAAATAGCTTAGTGTTATTTAATTATTTTTGGGCTAGTTGCTGAACTAAATAAAAAATGGCATTTCTTTATATAGCTGTGAATGGTGAGGAATAAATAAAAGAAAATTTAATAAAAAACGACACTTTCTGAAACTAGGCTACTATCGTTTAAAGACACCCTAAGGAATGACTAAAGCGCTTAAGGCTTACTGTCAAATGTTCTCATGTGGGCCTATCTTGTACAGTACATGCATCTCACATATTTTAACAATATCGCTTCAATTATCCGTAAATAAGTTTCTTTGGAATATGGAATCCAACTGTACCCTGCGGCTAACAATTTCTTTGGTTTTATTAATTGTCCCTTTGACCGCAATTACTCTTCTTCGCATGACGTCTGTAGATTTGTACTGAATTCTAAAGTGTGTAGGGATGAATGAAATAAAATGAATTAATGGGGGCGATAATGAGCTTGGAGCCCTTGGTACCTTAAAATTATCTGGCATTCACCTTTTCAGGGTAAGGAAAAACTCCTAAAAAAAACGTATCCAGACAACTTGATCTGACCGAGATCGAGTACAGGATTTCCATGTTAGTAATCCCAAACGCTACCATTAGACCACAGAGGCGGTTAGTTAACCTTTCTTTTATCATTAAAGCAACCACGAATGCGATTGAGCCTGATTCTCATGAAAACAACGTTTATAAGTCTAATAAAACATAAAGATCTTGAACATTTCTCGTATAACCACGTGCCAATGATGGGGTACAAGGCCTCCAGGAAAAAGACTTCATGCTAAAAATAAAGTAGCATAATTTCCATTAAACCAACCAGTACATGAAGAAGGTAAAAGTATTCATTTCCGTTGGTATTTCACTCTATGCCCTAAAAGCGCAAAATATAAGCAGAGTATATAACTAAATTACAGTTTAAAAATATGAAATTAATTTTGTAAACCTGAAAAAACCTCTTCTTATTGCATGATATTGGTGAAAATATTTATTAACCGAAAAAGTTTACCAAAATCAGCTAAAATCAATATTGAGATCAACAAATTAGATTCGGTCATCACTTAATAGATTAACAAATTTAAAAAAAGCATTAAATTCGTGATGAATTTCTTTTCAAGTTAAAAATTGCCTTCAACTTCAGAAACTGGCATGCAAACTCCTATCCAGGGAGAATAATATCATTCACACTTTCCTGGAGGTGAGTATTTCACCATGAACACAAAAAGAATTTATCTTTCAAATGTGATAGAGCGTATTGCTTTAAGACATCCAAGGGAATGGTCAGAGCAAACAGAGAAAATCAGCTGATCGAACGTCGATCACTCGCAAGGCCGGGTTCCGAAACATTTAAGAATCGTGCCGCCATAAGTCATTGATAGACTCCGAATTTTGGTTTCAACAGAAAAAGTACTGCCTTAAAGTTGTATGTATATATTTAAAAAGGACCTAGGATAATACTTGATCCAATAAAGTTATCGGTAAGGTTTTTTTTCTTAATTTTTCCTAGAAGTCAGACAGATTTAAGATGTCAAAGACTCCGAGCTCATTTACGCATTCATTAACTAATTTAAAAAAAAAAACCTCTGGCGTATCGTAATAATATCACCATCATTCAATTGGAACAAAGTAGTGGTACCCTTTAAGTAACCCGGCCTCAGATATCTGTTACAATACCAACATGCCCGGAATGCCAACAAGCTCAAGAGATAATAGGGTGACAATGAAAAAAAAAGTTTAAATATTCTTCCGGAACAAGTCAAAAGAAAGTGACACAATATTATAAAGAGTTTTAAAAAGTAACGCGTAATTTGTTTAACAGATAAAAATCCAAAGATACGTTAAATCTTATTTATTAAAAAGTATTTACAAATGCAAAATCTTTTCGTAGTCGCTGTTGTAACAGCTGTTAAGTCACCGGAGAAATTTTAAAATTAGAACCTTTAACTTCTTCAACATTTCTGATAGAGCTCCTTCATTTGTTTTATACAGAGGAATGTTTACTATGACAGCAATTCACTTGTTTATCTTTGTTAGTTTATTGAGTTTGGAAAGCAGTTTAATTTAAAAACAAATGAAGGATCTGTATAAAACAAATGATGGTGTAAAGTGATTAAAAAATGAAGGAGATGTACAGAATATGTGATAAAAATCGTAGGTTCTGATTTTTAAATGTCTTCGATGCAAAATAGCTCATGCAACAACGACTAAAGAAAATTTGGAATTAAAATTTTAAGAAAGAAGATACAGATTTTTTTTTTTTTTTTCCATTTTCCCCTTTCTCCAAAAAGTGTATCGTTTCTTAAAGCAAAAGTATCGTAAACACTCCACTCCGTGGCTTGAAACACATATAGGCAGTTATTCTTCAAAACTCCACTTGAAGAATTACTTTTTTCCCGCGTTAATAATAACAAATGCACACGCAGTGCGGATGTTTCCCAAGGCTCTTCAATGAAACATCTCTGAAGGCCTACCTTGTTGCTCAGGGACGATGATTCTGGCCTGGAATGATCCTGGAACAAAGCCAACGACGACCAGAAGCAGAGCGGCGGACAGCCGAAGTCTTCCGGGACCGGGGCCTTCAATGGTAGAGCCTCTGGTCCTGCGGTACATGGCAGTCGTATGGGAGCACTCTTTAACCCGGCGGCTCATGAAGAACCAAATGACTGCACACTGGTATGCAAACACTGTCACGTTTCTATGAAATTCCCTGACACATTTCAATAGCATTCGGTTACGTCAATTTAACTCGTTTTACTCTCGCCCACAATACAGAAGCGATTAAATTAAAATGGTTTCTCTTGTAGTGATTCTTGGTCGCCGCTAATAGTATTTGTAAATCTACTGCGTTTCACATGATAACCTCAATAACGTTGAAGCATCTCTGCGTCAACACGACACATCACTTGGAAAACATTAGTGAAGGAAGTTTTTTTTTATTACTTGTGGTTCACAACAAAGTGTGCATTCTACAACTGGAGCCACACACCATGAAGGAATGTATGTAAATAAAAACTAAACTAAAGCAAATCATTTGAAGGAATTTCAACGCATTCCTCTACATGAATACTTGCAAGTAGAGTATTGGTGTACACAAGAAAAACAAAAAAAAAGTTTTTATCACTTTTTGTTTGTTCTATTCCACATGCAAGTAACGAAAAGTTGTCGCGAGAAAAACACGTCGAGTCGGTGTCTTTTGAGAGGCATTACTTCACATTAACATTCCGATGCATAGGCCACGGGATCTCAAGGGGCAGGACATCGCGAGAGCGAACGTCGGGGGTTCGTCTAAACGGGCGCGACAAACGCGATAACGTCTACTCGGAGTGACTGGGCGGTCGTCCACTGAAGTTAGCGTTGCGGGTACTTCCCCCTCCACGGCAACCCTTCGCTCGCTTGCGCTCCTCTGATCCACCACAGATCTCTGAGCGCCCCCCACCCCCTTGGCGCAGAATCATTGCGCCTGCGCAACCCCTACGAGCCGTTCTCGCGAAGAACTCCGATACTCCCTTGGTTTCATACTCCTATTCTAATAATTGCAACATTTCTGGCAGGCTTGTCGATAATTGCAATATGCAGAGGCAAGTGGCCGATCCTGCTGGCTTCAGATCGTGGGTTTAGCTCCAGTTTTTTCCTTTTTCCCTCCGCCATTAGGATACTTCATTTACCGGTAACATTTCCCGTTTACGTTCCTATCATCATGCGCTTTTTATTAAGTGCACTTGGTATAATTTTTTTAAAAGATTGTTTTCTGCTAAATGTAATAAGAAAAGAAACACCAAAATTTATTTTTAAAAAAATAATGTCATTTGTAACAGTTGCAACTTAGAAATTGACTAAAGTGGTTTGTTTACAGTGGGCGTATAAACAAAACAATTTTTCGAAAAAATGAAAACTCCATGAAGGTTTTCGTTGGATGATTTTTTACGGTTTTAGTAAAGGCCCAACTTAACAGCAATGCATAGAATCGCTTCGTTTGACTTTTGGTAATGAAGCACCATTTACAATTAGTTTGCAGAATTTCGTCATGGTCGTGCGTCCGTCAATGTTGAATTTCTTGAAGGTCGATCAAAATCTGTTGTCATTCAAAAAAACATCGGCGTAGTGCGGCATGCGGCTTACAGTGAGATAGAGGCATCCTTAAGCATATCCAAGACTACAGTACATTCGATTTTGCATGAAAATTTAGCTGTTCTCTGTGAATTCCCCATAATTTTACCGAAGCTCTAAAACGCTTGCGTTATTTGGTGTAATGAAAAGCTCAAAATTTGCACCAAATAACTGCAAGATCCGTACACAACGTAATAACAGGTGATGAAACGTGAATATATTCGTATGAACCGGAAACTAGTAACAATCCACTGTTTGGATGTTCCAAAATGAACCGAATCCCACAAAAGTTGTTCGTTCACGAAGCACTTCCAAAAAAAATGATCGTTTCTTTCTTCGGTTGTACTGGACGTGTCACAACCATCCCTTCAGAGGATCGAAAAACAGTTAATGCTGAATTTTATACAACAAATTGTTTAGCAGAAGTCATCAACAGCCGAAAACGTCACATCATTCTTCATGTTGACAATGCCAGCTCTCACACAGCAGCACAAACAATTCATTGTTTCATTATGTACCACCTAACGATTTCTTTTTGTTCCCGAATGTCAAAGAAAAATGTGTGGACAGAGATTTTCATCACCTCAAGAAGCGATTGAAGCCTTTAATGCCATGCTTTTGAGATACCAACTTCAGTGTGGAAAAAATGTTCCGAGAATTGGTTTGCACGCATGCAAAAACGTATAAATCTTAAATGTGAATATTTTGAAAAGCAATAAAAGTTTAATTCTTTCTTTTCTAGTTTTTGTAACAATTTAAAAGGCAACCCTCTTACTTAATTAAATTTAACTTAAATAAAAACGCATTAATTTAGATACTGAAGGGAAAATTTAAAAATAATATTGACTAAATTTTAAGTCATTCATAACTCATTTTCATCCGACAGATGACAATACTGTGTAATCTGCAGTGTGGCATAGCTCAAAGAGTGAGAATTAGACCGTTTTCAATATTTTTAATACTAAATCCAAAGACTTCTGCAATATTTGTTCAAACTAAGTGGTAAGCACACTTCTTGGGGTGATATCAGATGTCCTATATTACTGATGACATGTTATTCATTTTTATGTACCTCTTTCTCAGAAAGCACTACAGATAGCTCAGCAAAACTTTTACTGCTTATTTTTATTACAATATACGTTCTGAACTCTAGTTTACCACCAAGGGTGGCCGAGGTCAGGCGCGCACTCGTGAGCGAGAGGTTGGGGTTCGAATCCCAACAGGACCGTCCTCCCTGACTGAGGTTGTTTACCCTAAACTTTGGCCTGGAACGTTTCCTTCCTTGAAAAATCCTTTCCCAATTTATCATATCATTTCATGTATCAACAGTGTTCACCGCCTGTGGTGTCACAGTAGTAAAAACGGGGTTAAACACAGTTCCCAAAAAAATGAATTCTAGTTTAGAGAATATACTTTATAAAAATAATAAGTTTTTGTAACAGACTCCTTTTTTATAAAAATAAAATTATATTCGGGTACAAATGCTCTTGTGCAAACGACCTAAACTACTCAGCAATTAATATAATAATGCAGATCACCTGCAAAAGTTTTCTCTTCAATATTCATCAGTTTGTGAGAAAAAGGTACATGTACATATGTTGTGAATTTTTAAAGGTTAAAATAGCATTAAAGTCACAACTAATTGTCAATTTACATTCTCATCCAATTCCTGCACCTGCATCTACACACAAAGTAATATTACCACCATAGGAGACAGTTTCCTCAACACTGTAATTAAAACATTCAAGTCAATCACTATATGAATGTTTCTTTCGTGTCTTCAATATCTTCCATACGATTACCGGATATCTTTTTCTTGGAGAAACTGGGGAAAGTGTCAATAGTTTGTTCATTATTTACTGAATTGTTATCTACTTAAACGGGCCTATTTTTTTTAATTATCACTACTACCATGTTTTAATAGATAAGTTTTGTAATATATATTACTTTTGTTTTTAAATTTTGTATAAAACTTGGTGGGCCTTAGCATGATATCAAATGTGTTTAGGAAAAACTTTGATTAGTTTGATTTGTTTTATTTAATGACGATCTTTAACATCGCAGGTCACCAGCGTCCCATTCAATTCAGGGCGTGAAACGGCCAACAAATTTTGCTCAGAGGCCTCTTCTTTCAGACTTGAGGTCCTTTTACGTACCGTAAATGTACGACATGGGACGGCTTTACTTCCCTTCCGAAGGAAGCCATACTTAAAATTTTTACGCCCGAAAAAATCCATCGATCCTGGCCGTGATCGAACCCGCGATCTTGGTTTTAGAAGGCAAGTATGGTTACTACCAGGAAAAATAGGAAAGAACTAGGAGTATAGCTTGAAAACTCAAAATATACGCAAAACATTCCAATTGCTTCAAAAATTAAACGCACAATCGGCCATTACTATTACTGACATTTGAATTTTATCTACCAAGTACATCAAACCACGACCTTCTATAATAAATGATTTCAGGAATACTTTCATTTTTATGTAATAGTGTGGGGCATTAAAAAAGGGTAGTTTGGCACATAAAACACATTAAGTAATTAAAAGTACTTACAATTGGAATGTTTCAATAAATGATATACCAAAAAAAGTCCCATTAATTATTTGGAACAAAAAACTAAAAATTTAATTTCTTTTGAAAAATTTATCTCATCTTACCTAAAACAGTGTTTGTTACTCTATAATGCACATATATGTTATAGCTAAAATCCCATTATTTACTATAACACGTTAAATTTCCGTATAAATTTCTTCTATACTATTATGCAGAAGACTTATCTTTTTCTCATGATAAAGGGGAGTTACCAATTCAGAGAAAATATTACAACTACTTATTTATACCCATGTAAATATTAACACACAAATTCCTTTGAAGGCACCCATCCAGTTCTAAGGTTTCCATTTTCACGGGAACACTTCTGAGGAAATTTGAAAAAGGTTCTAAACGTAAACCTATAAACATCGCATCAGAAAAAAAGAATGAAATCGCTCAGTAAAACTGGAAAAACAAACCAGTTCTTCTTTTAGTGGTGAGAAAACAATAAACTTATCAGCTACACTGTGTGGTTGATGCTAAGGCAACTTCGCGTCCGCGGTATAAAATGGTTCAACACCAATAATAGTATATAGAATATAAATTAAAAACAGAATTGCATTTGGAAATAAAATATATTTGTAATAGGCTTCTAAGAACAAGTTAAATTAAATCTCTACCTTGCAACATTAAGACCAATTGTAACATATTCCAATAAAAACTTGTTCTTAAGAAAGCGCCTGACAGAAATTTATTGACTATTGAAAGGAACCTACTAATGGGAATATATAGGGCCTTTTGGGTTGAAATTGCATTGGACGCCCATATACCAGACTTTGTTAAACTAAATATTCAAACTTTTAGCAATAACAGAAGAGAGGGAAAACAAAATATTATCTAAAATTAATTGAATAATTATTCTGTACAGACAATGTGAAAAATATTTTTATATTTTAATGGAGAATAAAGTAATTACATTTCAATTTTTAATTCTAATGTTGTTCAAAAACTGATCAAAAGTGCGGCCTCTCGTTTTAATCGCGCTTTATAACGACGCGACTGTTTTAGTGCTCAAAGACTACAGGCATAATGTACATACAATCAGCACTTGCATGCACTTAACGATCAGTTCCTCTTCTGACCCAATTGACGTATATTTCATCAGGCTCAACAACTGCTGCGCACAAAAAAACTCAGTGCAGTGCAGTGCAGTGCAGTGCAGTATGTAGTCGGGAGAATGAGCAGGGTACGCGATGCTGCTTACGAAATGCATGGTTCAGACACAGTGGAGAGAGATGCACGAATGTGTTGATATCACTTGCAAATAGGAAACGTTCAAAAGTAACCCAGGCAGGAACCACAGACATGGGAAAATTTCGCTGTCGAGACTGATGGTGTGTTTCACAGATTACGATTATTGTTAGTTTTGATCGTAGTACACTGACGTAATCTTTTTGTTCTCAAATTTGCTTCAATTTCTTCGAAGGTTATCCATGGCCGTAATATTAGTTTTAAGTCAATGTTTACATAACAAAATAAATTTGTTTTGTTCTCTTCCGTTATCCCCAGAAGGTTCAGTGTTAAATTTAGAATCACCCGGTAGAATGAGAGATGATATAAGGCAAACAGTGTCTCAGCACAAGCAATGTAAGATCTTATTTAAAAGATTTAAGTACATAAAAATAAAAAATGGAAAGACATAGCATAGCACAGAAATAAATAGAAATCACAGATTGATAAGCCAAATTGTTTAATAAATGACGTAGCTTCATAAAAAAAGAAGTCACTGTACTAACGAGCACATTTTTTATAAAAGATGACAATCTTCTTTCATAAATCCTGCGTTTCTTGCTTGTTTTCACCTGTTGAGTAGTATAGCATCTTTCAATAACAGGGGCAGAAAATTAAAGCATGCTATTTCCAAACAACTTCGTATACCTGGCTTTCTTTAGCGTGGAGGGCTGCAAAGTTTCCATTGAACTGCATCCATGTTTTATAATAAAACCTGTTGGATTGCTCTGAAAACGCGATAAGTTGATAACGCTTGCTCAAAATTTTGCATTCCGACTTCTTTTTGATCAGCAGAACCAGGAAATTCAGGCATTTGTTTTGGATAAAAGAGACAGGTAAAAAGCACTTAAAATGAAAATAGGAGGTAATATAGTTAAAATAGGCATTTATTAAAAATGAAAACAGAGAGAAATATCACCCATTAGTAATAAAAATAGACATTTAAGAGACTTAATAATTTCATTCTTGCTTTATTAAAGTACTTAAGCTTACTTTTCTTGGTTACAAGCAACAACAAGATTTTTTAGGTATCAACTGCCATAGTTAGCCGCTTGTTACGGAAAGATAGTTTTCTACTTCCAATGAAGTGAATGGAGCATATTTAAAACAAGATATTTCAGAAGGATTCATACTGGTTACAGCAGGACATTCACTTTCAGGACAGCATGGAAATGTTGATCAAGACAAAGTAAAGTAGTTTTGAATAGTCCTACGAATGAGCAAAAGATGTCCAGTTCATTTTCTATTTAAGCGCTTATAGGGAACTCACGTTAGTATCTCTCTTGCTTCCGTAATGAACATATTGAGGGGCGGTTTATTGCACAGCTGTACCACTCTCATCCTTTTCGCTTGCAATTGTTTGTTACATTTATGCAGCTGAGAAGGTATCCCACCATAAATGTCCTAGCATTGTCTCGCGTAGATCGATACAAGGTCATTCACCAGGACTGTTCAAAACTACAGTACTTCCCTCATCCTCTCTATTTCCTTTCATTCGTATGCATAAGGTAGCCGTGCGTTCCTTTCACTAATGAAAGTTCTGCTATTTAAAGAGCCCAAGTGAATGGGTTGGGGAGAAAGTTTTTGACTGCTTGAAAAGAAATAAGTGTAAAACAAGACTTTTTGTGAAGTGGGCCTGACATTTAATTTTTACAAATTTTTTCACTTAGATACATTGAAATACTTTATGGGGGCTTTAAAATGCGTAATTATCGCAGTAAAAAACTATAACGATGCAAAACATGAAAAAAATTAAAAACCTTAAAATAGTCGACAGAAGTCAAAATAGGCAAAATAAAAAATGTCTCTACCGATCGCAAATATATGGAAACGTGTTTATTTCTGACTCTTAAATATATCCGCCCATATAGAAAAGGCATTATGCCTAACCTGCGGTCTTTGTTGATCAGATGTCAACAATCGTAACAATATTCTTGTAGATCATGTTTACACACAGAATTTCTCAATCAAATGTGGAATACGAGTTCGCCTGAAATGCTTACACCGGGAATGGGCACGCCAGCGGGCCAAATTCGAGTTATTGCCCGCAAATCACATCAGCGAAGAATTCCAGTGCGTAAGCGATCGATGGTGTTATGTTAACTTACGACTGATCTCCGCCACTTGGAAATAAAGCGATGAGGGTAGCGAACCTCTAGTTTGTTGCTCTGCTCCTTAGTTTCCATAATTTCAGGTATTATGATGAAGTTTGGTAATCTTCCAAGCTTCCACAATCTCCTTTACACCCCAAATTAGAATTTATAAAGTATTTCACCTTATTATCCTTTTTCAATGATCAATGAAATGTTGTACGACATTGATTCGGTTTCTTATATGCCTTATATCTCTTTGACAGGCTATCGAATTAGATAAACGTTTCCGAGACATGAGACTATTCGATAACTTTTATCTGTTCGTTAAGTTTTTTCTGAAACTTGATAATATCAAGTAGATATGCTTTAGATATTTTATCTTAAGAAAAAAAAAAGACAGATATCTCTTTGGCATGTTTTTGTATAAATAGTGGAAATGATTTACATGTGTAGAATTGCAGCTGGAAAAAAATTATCCAATAAAACTGAAGTAAATATGTTTGCTATTGACGTTATATCTGCGCGCAAATAACATCTGAGAGAGAATCGGAGAAGAACTGAATTTCCAATTTTGAATCTTTCCTTAGTATTTATATGCTATTCCCATCAGTTCTTTTATATTCAATTATATGTGTGCATTTCTCTTCGGACATTCAATTACTGTTTTTTTTTAAATCATCAACGTTCTTTTTACGCTTAGGTTAATTTTGCCATCAAGTTAATTAGTGCAATTAATTGCATTTTGAGCGCTGTTTAATGCCCGTTTTTTACTACTGATTTTTTTATTTGTTTATTTAAGGACGCTCTTTAACATCGCAGGTCATCAGCGTTCCATTCTATTTAGAGCGTGAAATGGCAGACAAATTTTGCTCAGAGGCCTCTTCTTTCCAGCTTGAGGTTCTTTATCGTGCCGTAAATGTAGTACACGGGACCCACGGCTTTACTTCCCTTCCGAAGGAAGCCATACTTAGGATTTTTACGCGCGAAAAAATCCATCGATCCTCGTGCCGGGTTTGAACCCGCGACCTTGGGTTTAGAATGTAAGTATGGTTACCACTACACCACCAGGACCGACTTTTACTACTGAGGCACCATATGTAGTGGACATTGATGATACATGAAACTAAATTATATACTTTGGGAAAGGAATTTTTTTAATGAAGCAAGCGCTTCAGGCTTGAGTTTAGTATACTTCTCCACATTTTCCATTTATTAGGACTGAGGATTGCCTGGAATAAAATTCACTCAGAGAGGACGGTCCTGGCAGGAATAGAAGCCCACACCTCTCGCTTATGAGTTTGTGTCTTAACGACTCGACCACTCAAGTGGGTATTGCAATTAAAGCCCAAAGTATGACTGAAATTTATTTATTTATAATGTATGTTCCAGTCAAGTATCTTGGTTTGTGTTATTTTTAAGGTTCTCGTCAAATTCCATGATAACAATTTCCTTCCCTACTTCGTCCTCCTTTAAGGCATTCTTTTTTTTTTTTTTTGATTGGTTTATTTACGGACGCTCTTTAATTAACATCTCAGGTCATCAGCGTCCCATTCAACTCAGGGCGTGAAATGGCCGACAAATTTTGCTCAGAGGCCTCTCTTTCAGGCTTGAGGTTCTTTTTCGTGCCGTAAATGTACGACACGGGACCCACGGCTTTACTTCCCTTCCAAAGGAAGCTGTACTTAGGATTTTTACGCCCCGAAAAAATCCATCGGTTCTGGCCGGGTTCGAACCCGCGATCTTAGGTTTAGGAGGCAAGTATGGTAACCACTACACCACCAGTTTAAGGCATTCTCTTTTGATGCCCCCTTTACAATTTAGTTGTAATGGAAATGTGATTTATAAGTAGAATATAAATAAATATATAATATAAAAGAAAAATAATATAACACTTAACAATGCAACTAAATTAACAATAATTATAAAAGCAGAAAAGAATAAAACACTAAGAAAAAGTCACAGTTGAAATTGCTATATTCCGAACTACTAGAGTTGTCGACATGGTCCGAAATATAGCGATTACAACTGTGATATTTCTTAGTGTTTTATCCTTTTCTGCTTTTATAATTATTTCAATTATATATTAAACAAATTAACTAATATTTTATAAGTTGTTTAAATGCAATATGGAAGCTCAGTTCCTCTGCCATCTCTCGACTGAAATTGTTGCTGCAACATAGCCGTGAAAATAAAACGAACTTTCTTTCAAGGTGTAATATTACACTTATTGAAAAAATACATAATAAAGTATTAAAATGGCGATTATTTCTGATTAAAATAAAGCAGGAATAATAATAATAATAATAATAATAATAATAATAATAATAATAATAATAATAATAGTTTGTGTTGTGCATTAAAGCGTAAGAGTTTATTACTAAGGAAGGACATTGCTTAATTCAAGGGGGTAAACAGATGTTCCTCCATCTTGCTCTTATACGATGTAACTGCACATTATTTCGTGAATAAAAAGTGCATACAAATCTCACACTTTAAAAGAGATTGTATTCATATACTTATAATGTATTATACAATACTTTTGTAGAGTAGGTTTCTTACAGTCTTTGATGTTCCTTTGTTTCACAGCAATACGCTACTAGCGACAGCAACAGAAACTACTTGATAAAAACGCAAGTCGCCATCTGTTGAACAGTTCTGAAAGTCGCTATCAAACAGAGTGCTATCGAAAGGTATTTTCGCCTTTCACATAAAATAAATTGCCTGTGCGATAAAAAATTTTGGAACAGATATTTTTGAGTGGATATCTAGAGTTTTATACAACCAGGCCTTTAGCCAAATTGCGGAGTCTGATACCAAACCGAGATTTATATTCAATATTAGGATAATTAAAAATATTTAAACTGGCGATGGGATTACACAAAATTCAATCTTATAGGTTAATGAAAATATGGTGATAACCCTGATGAGTTTGAAGCTGTGAAAATGATGTTAGCAAATTAATTTCGAAATTAACGACCGTTATAATAATCGCAACGCATAAAAACGAGCTGCCTCCAGTTGAACATCATAATAATAATTATTTGAATTTAATTGCGAAATAACATCTAACATGATGGAAAAGTGCAATAAATTTGCTTTCCATACATAAAGCTCAAGTATTAATTTATTATAATTCAAAGTTTTTGTGACTGTTTCACAACATCAAAGCATAGTCTGTTTTCAAATGCTTCATTTAAATGTAATTAATACCATTTCGTTTACAATCTCAGGAAAAACTACTAACAAACCTCATTCATCTATTTAATTCCCATCATTTCAGGGATGGAACATTTAAAATCTCGAAACCTGCAATCAAGCGGATGTTGTAAAAGATTTGAGGTTGGAATACTTGAATATTCGCGCCTTTTTAGTATCAAATATCTTGAATCGACACTTAAACAACTTTAAAAACGTTTGTAAATCGTGGTTTTACTCCAATAATGTTCGTTGGATGCGCTGAATAAAAAATAATAAAATAAAACAGCGACTGTCATAATTTCTATGGTACCGCGATCACTTGGTGCGCCCTGACCACTGCAAGTTCTCTGTAAGCCCTCTAGCGCATTCTTTTGGGAATTTATAAGAGGACTAGTCAAAAAAAAACTAAGAATTTTTTTTGAAATTTTGCATATGTAATTAGTAATGTAATTATAGAAATTGAGGCAGTGTAAAACATTGCAGCTAAACATAAAGAATTGTGATTACAAGATTAGTGCAGGATAACAATAAATATCATACCGAAGTGATTAAAGTACAGGTTAAAACTAATATACATAAAACTTGTGGTTAAAACCTTATAAAAAGCATATTAAATACACAAGGGCAAAACAATGTTAGGTGAAAAATATAAATTAAAAATTATGAGTATAAGTTAAGCATACAAATCAGAATAGCAAAATGGTTATTTCTAGTATACAGATTATTAATATAAGGTTTAATGGGGCATGTACACGATTACGTGCAATTAACTTGAAACGTGAATATGTGTGTGTGATGTCACACTAACATGCGTAGAAAATTATGTTGAACTTCATTAAAGAAAAATAACTGAATAAAGTATTTAATTCATTTTTTAATCTATTGGAATTAAGTTCACCCAAAACTCAATGACTCTTAATTAGCGCATTGTACATTCCAGGTCCAAAAACGTCTATGTAAGGAACCTCAATAGTATGAGTATGTGGGTTCAGTGAGTAGGAAACTGTGACCTCTCCTTGGTTTACTGGTTAACTGCTGATTACTGGCCCGGGTTCCATTCCCGGTACCTAAGTTAGGGAGGTCTGAAACGCAGTCAACCCAGCCTCATGAGGACAATTGGGAAGCTGCCTGATGGAGAGGTGGCGGTCTCCGTTCGCGAAAGCCTCGTAATAAGCGACCATGCCCCCACTGCAATACTGTCCTATATCAATGAAGTCGTAAGACGGAGACAGAGGCAGCAGAGGTCGCCGTGGCAGACCAAAGCTCACCCCGGGCTGTAGCGCCAAATGAGAAGAAGAAGAAAAATTAGGAAACTGTTTTGTCTGGAAGGGTAATTATAGTGTTCAGCTTTAAAATAGTCTCAGTATTTATGAAAACAGGTAAGCACAGAAAGTTTATATTTGCTCAATAGTTAAAAACGTTAAACTCTACGAAAAATTGACTCGTTGGACAATCCATAAGTTTATGTAAAATGATTTGAGTTTATGGATTATCCCTTATGGTGTTTTCACCTGAATATTCCTATAATGTTGAAAGGTTATTTTCTAGATATCAAAATATTTAAGTGACAGATGAGCAAATTTACTTCACTGTTTAGTCGTACACTGCTATTTCTATATACAATGTCCAGCTATTTTTTGTAGAAACTGTTATTTTTATACTTATTTACTGTTTTTATAGTTTATACGCCTAAATAGACCACCGCCATAGTCTAGCGGTAGTGTTTGCGCATTCCACGCGGAAGACCCGGTTCGAATACCGGTAAGGTTACTTTCCTAAGGTTTTTGGGGGGGTGTCCTTAGTTCTTTACAAGAAAGCTTGCGAAACTTTGGCGTAAAATTCCTCTGAGCTCATCATCTTTCTCTTTCTTCTGGTATAATAAATCTTCAGGTCGTGGTGTCATGATAAAAAAAATAAAAAACATATATTTGCCTGCCTATTTGTCATTTAAGTGCCTATCAGTTCAACTTTTGATTATTACTATTATGAATGCAATTAATGTTACTTCACCTGCAGGGCATCCATTAAGGATGTACATACCTGCTAGTTCAGAAAGACTCCTGGGATATATTAATTTCATGAACTGCATATTTGTACGTATGAAACCATCTCTGGCGGAAAGCCTGGTTTCTTCACCCGCAGCCTGACGTACACTGAAGTAAATGCGAGTAGCCTGCGATAATTGCTTTAATTAAGTTCATAAAGCGAGCTTTACGACTGTTTGTCATACAAAATATTCATGCGTTCATTATACCTTCCTCGCAATGTAAGCCCCGGAGGATGTTAGTATTGTTCTTTGTGCATGCAGCTACAAAGGCTAGTGTGGAATGTTGATAAGATATTAAATACACATAGGGTGTACTAATTCGCTCTGTGGTAGCGATTACTGTTTCTGAATACAGGCTTACTTAGAATGTGGAGGTAATCCGGAACCTATAGACTCTCGCCAATGTTATTAGATATTCTAAAAGTCCAATACTAGTCTTCTTAATGGCAAGACTTTCCTATGTTTACTAAAAATTAGTGCAGTTGTTCGTGTTTATCATAGATGACATTCCATCATTAGCAGAGAGCGTGCTTTAGGTTCAACGTTGTGCTCAAAATGTAGGACAAAAACTCTGCTAATTTAGTTAATCATTGATTCGTGACAGTTTCCTCATCTTCTATAACAAAACTGCTACAGTAAAATCTTTAGTTTTATACCTATTGTTGTTGATTTGGTTTATTTAACAGATCAGGTCATCGGCGTTCCATTTAATTAAGGACGTGAAACGGCCGATAAATTTCGCTCAGAGGTTTCTTCTTTCAGGCTTGAGGTTCTTTATCGTGACGTAAATGTATTTTACTTTACTTCCCTTCCGAAGGAAGCCATACTTACGATTTTTACGCCCCGAAAAAATCCATCGGTCTTGGCCGGGTTCGAACCCGCGACCTTGGATTTAGAAGGCAAGTATGGTTACCACTAGACCACCAGGACCGACCCAGTTTTGTAGCCACTACATAAATCGCCATATATGTCCAATACAAATGATGTCTTTGATATAGTGAGGTGACTAAAAAACGTTTATGAGAAATAATTGGGTTGCGTTATTTAAAGTTCTTTGATTCAAATAGTTGTCAATTGCAAGAGCAGGTTTTATAATTGATTCAAGTACAGTATGTATGAACGCTTGGAATTTGTCTTAGGAAAGACTTTCTTACGTTTCATTAACCTTTCTGCTGGCCATTTTGTGAGGAATGGAGAATGGCAATAAATGAGAACACTAAAACAGTAACATTCAAGAACGGTGCGGTGTACAGCAGTTAAGAGAAGTTGAAATATGTAGAACAGCTATTAAAAATGAGGAAAAGTTCGCACATTTGGGGGTCACTTTAGCTATGAACGGGAGGGGCAAAACTTATCGGCATCACATAATGCAAATACATTTATAAAAATTATAGAGGTATTAAAAATTTGGTAAAAATACCAGAAACACCGCTCATAACAAATGTAAATTGTGTACAGGACAGTTGTTAGGTCAATTATGGCATGCGGGGCCGAAATTTGAAGGTGGTGGTAAGGGGAATTGAATCAATTTCTGAAACGCGTGATACACACAGGGAGCGATACAGCAAATTGTGGGGTTCTTAAACAATTTGTTATTTTTCACAAAAGTACACATTTATAAATTAGACAAGTTAAGTGTTTGTTACCAGTAATACGGAGGAGGAATCAAACATTTCTTCCAGCAAAGTGTCTGGAGGAGCAAATAAGGGAAGGGTTGGTCATTGTTCGACATCAAAACTAAGGAAAGGCTTAGAATAAATTTGACTGAGGTTAAGAGGATAAAGCATTATGCGCAGTAGCTGAAAGTTAAGTAATAGACGTTTTGCGATATAGTTAGGCAAAATATTGAGGTACAATGCGCAGAAAAGGTCTCGTTTAACCTGTAGGCTCAAATAGGTCAGATGTGGGAAGGGGGAACTTCTTAGATATCTATGGGAGAGGAGGGAGGCCTCTCCCATGGCTCAGATTAGGTGTATAAACATGAAATAAAATAATTAATGCTTCCGGAGAAATAATTTGCGGAGAAAGCGATTCTGTAGAAATATTCTGACAGAATGCCGGGAAGCAATGCTGAGCATGTACCATCACAATTTCTGAATTCCAACACAATTTTTAACGCCTGCCTGAAAGTGTTGGTGCACGAGAGATACATACACAAATCGGGAATATTTCTGGCAAAAACCTGACAGAGGGGGCTAATGGCTATAGAGAGCAGAAGGGAGTTGCAGAGAGAGGGTGAGAATCGGAAGAGCGCTCACGGGCCACGGTTCTACCTATGTGTATGTGTAAATATAAATATATATATATATATATATATATATATATAAAACTATCCATAATAAATGTGAGATGCAAGTATATTGTTGTGTATGTTGTATAGACACAAAGATAATCATAGCAAATGTTATCGTTCTTGGGTATAACATATTTTGTTTGTTAAACAAACGATAAGAACATGTACGACTGTTAAGGCTCAAAGTTATAATTATTTGTGTACTTGTAAATCTGCCAAAATAAAAGTCCACCACCATCAACACCGACCCTACTAATCAACACTCTTTGGAGGAAAAAACATCAAACACATGATATTTTAAATATCTGCGGGTGTATTTACATTAACAATAGTAGAGGAGAAAAATCTGATAGATCCAAAATTATCGATGTTTCGTTTTCGATATGATTCGGTAGCTCAAGTGGTATATGGTTTAACTGTACAGAATAAAAGCCTGGTTACTCCAGAGAAATTTGAACGTTTCAAAAGGCATACACGGGAAAAATATTTTAAGTCCATAGAATATACAACAAAAAAATGTTTACACTTCCCTACTCTGTACTGGTGCTCAAGTGGTATATGGTTTAACTGTACAGAATAAAAGCCTGGTTACTCCAGAGAAATTTGAACGTTTCAAAAGGCATACATGGGAAAAATATGTTAAGTCCATAGAATACAACAAAAAAAAAGTTGACACTTCCCTACCCTGTACTGGTGAATGTATTGCACTAGTTTAATACCCACTATTGTGGCTTTGGTAACAATGTCTTCGAAATGTAGTTTAAATCAGTTTTAATTATGCTTAGATACATATGGAACCAAACAGCTTTATTAATTATTTAAGTCCTAAAATGTGTTGGAAAGTATTCATTATAAAAAATCATACTTTTTGCATTATTATAGCATAAAATATAAGAACTTCGATGTGGTTTAGTAGGCTTTGCCTATGTGCCCCAGTTTGGACACCAATCTTGAGGCGATTTGTTTTCCACGCCTGTTGGCCTCACGTTGTGATGTCAATTTTTGAAGCGGTTTGGTAGATTGATTATTGGTAGCACTTCGGAGTTGTTGCCCACACTTCAATGACAATTACTCAGGGTTAATTCTGCTATTATATTGTTGATTCGTACTCAATGGGACCGGGAGAGAAGTTCAATAGTATAAATAAGCACGAGATGCGACATAATACACATTTGTATTTTATTATGTCCAAATTCTTTCGCGTCTTCTGGTGTTTTGCGTACGGCGAAGCAAACTTAGTTGCCGCGTGTGAGACTTACAAATGAGTGCCGCTGCGTGTAAAACTGAAAACTGCTTAACTGGTGTATCGGGACTGCTTCTCAGCTCAGTATGAACTTAAAAACTTTCTAACGGATGTATCAGAATTGCGAGTCCGTGTCCGAAGTAAAACACGTATTATCTGCGTCTGAGTATTGAGAACTCAGTTGCGTCTCACCGCGTCTGGAATTTAAGACTTCTTGTGCCTCGGCGCGTGTTGCGTGCTACTTATACCTTGCTGTGTGTAGAGCTTAGTACTGCGTCCTGCGGCGTGTAAAACTTCAAACTATTTGCCGCAACCGACCAAACGCATCTTTATGTATATATTAAGTTCATATCAAGTAATCTTTGGCTTAATGATTGCCACGAGATCACAAAGACATGAGCAGGTTTCACGTCTATCTTTAATAAAAGTTCAAAACATACATTTTCCATTGGCTGCTTTAATTTCTCCTGCCTCACGTGTCATTCTCTATTTTTGAAAGTTTAAAACATTTTGTTGACATTGGCCAGTTTAAATGCTAACAGTATAACGTATGTTGGGTCAAAACCCAAACGGATTTAAAAGTTTTAAAATTTCATTAATCCTGCTACACAGTTCTTTAAAAAATAGAGGATCTCACTCGCGACCCTCTGGTTTCTTTCTATTGTATAGTTTTATGGCCTTTTTTTTCTTGTGTAGTTTTCGAAGCTTCCGTAGCAGAAAATCACCAAGGAGCTTTCTTTATTGTAAAATTCTTACATTAAAGTTAAAACTTATGACACACATATATCCATAATATTTATATTATTAATTAGATACTAAACTATGATGATTGGGACTAAACATGCATTATATTTATATTCCAGTGTAGGGTTGGGGAGGGGATCGAAGGAACTGTTACATTTACAGGAATTATCAAGAGTAATCGAGTTTCTTCTTTGTAAAATTTGTACTGACTATAAAATATCGAGTATATCACTGTTACTCTTAAAGTATCCAAAATGTTTCACAAATTGTGTTTGTTCTTGTTAAATTTCACTGTTTTAAAGCAGAAGAAAAATTATAACCAAAGAAAAGAAACCATGAATATCGATATTTTCAATTTGTTCTACTATAAAAATTGTACAATGTGCCTTATCAAGTTTTTCCTGTGTGGTCTTCATTGTAAGGGACAAGTAAAGACAAGCTATCAATAAAATTAAATCAAAACGGAATATATCATCCTCAAGAACCAAATAAATATGGATAGGTGTCTTTAATAAACAAATAAATATTTACATTTTTCAGAGACTGCATAAAAATTTGTTGCATCCTACGGTGATATTTTTCACCACACATAGCAATGCTAATTCTGCTCTTCCATTATATCATTGTAAATAACAACTGTCAATTTTACTTAGTTTTAAAGATGTTTACATAATTTTTATATTCTCTATTTTGATGCACATTTTTAAATTAACACAACTCACTATATGTAGCTGTTCAATATAAAATAGCATTACTTAATTTTTAAAGTATCCAAACGTTTCAATGATATTGTGAATGAACTTTTAAACTTTTAAATCAGGCTCAAAGATTAAGTATTGTTCTAGCTTAAGTAGAATTAATATTTCTTTTTATAAATAATATAAATTTACTTACATATTAAAATAAGCAGGTGCGGGGTATGTTAATGTTTTATGTTATTTAATAAATTACAAGGTGTTAGTCTCAAAAATATTACTACGGTATTACTAAAAGGTTGATATCTCTATCTTAGCTCAAAGAGCTGCACAATGCGTACACAATCATAAGTTAAAAAATATGTACATACGAAACCCGACTGACTCCCTGAGCAGTTGAAAACAATCAACTGCGGGATTCACAAACATAACAACACATCAACCTAGGGGGTTCCCTTGTAAGTATTGCATAATCGTGACAGCAATAGAACCAACATGACAGAAAATAAATGTACTAGAAGCCAAAACAATAATTATTAAGGGAAGACTTTGTATTTTTTGTCGTTTTTATTGACGAACAGAATGAAAAACGTACGTACAAAGGGTTTAGAAGTTGAAAAGGGGGGTCGAAAAATTGACACTCCAAGAATAGAAACAAATGCCCTCGGAGGCTTCGCTGCATTGCTGCAGGCGTTAACCCAAAGCTACAAACGTGTTTATGTGGGAAAGAGGACTGAAAACACAACAGTTTACCTTAAACAAATCATTTGTGCTGTCAAATACAGAGCATTAGCACTTCAATTGATCACGTGCCGTAAAGCGTAAATGTTAAAAATGAGCCGCCAATATGTCAGCCAGTAACGCTCTTTTAAACATAGACAGTGCCTATAGTCGATAACATCAATTAATTGAAGTTCAAATGCTATGTAAGTACATAAAACTAATCGAAATTCTCAAAAGTCTTACCATTTTCACGAAGTAATAGTGCATGGCTAGGTTAGATTGTGGTGCAGTTAATTTGTCCTTTAATTTTGAACAATTGAGGATAAATAAAACGCCGGAGAAATTTTTAATTTTCTGCTTTCAGAAAATACTACTCCTACTAGTACTAGTTCGATTCCCGTAATTTTCTGAAATTATTTTTTCTATTTTATTTAAATGGTATATGCCGAGTTTTGTTGCGAAACAAAAATTAATATTAATGCCACTAGGATGCTTTTTAAATTTTGGGCTTCAGGTACCACTGATTTTCAGAAACAATTTTTTTTTATTTTATTTCAATGGCATGTGCCGAGTTTTCAAATTTTCGCTTTAACCTCCATTCTAATTCGATTATATCCTCACTCCCAATGGCCTGATTTCCATAATTTTAAAAAAATTGTTTTTTTTTTTTTTACTTTATTTAAATGTATAGACACCGATTTTTGTTAGGAAAAAAATCGCTGCCACTAGAGCGATTACTAAATTTTGAATTAAAGGTAAACCTTCAATCATAATAGTTCGAATTTTGCTGATTTTCAGAAACTATTTCATTATTTTAATGCATATATCGAGTTTCGTTGAGAAAAAAAAAACATCAATTCCGGACGTTAGAGCGAATTAAAAAGTTTCGCTTTACGTTAAACCCCGCCCCCCAATGGTCGAATTGATTAACGAACTGGACGAAATCTTTGTTAGCTGATGGTTGTATTGATAATATAATCAAATATTATAGCCACTAGAACGTCATAAGACACACACACACACACACACACACACACACACACACACACACACACACATATATACATACGTACAGAAAAAAATTTTCATTGCCATTTCGGTGTCTAGTAGATAGGATCGATGGAAATTTGAAGACATTTTGCAAAAATATTTTCATGAGTACAGCCGCAATAGCTACATTCTTTTGATATTCTCTAATGAACAGGAAATACATATATTTTTTCGCGTTCTGTATACGATGTCAGTATCGTGACCGATACTATTAAAAGTACATCATGCTGGAGCTGCGTAAATTAAGCGAATTCCTCACCAAGTTTAATAACTTTTAATAAAAATGAATATAAAATCCAAATTAGGTCTTATTGATTGCAAAATGAAATAAGTTATCGAATTACTGTGTGGTATTACGGGAACAAAATGAGAATTCTTCCAACTTATAAGAATTACAAAAGAGAAACCATATTTTTAGAATTATCACCATTATTATTATTATTATTATTATTATTATTATTATTACTACTTAAATTAAGCCACAAACAGTAATTGTTTACTATTAATTAAATAACGCCCGTTTTTACTACTGAGACACCACAGGCGGTGGACACTGATGGTACATTAAATGAAATGGAAAATTGAGAAAGGATTTTTTTAAAGGAAGGAAGCGTTCCAGGCCTAAATTTAGGGTACCTACCCGGCATTTGCCATTTATGAGGACTGAGGGAAACCTGGAAAAAACCTTAATTAGGGAGGATGGTATTGGTGGGATTCGAGCCCCAGACCTCCTGCTGACGAATCCGCGCCTTAACGACCTCGGTCACCCGTGGCGGTTTGACAACTGATGAACAAAGCTATATGTGTGAGTATTTTTCAACCGTTTTAACTATAACCATGTCCTTGGTATCAACTTTACTTTCATTAAAATGGAGTGAAATAACAAAAACAAACAAAAACATGTTACTTTTTAAAAACAATCACAATGTACAAAACAAATAAAAACAAAAGAAAGTTACATTGATTTTCATTGGCTTTGAAATTTAATTTAAATGTTATTGTAGTAAAAACATGTAATGTAAACGTTTTATGAAGTTTAGAAGTTCTTACATACAAATACAATTCTCACATACATGTTAGATTAATTTTCACATTTTCTACTTTCATGACGATTTTTTTGTTAAATATAAAACATATGTATCGTTATACATACACTATGTTGAATTAATTTGTTCTTTTATTTTAAAACAATATAGAGATAATTAACGCAAGCACTTTTTCAATTTCCGTTTTCGCGTACACCACTACTCCTAATGGTCCAATTTCTCTAATTTTCGGGACTTTTTTATTTTATTTAAATGGCATATACAGAGTTTCATTGTGGAAAAAACAAACATTAATGCTGTTAGAACGATTTTTGAATTTTGAGTTTCACGTAAATCCCCACTCCTAATAGCCCGATTTCTCTGATTTTCAGAAAATATATTTTTTATTTTATTTAAATGGCATATACGGAGTTTCGTTGTGAAAAAACAAATTATGCCGGTAGAACGATTTTTCAATTTTCAGTTTCAGGTAAAACCCGAATCCTAATGGCCCGGATTCCATGATTTTCAGAATATATGTTTTTTTTTAATTTTATTTAAGTGGTATTTACGGATTTTCGGTGTGAAAAAACAAATACTGCCGCTAGACAGATTTTCAAATTTTGAGTTTCAGGTAAAACCCCACTCCTAATAGCCCGATTTCTCTGATTTTCAGAAAATATATATTTTTATTTTATTTAAATGGTGTATAGGGAGTTTCGTTGTAAAAAAACAAACATTAATTCCACTACAGCTATTTTTAATTTTCAGTTTCACGTAAACCTCCACTCCTAATAGCCCGAATTCCCTGATTTTCAGAAACTATATATTTCATTTTATTTAAATACATATATATATATATATATATATATATATGGAAGATGGAGATTGAAGAAATTGTTGAAAAACCGTTTCATGGGCACAACCGCATAGTTTCATTCTTTCGGAATTCGCTAAAATTTCTTGCAGTACAGATTCAGACAGTTTCATTTTTCGCAACCAAGAAAACTTTTATGTTAAAGAGATATATCGAACTGCAAGAGCACTTCAGTAACGTCATGATGCCCAATTATAATATAAATGTTTAACTAGTTCTGTCTTATTCGTTTGACAACCAGCAAAGTACTTCATTAAGTTCTATTTCGAAAAGTATTACTGTTAAAACTACGTATTTCTTAAAAATCTTGTTATTTTTACAAAATTAGAAAATGTAATATTAAAAATTAATTTTCAACTAATAAAAATAGAAAACTCCCAAAATGGACATAAAATTTACATATTCCCTTAAGTTTATAGAAATAAATTAATTTCTAAATAAAGAAATTCAATGTTTTTCAAAGTGTATTTGCCTTCACAATATCTGGGCTTATGATTCCAATCTCTTTACGTAAGTTGCCACCTACCACATTGAACAGTTGAACTCTTTACCTGCCCTGGACAAATGTGACAGAAAGAAACTCTAAAACAGTCGCAATGGACAGCAACATGGCCTGAGCACTACCAACACTCCAAGCCGGTCTGTCAAAGGGAACAAGCCCGTCATCTCTAATCCACAATTTCCTATGGCTCTCATTATGCATCAATAACGCATCCTGTTAGGAAACCATACCTCAGGGCTCTCTCCATTGTTGCAGATTGCATTTCCAATTTTCACGTCAATTTGAGCTTCTGAGTTCACATCTCATTGTTCTGAATGAGCAAATGTGCTTATCCCAGGGTTGCCATTGGTCAACTCAGTTTCTATAAGAATATGTACACGATAAGAAATTAAGTGTACAGTCATTCTGAATCTAAACTGGCTGCCAGTCAGAGATAATCTTACCTTCAGAAGTTACATAAATATACCATTCTTTATAACTATAAAGCTGGTGTAAACAAAACCACGTGGTGTGCACACCTTCGATAGGGATACAATGCAATTTCCCTTTACACTTCCATAAAAAAATAAAAGTCCATCACACAGAAACTGCGTAAACTAAGCGAATTCCTCAGCAAGTGGATTATATTAAAAAATATAAAATGCAAATTATGACCTTATTAATCGATGAACTAATTTATAGCATTACTGCGTGTCAATTAGCATGACAAACGCTAAAGCTAACTAATAGAATAAAAACTGAACTATACATTAATTAACTAGTTTTGTCCGTTTTTTTTTTTTTTCGTTTAAAATCACTTGAAAATAAATTATATAGTGAAATTACTCTAATTTTCAAAAGTAATGGAGCAAAATTAGAATTCTTACAATTATAACTATTACAAAAGAGAAATAACAATTATAGAATTATTCTTTGTTTTGTTTTTATCATTATTGATATTAAACCATAAAAATTAATGGTATAATATTTATTAAATGTAACATATAACCACTGACAGATTAAGCTATACTGTGTGGATATTTATAAAAAAAAATTAAAAGTAACCATGTTTATGAATATAAAGAGAAGTAACAGCAAGAAACCTTGTGTATTTAAGAAGTTTATGTGTGTCAATAAAAAACAGGTCACTATTTAAAAATAGTTGCAATTCACTAAGAAAATATAAACAATCATAACCCATAATTGAAAATACCATCGATTTTCACTGTCTTTGACATTAATTTCAATATTATTGTAGTAAAAACACTTTTGAATGTTATTACAAAGCGCTCTTACATACAAATATAATTCTCACACACATATTAGATTAATATTTCACATTAGCTATCTTCACGACGATGTCTTTGTTAAATATAAAACACATGTATCGTTATAAATATAGTTTATATACACAGTTAATTTGTCCTTTTATTTTGAAACAATTGAGGAAAAATTAAGCGCTAGAGCGTTTTTTAAATTTCGGTTTTCAGATATACCCCTACTCATAATGACCCCATTTCCATAATTTTCAGAGACTATTTTTCTTATTTTATTTAAATGGTATATACCGAATTTTGTAGTGAACAAACATATATTGGTGGCGCTAGAGGGATTTTTAAATTTTGGATTTTAGGTTAACCCCTTCTCCTAATGACCCAATTTTCCTAATTTTCAGGATTGTTTTTCTTATGTTACATAAATGAAATATACCGAGTTTCGTTGTGAAAAAAGTTAATAGTGGTGCCGACAGGGCGATTTTTAAATGTTGGGTTTTAGGTAAACCCCCACTACTAATAATCTGATTTCATTGATTTTCAGAAACAATTTTTATTATTTTATTTATGGGCATATAACGAGTTTCCTTTTTTAAAAATCGGCCGCCAGAACGATTAGTAAATTTTCCTTTAACCCTCAATCTTTAAATTTCTGTTTTCAGGTATACCCCCACTCCTAATGGCCTGAGTTATCTTATTTTCAGAAAATATATTTTCCTTTTTTATTTAAATGGTTGATATATACCAAGTATCGCTATGAAAAAAATGCATGGATTTTTAAATTATGGGTTTCAGGTAAACCCCCAATCCTAAAAGTTTAATTTCACTGACTTTACTCAACTATTTGTATTAACTTATTTTAATTGCATATACCGAGTTTCAATGAAGAAAAAAAAAAACAAAAACTGCGGCCACTAGAGTGATTTTTAAATGTTTTGCTTTAGGTTAACCCTCGCCGCCGATGGTCAATTTTTACCGGTTAACAAGCTTGATAAATCATTTGTTAATTGATGCTTATATTCCCAGATTCGTTGATAAAAAATAAAAATTGCGGTACATATACTTTTTTCATTGTCATTTTTCGTGCTAGTAAGAGGATTGGTGTAGATTTGAAGCAATTTTTTCAATTTTTTTTTTCATGAGTGCAACCGCAATTCCTTCGAAATCCGTCAAAAAAAAGTAAATGAGAGTTATAACACAAAATGTATAAAATTATTTTATGTCTCGTTGCACTTGATAGTTTAATACAATACAATTTAATTCTTGAAAATAAAAATGTAATTAATGTAACAAATTCAAATATTTTCGCTTTAATCCTACTGATGATCATTAATTATAGACATTGAAGAGAGAATTGAGAAAAGAAAATCGTCTCAATAAATTCTTAATATTGCATATGATCAAAACAATAATAAAGAATTTTTTTTCCTACTATGATTGTTGCACATGCTTTTAGCATTTGATTTTCCTTCAACTATTTTAAACTGATGAAAGTAACCGAGTGCTTTTTGACACACATACACAAGTCCGCCAAGCATGGTTAAGGAAGAATACGAGCTGTTCCTATTGTTTGTGCTACCTAATACAATCTGTGTACATAACGTTAATGTTTTAAATGTATTTAAACTTAAGCAATTTGGCTCCTACTCCTCTTACTGATTTTATATTTTTTTTCATTCTTTCTTTCTTTCTTTCTTTAACATTTATGTTCGAAGATACGCTAGGTTGAAATCGAAAATTTGAAGCCTATCAACAAATATTAAAAGATTATGAATCAGTTTCTGAAAATTATGGCATATAAAGTAGTATAGAATTTAGGTATAGTAAATGTCTCGTACCCGGCAACGTGGAACATAACTCGTGCCGGATAACTGGAAAAGAAATTTATACATTGTGAAAAGACATATTGCATAAATTTTTTTTCCCTGCAGAAATTGAAACGTCGAAATCACGGTAGCCAATATTGCAATGGATTGCAACTTTGAAGACAACTTTTAAACGCGCGATGATTCTTCCATTATCCTTTTCCATTTTATCCAACAGCTCCAATTTCTGTTTAAGCCTAAGAACGTTTTGCTTGCTCTTCATGGAATCAATAGACCAGCAGCAGGTAAATTTTCTTTAGCTACTACGCATTGGTGCAGCGATGCAACTGCCACGTTGTCACGCTCGCTACTGTGATACTGTGAAGTGTGAAGCTACGCCGTGTTGGCGTCACCACTCTCGCTACTGCGAAGCCCGACGCATCTATGATGCTATTATAAAACAATGAAAATATTAAAATGACCAGATGTAATATTTTTCCCCTTTCTTTCGTACTGAAAGCGTTATTGTTCTGGTATTGTCGGTTACTTGCGTGCTGGATACGAGGGGTGTTACTGTGTAAATAGAAATTTTATACACTTTATTTTATTTTACAGTTATTATTGAATATGATATTATGCTGTTTGAAAATGCATGCTACAATTATGTAATTTTAATTCCCTACAGCGAGATGATTTTTACATAATACTAAATATAGATGTAGACTTAATTTAAGTGAAATGGGCAATAATTGATTGTTGATTTGTTTTATTTATGGACGCTCTTTAACAACTCACGTCATCAGCGTTCCATTCAATTCCGGGAGTGAAACAGCCGACAAATTTTGCTCAGAGGTCTCTTCTTTCAGGCTTGAGGTTCTTTTTCGTGACGTAAATGTACGACATGGGACCCACGGCTTTACTTCCCTTCAGAAGGAAGTCATACTTAGGATTTTTACGCCCGAAAAATCCATCGGTCCTGGCCGGGTTTGAACCCGCGATCTTGGGTTTAGAAGGCAAGTATGGTTACCATTACACCACCAGGACCGACAAACTGGCAATGAAATACACGTATAGATATTCAGAGAGATTACACATCGCTGATGATTTTTGAGTTTTGGTCCATTTTCTGTAGCAAACGGTAGCCCTGATACACGGACATAAAAGGAGCATAATAATGGTAATAAATTAAAAGAATGTAGAGCTTTTAACCATATAAGCATTGTAAGTAAAGTATAATGTATTTTTCATTTCATATACCTAAACATTACTTGAACCGTGTGTGCTTCCTCTGTCAAATGTTTATTTAGCGAGGCAACATTGAATAAATGATGTTGCTTTGTTTTATTCAACTCAGGTTCCAATGGAAAGGAATCTTTCTTTCAAGTACAAATTTTCCGTAGAAATTGGGTCAGTCAGTAAAATAAAGAACGGAAAGGGAGGAGGAGAGGAGAATAAGATAGACAAGAAGAGGACGAGAATAGTACTGAGCAAAAATAAGTTCAGCTGTCTAGACAGGTGAGAATTTTGTTCTTCCTCGAGTGCTCCGAGCGTTTATTACGCATTAGCTGTTGTGCAGAAAATATTCTTATAAATATTAGTAATTATAATGGTTTAATTTTTCTACTTATGTTTTTGCTCACTTTCTTAGTCTATATTATGTAACGGTTCCTCCAATATACCCACACTGAAATATAATTATAGTGTATATTTATGTAAGGTCAATCATTAGTAGCAAAAATATTATGTAAATATGTGTGTTATAAGCTTCAACTTCAATGTAAGAATTGTGAAAGATAAAGTCTCTTATGTTTTATTACGGAAGCTTGGAAGGTTAACAAGATCATAAAACTAAAAAATAGGGAGAAACCTGAGGGTCACGTGTGCAGCCCCTTTCTTTTTAAAAAAGAAAAAGAAACATTTACAAGTTTAATAAACAGAAGGACTTTTAAACCATTTGGGACTTTGACCCCGAAAGCCGTTGTAGCATTTAAACCGGCCAATGTTAAAAAAAATCAAACTTTCAAAAATAGAGAATGGCACCGTAGCAGGACTTAAACTAGCCAATAAAAAATGTGTATTTGAACTTTTAAAGATAGGTGCGAAAAATTCGCGTGCTTTTGTGACCCTATGGCGTTATTGGTAACATTGTTTCCAAATAGAGGAGTTAGAGCCTCTCAGAAGGGCCGCTTTCATGACAGAAAGCTTTCCAAAGCGCAAGCCACCGTCATACCACACTAACCCACCTCGCCCTGGCACTTTTGAATCTCTAAAAGAACTAATGGAATTAAATGTTACGAAATGGGAAGAAAATTCGTGAAAAATAAATACTCATCCCAGCAATTGACTAAGTGACCAAAGGAAAGCACAAAAAAGAACGAAAGAACGAAAGAAGGAAGGAAGGAAGGAAGGAAGGAAGGAAGGAAGGAAGGAAGGAAGGAAGGAAGGAAGGAAAAAGAAAAAGAAAGCTCGGAGGGGCAGGCCTCAAGGAATTTCAGCCCGGGACCTTTCGAATGCAAGTTCCAAACGTTACAGCATCAGGTTCCTGGCTCATTTAACAGGTTAGTGTTTCAAATAGAATATAAATTTATGCTTTCATTACAAATATGTATACAACACTTTGTACACGCGGCTACCATATCTCTCCCTTTTTCGGTTGCGGCGGCATAAACTTCCCCAGTAGCAGTCAGGCTCATACGGCCCGCAAATCAAATAACCTCAATGTATTAGTTTTGCAATCTAATGTTTTTTTTCAAAAAAGTAATATTGTTATAATTGTATATTTCCTTTTAAATTATAGCAAATGAAAAAAATATCTGGTTTCACTATTATCACCGCAGGGTTGAAATCTGTATCCACGATGTGTGTTATTTTAAAGTAAACAGAGGAAAATTTTTAAAATACATACTACTGTAATTATCGAAAATATAGGACAAAAGATTTATAAAAAAAAACAGTAAGAGTTGAGGATGTATTGTCCCAAATGCGAGTCTTACATGACTGTAAATACTACGCGAGGATATTTCTCTTAGTTTCTTCTAGAGCAATTTTGTTGGTGAATCCCCACTCCCCACCGTTTTTCCACGCCATCACTCCCAAACACATGCCTCGCCGAGCCTCCATTTGATTAGTTATTTAGACGGGGACAAATTGCTTGGTAAGGTATGAATGCCCCATCAACTCCACAGAAATATGCCACCCCACATGCGCTGTCAATCACGCAGCAACAACAGAGCTTTGCAGCAGGTGTCATCACCATCAAATTCCATGGAAATGAATCTACCCCTCTCTGCGTATTGTGCAATGCACGTAGCCGGACTGGTAAACTCAGCTTTTGGCAAGGTTCCACTCTTCCTTTAGTCTCTGGGGAATAACATGCTCCTGTGGGAGGACACCAGCGAGGAACAAGAAGAAGAAAAACAAGTGAATAGCGAGCGCATCGCGTTATAAATAGCTGCCCTCGTCTGTTATTGTGAAGTTACACTAAGTAATTGGTTTTTTTTTTCTCCTTAAGGTAAGACAAATACAAAGTTGCTAATATTAAAAATAGACAATAAAATCTACTATCTAACACACAACTTATCTTCCATTAAAAAATTGCCATTTCCCAAGCAGAGATATTTAATATTTCTATATTTTCTAAGCAAATAGAGTGTGTTTTAAAAATATTTATTATTTTAAAACATATATAATGTTCAGAAGAGAGTGGCCATGCGTAAAATCTAACCACATCCGAGTACTTATACATGAACAAATACAAATTGCCATTAATAAAACCTGCGTTTGGACACTGTGAAGCTCTAAGCACTCCGCAAAAATGTAACTGTGCATGGAGCATTGCTTGGCGGCAACAAACTTAGCAAAACTCACCTGCAAGAGGTGCCTTCACTGTAGCTTGAACTATTTTTAATCACATTGCTATTCGTTAAAAGCGAAGGTTTTATGATCGAAAGTGATCAAAGGCAGGTCTCTAGTTGTAATATGAAAATATTGGTACTGTGCTCTTTTGTTTTACCATATCTAGGGATAGAGCTTGTCATAATTCCTTACTAGTGACCCTACCCTCAAAAGTTTTCTCGCTTGAAGCTAACGAGGTATCAGCTCTATGCGCAGTAACGGAGTATTGTTGACTGCATTATATTTTATGCGTATTTTTAAAAAGTATTCTTTGGTAATTTTTATTTTATTCTATTTTTATATTTATTTTATTTATTATATTGTTGAATATAGAGTCAAAATAACACCGAACAACTATAAGACATAATTCGCAGGATATATTTCAGCATTTTCTTATAAGAAATGTATGCCCGTAAACATCTTGTTATTGAGCTAGAGGGCATTAAAATTATTCAAAAGACGAGTCGGGTTAGATGAAATTCCTCCGTACAACAGATCCATACGGTTTTTGGTTTCTCGGTTGCGTTTTGGAATATCGCTTGTGTCTTCCGTTTTTAACATTGTTCATATCATCATTGTAGTCAAGATGCGTACATTTAAGCGGTAAAGAAATTGCTCGCATATTATACTGCGACTTTGTGGTTCTTACAAGAGGTGCGGGTAGGCAATCTCAGCATACACCAGGACATCCTAAAGTGTTCCGTTTACTGGGAGATCTTTCATTTTTTCAGGCTATAGTATAAAAATGTTCAACTTAACGTAAGTAGAACTGGCAGACATGCATTACGTTTATGTCCTGCTTGGGGAAATGCGAATAAAGGCACGAGATCTTTATGCTGAGCTTTACCCAAAGAGACATTTGTCTCATCACAGCACCTTTAGTGCCGTATATCAACGACTGCAAGAAACAGAAACTTCCCAAAAACAAGCGCGTCGTTCGGGATTCCAAAGAAATGTAAGAACAGTGAATTCAGAAGAGAATTTTCTTGACACGCTCCATAATTCTCCGTCCACAAGCAAAGAGCAATAGAGCATGCCATACAAACAAGCCAGCCTTCAGTTGCAACAATTCTGTGTGAACAGCAAGTATATCTGTATCATCCAACCCGAGGTCAAGCACTGGGACCAGATCACCTTTCACTCCGACTACAGGTTTTCTCCAATGGTTTCTTCATAAATTCTTCCCCCAACCAAGATTTCCTACAGTCATATTAGGGATGGAGAGAAAGTAAATACACGTAACAGTCATAAGAAAACCCCACAGCTATTAAGAGTTGGAAACGTTCAACTCCGGTTTGCATTGAACATCTGGGTTGGTATTGTTAATGACACACTCGTCGGGCCCTGTTTACTATCTCCAGGTTTGACGGGGCACATTTATCTACAGTTTTACAGCATACTTTGCCAGAATTTCTGGAAGATGTTCCTTTAGGAATACGCCAGTTAATGTGATGGAGCACCTGCGCATTATTCCGGTGAGGTAAAGGATTTCCTAAGTGTAATGTATCATGACCGCTGGATCGGTAGAGGAGCACCGAATATCATGGCCAACGCCTTCACCAGACCTAGCCCATTTTAATTTTTCCTTGGGGGCCTGTTCAGACTCTTGTCTATGAGATGCCGGTTAATAGGGAAGAGGAGCTGATGGTCAGGGTCTTTGTGGCATTTGATGCTATTCGTGATATACCAGGTATTTTTCGGCCGTCATTACAACAATGACAATGGCATTTTGAAAATATTTTATAATTACTTATGCACTTTTTCAATTCTTCTTTTGTTATTTTAGTATTGCACAATTAAATAAATATTAACAAGTTACTAGGTCAATTAAAAATTTTTGCATTGTTTAAAATTAAAGTTATGTGGTTATTCTTATTCCACAACTCTCCCATTACCTTGTAGCAAAAAATTCGTAGCGACCTGTTCGGCAGAATTTCAAAAAATCCGTAATGCCCTCTAGCTCGATAACAACAGTACTCAAATAGATCCCCTGATTCCTGCCTTAGAGTTGTTTGGTGTTATCCTGTCTCGCCCTCTATATATGTTTGATACTTTATTGTAAAATATATAGTCTAATATCTTATACAAAATTAAACACGCCTTGCCTACCACCAGGACCAACAACGGGCTCACGTGATCAGACTATAAACATGGCTAATGATAAAATCACCGATGAAAATGGGCTGAAATTGTGCTCCATCTATGAAGAGAGGAGTCATTTACAAACGACCACTAGGTGTACTATTGAGATACGTCATTACTATTTTTGCACAATTGACATTTGTTATTGTGAAAACAGTTGCAGCTTAGAATTCACCGAATAGTTTGCTTGCAGTGAACGTTTAAACAAAGTAAATTTGCGAAAAAATGGACATTTTGCGTGAAGGTTTTCGTTGGAAGATTTTTTACGATGTTAGTAAAGGCCTAGCTCAACAGCAATGCATAGAATCGCTTTGTTCAACTTTTGGTAATGAAGCACCGTCATAAAATACTGTTTACAACTGGTTTGCAGAGTTTCGTCGTGATCGTGCGTACGTCATTGATGAATTTCGTGAAGGTGGACCAAAATTGGTTGTCATTCCAAAAACATTTAGGTTTGTGGAACATGATTTAAAAACATCAATACGTGACTTACAGTGCATTAGATGCATCCTTAAGCATATCGAAGACTGCTGTATATTGGATTTTGCCTTCAAATTTAGCTGTGAAAAAGGTCTATTCTCGATGGATTCTGCGTAATTTGACCGAAGTTAAAAATAAATAAATAAATAAAATATGCTCGTGTTAATTGGCGTAATGAAATGATCCCAAATAGATGACGAAACCTGGGTACATTCGTATGAACCGGAAACTAAGCAACATTTCACTGTTTGGGTGTTTCAAGATGAACCGAATCCCACAAAGTTGTTTCCTGCACGAAGCACTTCCAAGAAAATTATCGTTTGTTTCTTCGGTTGCACTGCACTTGTCGCAACCATTCCTTTAAGAGGATCAAAGGACAATTAATGCTGAATGGTATCAACAATTTGTTTGCCAGAAGCCATCGACGAATGCAGGAAAAACGTCGCATCATTCTTCATCATTACAATGCCAGTTCTCATACAGCAAATCAAACAATTGATTATTTGAAGGACAAAATTATTCAATTAATATCTCATTGCCCGTATTCACCTAATTTATTGCCTAACGACTTCTTTTTGTTCCCAATGTCAAATAAAATATAGGTGGGTAGCGCTTTTCATCATCTCAAGCAAACGTCGAAGCGCTTAAAACTATATTATTGAGATACTAACTTCAGAGTGGAAAAAATGTTTCGAGAAAAGCGTATAAATATTAAAGGGGAATATTTGATAAATAATAAAACTGTTTGTTCCAAAAAAAAAATTCCTTTCCTAGTATTGGTAAATACTTAAAAGGTAACCCTCGTATATTCCAAAGGCACAGAAGAATTGGGGGAAAAGTGTCTACTACATTCTTTTACGAGATCGAACAGAGGGAGGGGATAATGCTGAGCTCTGATGGTAGGCAAGGAAAAAGAGGAGGGATCAGGTATTAGTTTGGCCAAAACAGTTGGTTTTACACAACGGATGCCGCCGAAACAGTTGAGCGCAAACAAAATGCGATTGCAAAATAACCTTTACTCCTACCGGAGCCAGAACAGCTACGCGCTGACGAGAAATTCGGAGTCAATGCAACGAATTACGGCTATACTTTTGTAAATGCACAGGTTGTGAAATTGCACTCGATCAGTTACCGGTAGTGGCGGTGAAGAACGCAACAGTAGAGCGGGCTGCAACTACAACCGTCATTTTCTGGCAACGGTTTCCATTCTTCAACGAGTGTGTTCCTGAAACGCTTGTGTTATATTTTCCCCAGCCCTTATGATGTAGATAACCGATGGAGGGGGGGGTTGAGTGAATCCAGTTGTTTATTGTTACTTAATTTTTATTTTGTTTTATCGCTAAATGTATGTTGATTTTACAGTCTACGTGAGATATACATCCTAATACCTTCTGTCAAACGCAGAGACCTAGTGAATTATAAAAGCATGTACCTCAGTACACCCGTACACCTGATGAAGTCAATTAATGCCACTGGAATAAATGGACTCCTAGAGCTAAATATAAAATTATTTCAGGGTTTTGCGGAATACATTACATAGAGATTATGAGAATATATATGCAACGTCCGGATGTTCTATTTAGAACTGAAATGCTTTTAAATGTTATTATAGAGTAAACTTTATTCAAGGAGAATGTGATAATTGGATAATAAAACTTATAGGGATATTGGTGCAGATCAAAGCAAACGTTTTATGTTATGTAACCATAGTATGAAACTAATACCAATGCATGGTCAACCTTTGAAGGGGCATTTTCAAGGTAAAGAAAATGAAAAGTGAATGAACTAGGGTCTGTAATACAGCAAGAATATGTGCATATAGTTAAGCTATAGGCCTCATAGCATGTATTAGCCATACACATTAATTATATTATCCTGATTTATTAAGATAATGATACAGGTGTTATTTAAACGCTTTTTATCTACTTACCAACTCATCATCTTGGAATCTTCTTAAAAAATTAGTTAAATAAGCATTAAAACGTCCTTACATAGATATACTTACAATGAATTAATCCCAATATCGAGCTAATTGTTAATAATTCTTCGTGTCCTTAACGTTACTTCATTACTGCTTTGGAATAATAATTAAGTTTGATAGCTTTGACAGCTTATTATATTATTTAGCTTTACCCCTATGAAAAGACGATTAACATCCACAACAGCCAAATTAAAAAATGCATTGAACTGTTAAGTCATTTTTGGTTATCTACAAAACTTATTACAGAGAGCTACGTAACTATTGAGATGCACTTGGAAAGAGCTGGTGTCTATTACACTGTTAGATGCAGGTCTTTTTTCATGAGTATATGCAGAACGTTGTAAAAAATATATCCTGTATGCAAAATTTATTACATACGTCCTGAAGATGTTACGCTAGTTATCGTGGAACTTGATTATAACAATCATTATTCATAAACAGCAATGTGTTTAATCTGATTAACGCCTCGACAGCAAAACTTACCTACAGTTCCTGCAAGATACGTCATCTACTTTGTTCAGAACAATCCCCGTGAAATGAGGTATAAACACGATGGTGCACGTTCTTACTTCATAAGAGGACTCAGAGGAATTAGCCTGGATCCAATATGGTAAAGAGGCAATGAAAATAATAAAAATGTATGGAATAAGGTTGAAACATTGCAAGAGCATATCACCAGGCAGGAAATGGAGGCATATTGTAACACAAAAGTCTCCTTGAGCCTATCAAATGACACTAAACTAACCTGGGGTAAAGAGGTATATATGATCATTTTAGGGATCAGGAATGACTGGGAGGCTGGAAGGCTCAAAAATTAACGTATAGGTCTGGTAAGAAAACCTGCCCATTCTGTGGAGGGGAAGAGGAATAGGTACATATTCTACCATTCTAACGCTAATTAAAGAACACCCTGTGTATGATTTTTATAGTACAGCTGTCCCACATAAAAGCGGTACGCCCATATTTCATTGCGTTCATGAATAGATATTGACTTCACTATTTTGGCGCTAATTAAGGAACATTCTGTGCATGAATTTTTCATAGTACAGGGTGTCCCACATAAAAGCGGTACGCCTGACTGCGTATAAATGTATGTTGGCCTAACTGCGTTTATATTTACGCCTCATTGCGTTCATACCCAACCGTAATTGTCGAAGTGTGTGAGAGAAATGGTATAGTTTTTTAGTTGTACACCCAATTGAAATTGTGGAATTTTACATAAATACAGGCTCCATCAAGAAGATTTAAGATAGCAAGCTCCCTACAAGCAACACAATTCAAGATCTGTATAAGAAATTAAAGATAGACATGTGGTATACAGTGTCAGGAATTCTTATTATCGGCCCCATTGTTTCCAATGAGATAATCAATAGCAGAAGATATCTGCAGATTTTTGAGTCATTCTATTTACAATTATCAGAAAATGAACATATCTTTCAACATGATGGTGCCACCTTTCACACATCTAACCACAGCTGGTCCGTATCAGCGAAATGTTTTGTCAGCAAAAATCTGTGACCTTCGCGATCGCCGGAGTTAACACCCTGTGATTTTTTTTTTTTTTTTTCGGAGAGCTCTGAAAGGTAAAGAGCTTGCTAACAACCTCGAACTATAGACCACCCGAGTGGAACATTGTCGTACGAGCGCAGCGATTTGTGGATGTCGCTGGAGGGCCCTTCTAGCACTTGTTATAAACCGATAAGTCTTGGTAACTATGTGACATTTACATAGAAGTAATATAATATAGTAACACATGCCTTTTAAGTGAACGGGAGTGAGACATGGGTGCGTACCGATTTTATGTGGAACACCCTATATTATAGATTAATCAGTCATTAATAAACTGCTTATAACTGTATATATTATTATATTCTATTTTCTATAGTTAAAACTATTAAAAACGCTAAAGCCGGGGAGAGTGGGTAATAATTTATTACACAAGATAAATAAACAAATAAATATGCATTATATTTTTTCTGCAGTTGGTAGCAGTGACTACGGTCCGAGATGGTGATACCACTGGGGAGCAGGCAGATATAAATTTCCAGTGGCGTTGATAAAGTATCGGTTGTAAATGCATGTCTAGTATTATCTATAAAGATAATAAAAATGGCCAATATATACCTCTGAACGGGTCTGAGCTGACATGGGGCCAATACGGCCATTCCCTGTGGGGCAATTTGTCCTCTTAAAGCAGAGTAATGTATCGCTATTGGTCTGGGTCACGGTCCTACCAGGAATATTAAAAGGGTTTAACGATGCTTTTTGACTGGCCATTAAGAAAAGCAAACGAATAAAAAGATGCGTTAAAGTGTCGACAAATTCCATATTAAAAGATTAAGTTGGTGCATAAAGTTCTAGCACATCGTCCCCCAGATAGTGTTACGACGAAGTTCTACATGGAAATGTGATATGACTTCTGATTACCTCGTCTTGCACATGGTGGATGGAATTGTTATAGCGCCCTATTTCTGTTTTAATTGTATAATAATATGGAATATTTTGCGCTGATATTGTAAAATTTACAAAATTAGTAATTATTGGAATGTGGACACCAGAATTCTTAAAGCCGAATTGTTTTTCACCTATTTTTTAGAATTTCAAAACAAGCTTCTCCTTAAATCTTATAACAATTCTGTTCATCTTAGAATTTCAAAAAATTAAATATTATTCTCCTTCATTAAAGCAATAAATCGTCTTAACAGCACGCTCTATGAGATATGTGCGGTTGACAAAACAAGTAGTTTTTACAGGATGATCTAGAGCAACAAACCAAATTAAGGTAGGAAGAACTTGTTGGCGATATGCTGTTATGCTAGAGGTTCGTTATTCAGCATTCTGAGAAGCTTTGTCAAACCCCGAAGATTATTATACAAGCTTGTATGCTCTATGAATTTAAAGTTGGGAACAATACAAATGCAAACAGGACAGTGCTAATCCTGTGAATGAAAGGATGTGCAAAAGTAGTTCATAAATTTCCATAAAGGTAACGAAACACTCCAGAGTGAGCTACGCTCCGGAAGTCCTTAGAGACTATCGAGACGAAAAGCAGTCAAACTAGTGAGGACGTGCAACAGAATTCAACGTAAGTGCAGAAACCATTCAACTCCATTTCAGCCCTGCGGGTAACGTCAAATTTGCAAGTCGCACACACACTATTGAACAACGAGCGGAAAGCTGTAAAACTGGGCAGTTTTATGTAAGTGATTCCAATATTTTAATGTGCAAAATTGTATACAAAAAGGTTGTGGGAAAAAATAAATGTAATAGAAAACCGCGCAAAATTTAATCAACACGTATGCGCAAATGATAACTTCCTTTCAAAACAACTGAAGAACAACGTGGTGTTAAACAACAGATAGCAATTTCAAAACCGAGAAGAAAAGCAAAGAAAGCTCGTGAAGAAAAAACTGAGCTTGTTGAAGATAGTGTAGGTGTGTTTAAGAGTCAATGTTCCAATGAATAAAATGGATCATCCAGCCATGCGAGAATATTTGAAAAAGTATTACATTAAAATCTGAATTTCAAGGTTTAAAATATTTTGAAACGTTGACAGTTATCACTTTATTCAATATTAAATATTTTTAAGTCCAGAATTATTTTTATATATTCTACTGCTTTATTTGTTTTATAGACATTAGGCCTGCAACAAAGTTGTGTTTTATTCTACTTCTAAATAAAACTAACTCCATTATTTGTATCTTTAAAGATATGTGCCAAGTTCTACCTACATGTTCAAGATTGAGAAATGAATCTCATGTGCCTCGATGTGGAATGGCGATGTATGACGACATTAAAATGGCTTTGGAAGGCGAGCCGATCATCGTCGTCGCAAATGAGATTTCAGACACGAAAGCTAGATGTGTCTTCGCTGTGCTCTTCAGAAGGATGTTTTCTTGATGCGGCAAATGTTACAGCATGTAGCAGAGTTATTATCAGTGCCTTGAAAGATTACAACATAAGTTTCATTACGTATTGGGTTTGTTTTAAAATCCAGTTACATACGAGGTCTGTTCAAAAAGTATAGCGAATTTTGTGTTTTTTCAAAAAGTATTTATTTATTCATGAATATCTATTTTGTCCCCTTAAAAGTAATCCCCACCAGATATTATACACTTGTGCCAACGTTTTTCCAATACTCAAAGCACTTTAAAAAATCGTTTTTTGTGATCTTGTTCAGCTCCTCCTTCGATGCCGTCTTTATCTCCTCAATCGTAGCGTCGTCCTTTCATGGGTCTCTTCAGTTTTGGGAACAAAAAATGGTCAAAGAGGGCCAGGTCTGGGGAGTACGGTGACTGCGGCATATAAGTGTGTTGTTTTTGCCCAAATAATCGCGCACAACCAACGATGTGTGAGCAGGGGCGTTATCATGGTGCCAAAGCCAATTTTTGTTCTTCCACAAATCCGGGCGTTTCTGGTGGATTGCTTCGCGCAAATTGCGCATAACTTGCAGGTAATATTCCTTATTGACCGTTCTACCCTGTGGCAAGAACTCATGATGCACCACGCCCCAGCAATCGAAGAAAACTGTAAGAAAAACCTTCACATTCGACCGAGCTTGGCGCGCTTTTTTCGGTCTCGTGTGGCAGCATCCATTGGGATGATTGAGCTTTAGTTTCCACGTCATAACCATAAACCCATGATTCGTCACCAGTTATGACCCTCTGGAGCAAATTTGGGTCGTCGCGGACAGAGTTCAACAGCTCCTTAGCAACGTTCATGCGATGGTGTTTTTGGTCGAAATTGAGCAACCTTGGTACGAATTTTGCGGCGACCCGTCTCATGCCCAAATCATTGGTAAAAATCGAATGGCACGAGCCAATCGATATGTTTAGGTCTTCAGCAACTTCTCTAACGGGGATTCGACGATTTTTCAATACTATTTTCTTCACTTCTTCAATGTTTTCGCCTGTTGTTGATGAGCTCGGGCGTCAGGGACGCTCTTCTTCGTTCACATCTTCTCGACCCTCTGAGAACATTTTGTACCACCAATAGACGTTGCTTTGGTCCAAGGTAGCTTCACCATATGCCACAGTCAACCTTCGGAATGCATCCGCGCACTTAATTTTGTTTTTCACACAAAATTTGATACAGATACTTGGTTTCTTTTTTTTTTTTTTTTTTTTTTTTTTTTTTTTGGAATAGGCAAAAATCGAAGACGAGCCAAAACACGTCCAAGCAAAATAGCTGTCAACAATTAACTGAACATTCAAAATGGCCGAGCTTGTCAACAAAAGTGAGGGACATGAGTACCAACATAACGCCACAAAACAATCGAAAATCGAATATACGTAGCCCGCGGCAATTCCAAATTCGCGATACTTTTTGAAGAGACCTCGTATATGAAAACATGCTCGGTTTTAAGAATAATTAATGGAGATCATTTGTTACGCTTTCAACGTTTTGAGCACAAATTAAACTAGATAGAAAATGTTCATTTTGAAAGAGATGTCAGAATTGAATATCTTTATATCCAAAGTTAAGCCTTTTTGCACTCTAGAAAAATGAAAAGTATTTATTTAAATTATCTTCAGGAAAAGTGGCCAGATCTAGCTCCCATCCTGTTTCCTAGCTCAGTTATAATACGCTGAGATTCAAGGTTTCACAGCGTAAATATTTAAACAAATACTTCCCGAGTTTAAAAACTTTTTCCTATCACTTGAGGAAAACATGTTAAATAGTAGTTCTTCCTTCATTGTATATATTTTGAAAGATGAAATCAGTTCTATGACACTAGAGATTCAAAACAATGTGGTAGTATAAGAATAAATTAATAAGCTATTAACCCAACTGGAAGGATATGTCAAATTTTTTGCCCATTGATTGTGGGATGAACTTAATTCATTAAATTTAGGGTTAGAGAAATATGCCACTGGGTGGTTGCCCTCTAACACATAAGAAATCTTAAAGCATGTTCCATTGAAAAAGCCCCCAATGCAGAAAAGTTTATTGTATGCATGAATAAGTATCAAGTAAAACTGTCTAAACATGTCAGAAAATGAGTTTCCAAGCTCTCAATGAACTCTTCAATCCAGGTGTGGCTGGTTAGAGTTGTGATGTAAATCCTCAGAAAAGCTAACTTACAAATCAAAGTTTTCTAATTTTAATAATCTAGATTCAGATCATTTTATGTGCTTATGAATGTTTTCACAAAAACCTTATATTACCTATTGAATATTAAGGTAATTCAAAAGTATACTGCTTTCAAACGTTACTATCTTTGAAATTTAAATTTCCACACTTCGCTGAAACAGCCATTCAGATCATCTGAACTCCCACAATAGTGTTGAGGCAGAACGATTTTTAGCAAGTACAATTAAACTGTCACAGACAGACGATAGAGGTTAAAGGAGAGCAATACTGTAGTTTGTTTTATGTGAAACTTCCAGTGATTTCAGGTAAAATGAAAGAGGCGATATTCAATATAAGCATATATTTATACATATCATGCATGTGATGTGAATGCTTTCAAAGTGATTATGATTTGGTTGATTGAACCGATAATCTATGACTATGTCTTTTGTGGTTTCATCACTATGATTTCTGTTTATTTGCTTGTAACAAAAGATATTAAAATAAAAAATCAATAAAGTTCAAATTTAATTTTCCACCTTCAAATTGTCCTTTCAAACAAGACAAGTTTCAGCAAAAAAGGGGGTAAAACGCTAAATGCTAACTGATTTTTTAACTTATTAAAATTCTATTTTTTTAATTTTAATATGCTAAAATATATCATCTTTACTAATCACCTGTGACAATCCGGACTAGCATATTGTGCCCTGCACCCTGATAGCTACTGAAATGCTGTAATGTCAGAAACATTCTTTACATTTTGTGTTGTGGGATTAGCATGGATGACAACTTTGAAAACCTAACCTGTGTTGCCGTGTGATGAACCAATATCAGAGGCTTTGTGACTATTCCTACCCTTCTGTCAGCTCGGATTAAGTCTTCAACTCGTTGCAAATTCGTCTTTTTGGCAATCTTCGTTGCCCGGCCCGGTGTTCGTCTTCGATACGTGTCCACCCTTCAGAGAACGTCTCAGCTTAACATGACAGGCCCTCTCACCGTAGATGGGAAGGCCTTTCTTCATGAATATTCTTTGATACCATAAGTTTTCGCTCATCAAAATCGTATGATGGAGCGTTCATCGAGGGTTGTACACTCATTCAGAGGCACCATCTTGCAAGTTCTGTTTCGCTATTGTAAACATTGATTGTCTTATGTCAAATATCACCAACTGCCAGCGAACTAATGCTGTCATCTGGTGTCAATAGGCTCATACACTTCAAATATGTAGTGCCCCACATTAACCTTGTAATATGATCAGCAAATGTTCTGTGCCAGTGGTAAATATGTTCAAGTTTTCTTTCTTAAGGATGCATATTTAAAGTCTTTAAGTATTTAATTTTCAATTCCTTTATGTTCTAAATCAGTGGTAATTTTATACAAAAATTAAATTCTGAAGCGTATCAGTGAATGCACTATTTTATTTCAATTGGTGCTAATGGCAACAACGCTTATGCAATACACTGCTGAACAATTACAGAAAAGTTAAAAGATTTTCTGGTTTCGACTTCAGGAAAGAAAAGAAAATTGAGGCGTACTTCCATTAAGAAGAGATATGGACCATGTTATTGACTCTGCATTTCTGATACAAGATTAACTTCTTGTATAATCTCAGATGAAATTTCAATAACGCTTCCCCCACCTTCTTTCAAAACATACAGTGTATTTCAAAAGTAATGCATTTGTTGGAAAATTTTAGAAAAAAATGCAAAGTCAAGTCTTATTTCTTAAAGGGTAATTTTATGGATACCAAATCTTTCCTTAGTAGTTACATGAGCTATGGCGTCATTGAAGAATTTTTAAATATGATTTTATGATATACTTTACAATTTCTAATCCTTCCATCATTCTGCACCTTAATTTTAATACAGAAACATGTGTTAATATCATAGCAATATTTTTGTCATAGTAACATAAGCTTGTTTATACATGTGTTAGGCCTTGAGCTTGGAAAGCAATTTAATCAGAGTATATACATAGGGTGACAAAAAATGTATACACACTTCAAGCAAAGAAAAAAACCTGGTTAACATAACACAACTGAATTCACACAAACAGAAAATGATGAGCATTAACCATCTTAGACTTTTACAGTTACAACAGTTGCTCCAAATGCTCGCTATCGGTGTCGATACGCTTCTGAGTACGTTGAACCGCTGATTGAGCAACGTTTGCGAAAGTGTCCTCAGCGATTGCAGCACATATCGTTTCAATTTCTTCCCGAAGTGCTGCCAGTGTAGCTGGTTTTCTACAGTATACAACATCCTTAAGAGTTCCCCATAGGTAAAAGTTCAACGGAGTGAGATCCGGAGAAGCTATGGAAACTCAATCGAACCTCCTCGTCCTATCCAGTGCCTTGGGTACAGTGCGCGGGGCTTGTTGCTGTGTAAGGTCTCCCAGATCTGCCCATGTGAACATCGCATACGGTACCACGAGTCTCAAATTTGTCTCGAATGCGTGCAGTTGTTACTCTCGTTGGAGTTCTGTTCTGTACACACGTCTCCCATTGCCTTTGAACTTCAACAACATTCTCGGTTTTCCAATACAACTTCAAATTTGCTTTCCACTGTTCAAACGATAGTCTTGGCTCCATTTTGTTGTACCAACGCTAGCATAACGTAATGCGAGTCACATCTGTTTACAGAACATCATACGATAATCTTGGCTTCATTTGTTCATTGTTAATTTACGATAATCTTGGTTTCATTTGTTAATTGTTGATTTACATGTCACATAGCAACGCTATCAAAATGTATGAGAGTCACATCTGTTTGCAGAACATCATACTACACATTACTGCTGTTTTTCGGTTCAATTTTGAAATATATTAAATAGACATCTACTGTAAAAGTGTGTGTACATTTTTCGCGAGTTCTAATTTTGAGTGTGCATGTCACCAAAAGTACTGTTCTATTTGCATTCTCCTAAAGATATTCTGCATAAATAAAGGAACAATTAAGTTAAATACAACCCAAGAACATATGTTGCTACTTTTTTAATAAATCAAGCAGCTATCAAGTATGTGTATGCAACCGAATCCTTAATAACAATTATTACCGAATGTTAGCATTCCAAAACATTTCGTATTGACGCTAAAGTCAGCGGGTTTGCGTTTGCTTTTTATGTTATCATCAGTGGTGGCTCGTGCACATTTTAGTTGATGGAGCAAAACTTATAAAAATAATATGGCCTAGAATCCACGAACGTGAATTTATCACAATGATCTGGGGGGAAAAAACATAACAGCAACTATGCACACTTTCACTTTTCTAGGAAATGTGTTTGCTCAAACGTAATTTTATGAACCGGCATTCAATTTTTATTTGATTAAAATATTCATTACACATTTAAATAATTCACCTCCACATAAGTTTCTTGCATTTCATATTTTTGTTAATGGTTTCGTCACGTACTGTTGTTCAAAAACAAGAATTAATGTCAGGAATAATATAAATACTTAAGATGCAGCAGTATATTTAAATAACTGTCCATGACATTTTTTTTTTCTTTTTCATCGTGACAGTGCATTAAGCTGTTCAACAGGTCTGTGAGAAGAAGTGCCAACATGAACCTCCTCTCACTAATCATTAAGATATACACATATTTATGATAATGTTGGTACTTTTTAAAACATAATGTTGTTTAAAGATGCATTAATTGAGTTGCCCTAAAGGTTTCTTATAGTTTAGATTCCTTATAGGTCATTGACACAAAAAGACAAAAAGCTAATGGGAAGCAATAACGTTAACCTCACGACATAGCGCTTAGGGAAGCTCCTCTTGCATGGGCTACGGCAGGGAGGACAGGCTCAGTGCGCATGTCCGTCGAAAGTGCACAGATTCCGCGTGCCCTTCGTGAAACTTCACTGTGACACCCCTCTCATCAGCTCTAACCAAACCAAAACATTCTGCAAGAGAACGGTCCTGGTAGGAATGGAACCCAAGACTCTGTGACTTATCCACCTCAGACACTACACGTGTTCAACATCCCCGAAAGTACTAAAATAATGGAGGAACAAAACAAAGATGCTGAAATATTTTCAAACGGTAACCTCTAAACGATTGTAGCAGTGCTTGTTGAATGTCTACTAGAAAGCAGCTAAGAGAGCTTGCAAGGCATTTCTCTACACTGGGTAGTGTTTACGCTGAAATCAAAAAAATAAACAGTTTCTTTTTGCTTGCTTTTATTTGAATAATACCTGCCATCGATAAACACATCCTCCAAACCTCATTTAATGAATATTCTTGTTTTCATTTTGTTTGTTTCTTAAATATTTTATCTTAAAATCCATATAAATTAAATTAGGAAAAAAGTGTCATTGTAATATTGAAATTATTTTCATTAACAAATGTTACCTATCTTAAATAAATCATTACTTTAGATCTATAATTAATATGTATAAGTTAGATTCACATCTTGTGTTATTCGTTTAACTCTATATAAATTAACGGTGCATTATTTAAATTTTAACCGTGTTGGTTGAGCCGAAAGCAAGGCTTTTAAAATAGTTTCAAACCCCAACTAGAGCAAATATTTCATATAAAAAGTATGTAACGACATACGCTTGATAAACAAGAGAGGTTGTTATTTGAATGTGTCAGGCAATATCAACAAGGCCGGCGATGCAATAAATACGATCAAATGTTATGCAATGACTCAATTTAGATGTTAGTTTTATTCGATGAGAGGGTAGGCGGAAAATAGTTACGAAAGTTTAAAACCCACTCAGCTGTACAAAATAAAGCAGCATTCTTTTGTCTACTAAAAATACCATATAGAATGGTTCGTTCATTTATATGTAGGTACGTTTCTGTTAACGCGCCAAAAGCAAGATATAATTAATCCGCCATAGACTGTCATTATGCCATCACCAGAGCTCGGAAGTTAGGCAAAAAATTTCTTTTCTATCTGGGTGGATATATTTAAGCGTTAGATAGAAATGAACATGTTTCCGTATTTGGAATTAGTAGAGAAGTTTTATTTTGCCTGTTTTGGTTTGTATTGCCTATTTTAAGGTTTAAAACTTTTTTGCCTCTTTTGGATCGTTATGGATTTTTTACAATTATTTCCGTATTTTAAAAAGCACATAAAGAATTTCAGTATATATAAGTGAAAAAGTTATTAAAACTAAATAGCATGGCTCTTTAAATAGCAGAGCATTCATAAGTGAAAGAAACGCGCGGTTATCTCGGACATACAAATACCAGAAAATAGGATGATAGAAGTACTGTCGTTGTGAATAGTCCTGGCGAATGACGTATCGATCTGCGTGAGACAATTCTAGAAAATTTGTGGTTGGGGTAACTTTTCAGCTGCATAAAAATAACAAACAATTGCAAGCGAGAAAGATGAGAGTGGTATAGCTGCGCAATAAACCGTCCCTACAATGTTTTCAGTACGGAAGTAAGAGAGATAACATAAGAGAGAGTAACATAAAATGAACTCGACCTGAAACCATTGAGCGCCTTTACCTTTAATACATCTTGTTGTCGCTTGTAGCCAAGAGAAGTAAGATTAAGTACTTTGTTTATGTGATAAAGAAATTAATAAGTACCTTAATTGCTATTTTCACTAATAATGCGTGATATTACTCTATTTTCACGTTTAATAAACGCCTGGGTTTAATTCTATTTCTGCCTATTTTCTGTATTTTAAGTGCCTTTTTGCCTCCCTGTTTTAACCAAAATAATGACTGAGGATAATTTGCTGCAAAATGTACTCTTTGGCGATGAGGCCACCTTCCACACATATGGCGGCACAGCGTGGCAGACCGCCATGGGTGGCCGAGGTCGTTAAGGCGCGAACTCGTGAGCGAGAGCTCTGGGGTTCGAATCCCACCAGGACCGTCCTCCCTGACTGGGTTTTCCAGGTTTTCCTCATTCCTCATAAATAGCAAACGCCGAAGAGGTACCCTAAAATTAGGCCTGGAACGTTTCCTTCCTTAAAAAAATCCTTTCCCAATTTATCATTTCATCTCATGTATCATCAGTGTCCATCGCCTGTGGTGCCTCTGTAGCAAAAACGGGCGTTAAACACTGTTAATTCATTCATTCACAGCGTGGCAGATGAACAGACAAATGAGATCCTCGAATGGAAACGAAACATCCCAAAGGTCAATGTGGGTTGACGATCACAAAGTCTAAGATGCATGTATCATTCTTCTTCACAGAAGTCAGAGTCATGGGAATGTATCTTGAAATGCTGCAGTTCTTCCTTCAATCACAACTTCATTTTGGAGACGGTGGTTTTCCAACAGGATGGAACATCCTCTCATTTAGAGAATATCATATTTCCACGCAGGTGATTTGGGTCCAACGTTCTCCTGATCTCACATCTCTTGACTTTCTTGCATGTGGATACTTATAGTAACAAGTACAAAGTCAATATCAACTCCATTGACCTTTTAAAGTTGCGGTTCTCAACACAACATCTGCAATGGTTTTCGAGAAGTGCTGGAGTTATGTGTGGAAAAGCTGGGAGGTCAGGTGGAATAGACTCAGATGGATTAAGTGTTATATCCACTGTATTGGTTTGAATTTTATATTTTGTTCACAAGAATTGATCGATTTTATAACCACCCTTTATTATTACGATAAAGATGCACCTTCTGCTGCTGTTACTACTAAAAACATATCCTACCACTGCAGGGCCTCCTTTGGATGAAGGCAAACTTAAAAACTTTTGCTTTTGGACCGTAAACTATTCCAAATATTTTTTCATGAGATTGTTTTTGAATTTGTTTCGTGAGTAACAATTTTCTAAAATGAAACACTTAATTAGTAACTCTAGTACCAGTCACTAACATAAATATCAGCAAAATTCTTTCAGAACCTTATGAGCAATAGAGGATATATATACACACAGAACGATTATTTTATCTTGTTCCCTTAAAGACAGGTGCAATCAGATATTGCAGATATTTAAAGTAAAAGTACATATTGTGTCCTCGGTGTTTAATTTTCACATTTTAGAGCAAGCTATGTTGACTGGCTTAATCAATAGATCCGCAAAAAGCTTTGGACACGCAGCCATAACAGACCGAGTTCAAATCCTGATCGATATTAAATGGGTTTTAGAAAGATCTTTTTTTTTTCTCTGTCTCTCTTTCATATGCCTCCGAGGTAACGCATTTCAAATGAACCACTTCACTTTTTCATAATGCCAACCTATGAACTATTTATTATGCGGCGGATAAGATAGATGGCATCTGCAAACGTTCGCAATATTCGCGGTTTTTTTCCCCTCTTCATGCGAAGTGGAAGGTATTAATTCATATTATGGAAATGCTGCTGGAACTATTATGCCCACGTTAGCTAAGGGTTAGTGAAGATTGCGGTCAAAGTCCAGAAATGTCATGTGCTTGCGTGCATATCATAAGAGGTTATAATACCAGAATAAGTTATACAAAGCAACAGAGGCATTGGTTGAATAAGGTTGCTGATATAAAACTGTTCATTTTTCAACGTAACTCGCTTCTAAATTTAACATGTTGCATATCTTTTCATGAGCCCCTGAAAACCAGCAACATACAATTAGTTTACTGTTTGAGGAAAGTGAAAAAAATAAAAAAAGGAAAAAAATCACCCGAAGAAAGGTGTTCAAAAAGTTCTCGACTTAACTGAGAGATGTAGTGAAGATAGTCAATCAATGATGTTGTTAAGTATCATCCTCTAGATGGCGCGCTGTAAAGTTTTAGACTTGTAAGTGTGGTCACTTGTTTGTGACGATCGTGTAAACAAACTGCTGTTAACATTTTCTACAAAAAAAGATAAAAGTGAAATACCAGCTGTGATAAATACTTGAACGGTTTAATCCCAGCGGAAATACATTCCTTCCCTTAGTTTTCGATCATTAAAAAGTGGGCTACTGAAAATATACGTGGTCATACATCCATCCAAGACGATGAGCTCTCAGAGCGTTCCAAAACTTCAAGACCGACGAGATTGTGACAAAAATTCTCAATGCCGTACTCAACAATCGCGGATTGAAGGTACGCGAGTTGACTGACATTGTAAATACATCGATAGACCGCTATATTTTACAAGAAGATTTTTGGGTATGAGAAAGCTTGCCGCTCGATGGGTGCCGCGTTTGTTAACAATGGATCAAACACGCATTCCAATGAACATTTCTCAATATTTAAATGCAATAGTTTCTTCGAAGTTTCATAACAATAGATGGAACATGGATTCATCGCTACATGCCAAGAGATGAAGGAGCAAATAATGGGTGGCAACAGGTGAAAGTGCACCAAAGAAAGCAAAAACGGCTCCGTCTGCAGGAAAGTTATGGTTATGATTTTCTGGGATCCTCATGGTTTGGTTCTCGTAGACTTTCTTCAGAAGAGCAGAACTATCACCGGGGAGTATTACGCTTCACTCCTGGACCAACTGAAGGATGATATTCAAGCTAAACCACAGCTTGAGAAGAAGAAAGTTCTGTTTCATCACGATAATGTGCCTTTAACCAGTCTGGGATTGTTGCTACAAAACCGCATGACTTCCAAGTGCTTATACGTTCGCCATATTCGCCGGATTTGGCTCCCAACGATTACTTTTTGTTCCCATACCTGAAGAAATGTCTGGGTGAACGAAGATTAACGTCAAATGATTAGATTGAAGCTGAGACAGACGTTTATTTTTCACAGATGCACAAATATTATTTTACTGAGGTTATTAAAAAATTTCAAAGTCGTTGGACTAAATGTGTCGATTTAAAACTGAAAATGTTGAGAAAAAATCCTTTAAATTTAGTGTTTTCTGGGTGAGGCCAAAATTTTTAGAACACCCCTCGAATATAGCCCTTCCGGAGGTATGAGGACCCGCATTGTCATGCAACAAAATTCCTATTTTAGCACTTCTTACGAATGCTGCACAAAATTTCGGCTGGAACAGGTCACTTTAGGGATAAACACGGTGAGCAGTATGCCTCTACAATACCAACATACTATTGGATTGAACTGGTAAGACAGAGAAAAACTTTTCAATACTTTAGCCCTAACTATATACCCAGTAGTGGCGCCTTCGGGAGGAAATGATATGAGAGATACCGGACGGGCAGGTTAGGTACGGACTTATATGGAGTCCCTAATAATTTTCCAGATAGAACAACCCGATATTAGTGGTGCTCCCACCCTTTAATCTCCTCAGACTGCCACACCTGGTGCAAAATCCTTCATATTGCGCGAGTCACCGTCACACCGCACAGCACACTGCCTTGCATAGTACTTTCGAAATTGAAACAGAACCAATGGCATGAAATAACGTGAAACCATTCGTGAAACGTGAATTTCATTATAAGAGGGTAGGTCCATTAGCTTAAGTCCTAACCATTTTCTAGGTATAATAAAGACAGAAACTATATTTCTTTTTTTCAATATAGTCGCTCTTTATTGCAATGTTCTTCTCACATCTTTGAATTAACATTTCAATTCCCTCCTCCAAAAAATAGTCAGAAGTGTTGTCTGCAAAATTAGCATAAACAGCATCCACCACTTCTTCATTACACTTATATTTCCTTCTTCGAAGGTCCTTCTTGAGTTTTGAGAAGAGGAAATGGTCACTGGGAATTAGATATGGCCTGTAGGGTGGATGGTCGATTCTCTTTAAGCCACATTTCTTCACAGGTTCCTCTGCAATAGAGCTGCATGCACAGGCGCGTGGTAGTGAAGATGGCGCACACCACCACTCAGCTTTCCTCGCCTTTTCTTTTTGATGGAAGCACGTGGTCTGTGCAGTAGGCCAGCATAGTACTCCCCATTTACTGTGGTGTTTCTCTCCTTGAAGTCGATGAAGAGTATTCCTTCACAGTCCCAAAAGAGTGTGGTCATGGTCTTCTTGGTTGACTGAGTGATCTTGGCCTTTAGAGGCGGTGCTTCGCCAGATTAACGCCCCTCCATTGATTTTCTTCTGGACAAGGGATCACAGTAGAGAACCATAGTTTCATCTTCTAACAATGGCTTGCAGAATAACTATGTCGTTGCCACGTCAGAGCTCCAAAAATGCCTACAATAAAAGATTCGTTTCTGCTTTTGGACTGAGGAAAGAAGTCTAGGCATCCATTTTGCACTAACCTTATATGTTTAAATGTTCATGAATAATTCGAAGGACTGTTGTTTGAGAAAGGCAAAATTTTTCTGCCATTTCTGTAACTTTGAGCCACCGGTCTTCCATAATTTCTCCTTCCAAAAGAATATTTTCAGGAATGAGCACCTCCAAGGGCCGACCAGCACGCTCTTCGTCTTCAATACTTTCTCGACCCATTCGAAAAAGTTTGGCCATTTTTTTACGGTAGATTATGAGGGGGATGCTTCCCCATATACACCGTCCAATCGTTGTTTAATTTCATTTGGAGTAAGTCCTCCTTTTGTGAAGAACTTAATAACAGTTTGAAACTCTATTCTGAACATGTCGCACTCTTCTACACATAGCCTTCTCTCTGAAACTACATCTGAACAACTGAACACAGCGGAGCGGAGTTTACATCTGCGTTTATTTACTTAACAGATAAGGTATGACATCAGTTAAGGATTTTGTGAAGGCAATAACTCTTATCGGTGAGGCCGGAAACTTATGGATCTATCTTCGTACTTTTGCCTAAGACATTTGGTGAAACAACGCATAACAAAGGGCTGGCCCAAAGAATTTGATAATATGCTGTTCACTTTCCCAATCTTATGGCGCCATAAACTTTTTGCTCATTGACGATGGAGGATGTTTCCAGGGCTACATCTCGAGCTGGTAATGGTGCATTCGTCACATATGACAAGCCAGGATTGCTTATCGACCCCCTCTTCTTGGTAATAGGAGTGTATTTATTACATTGACATAATGCAATAAAAATTCAACCTGTGCATGAATCCAAAGGACCGTACATAATTTTGAAATACACTAGGCCGCTCTAGCAGCACCTAGCTAGGAGTCAACACTTCCTCTGAAGATACTCGATGGAAATAGGTGATTTTTTATCGACTAGGCCACGACCTATAAATTCGGGAACTAAATCTTATTTGAAGGTCTGTTTGATTTGGTACAGTATTAGATATTTCACAATAAGTAATAAAACATGTACATTCACCAATAAAATAAGATAAAAATACACAAATAGAGGAGATACAAGGCCATTAAATTATATATTTATATATGAAAAGTAAAGAATTCCCATTATGCATGACCCACGCCAGAATTTAACATATTTTGTTTCGCCACAACCTCCCATCCTGGTTATCAGCCTTTTTCATCCCTGAGCTGTCTCACTCACCAGGAATTTACCTAATATCTCCTCTCCTTCCTTGCCTGCTAACAGAGGTCAGCATGACCTTCTTCCTCTGTTCGATATGGTTTCTCACTCTGGATTCTGGATTCTCTACGACACTCCAAGATGTCCCATCAATGATTAGCAGTCCATAAATATATTCCCAAACAACCGAAACCATCACTGCACCAAAAGAAGAATATGTTCTGTAGGATGGTGTACTATGTATCGTAAACTGCTGCCAAACTATCAACGCCATTATATACTCTGCTAGCAGGAACTGTCAATGAAAAGTTGAAAATGTGAGCTTGCACTCAATCGCAAAGGGGTCTTTCTTCTGTGTGATAATGCAAAACTACATAGATTCTTGTACACACACTTTAATTTGCAGACACGGGACAACAGAACATCAGTTTTATCTTTCGTTGGATTATCAGCAATTCCCATCATTTGTTGATCTGAAAACTGCACTCGACGAATTTTTTGCATTCCGCCCTAAGAATTCTATCACAATGAAATTCAGTCTACAATCAAAATGCTCTATAGAGATTCTAACTATATTTAATACTACATTTTTTTTTCAAAATATGATGCTTTGAAATATCTGGTCTGAAACTGGCAGGACTTTTTGGTAGCCTTTATACTTTGAGTATTTGCAACAACATACCGAGTATTCCTCGCGATTGATGATAAACCAGGTGTTTGGATCGTCAAAACACATTGGTCCGTATATATGTGGCATACGTGGATAGTAGTGAAACTATTTCACATAAGTGCTTCATTTCATTTTTATCATGAATCTCCGAACCGAAACAATAGAATCAAGTTGATAGAAATCACGGTACTGCTAGCTCAAGTAGTTTAAGCGAAAGTATGATTCCCTTCATGATTCTCAAAAACGTATGTGCTGAGTAAATACAGAACCCTCGTTTGGACACGTGGCCGACTTAACAGAAATTTGCTTGGCACCGGAAAGCACACTGTTTGCCGGCGGAGACGGGTGTTCTTAGCCCCTTAAATTCAAGCGCATAGATACACCAAACACCATTTTCTTATACAATGGCATTTCGTGTACAAGATCGGGGTTTTCTGTACTCCAGTATCTATTATTTTGTATCGCTACATGACCATGTAAACAAAAGCATTCTTTAAAATAAGCGCGGGTCAACAGAGCAAACATAAACATGTTTGTTGTAGAGGAATCATGCATGAAAATTCTATGTGCTAAGTATACTAACTCTAGTAGTATAACAGAACTAACACACTATAACTCTGAAATACATGGTCTCACAATGTTCAACTCCTGTACAGCACAAAGACTTCGCGTCATCACACGATGAGGGAGGAAAGTGGAAAGGGGAACAGAGCCGGTTAGAAACAGGTCAGGCAAACACCCGTTAAGTGTGCCACGCGTCCTAATGAAGGATCTGTATTTGCAGTGGTGGCGTGGAGATGAACATAAACAGAATGCCGGGTGTCTATCTGTGATGCATGATTTAGCTATGCATAGCTACTTTAACAGCAAGGTTCTTCATTCTCGACTTTCAGCGGTTCATAAGAAAAATGTGCATAAAGGGATTCATGTTGAACAAATTTTAAATGCATTTTTCCAACATAATAAGGTGTATTGAGGCCGAACACTTCAGGGTGCTTTAGAGTAAATCAAGCGGTTCCCAAATGGGCTTCTGCCATTATTTGCGGGGGGTTTGTTGGGAAATAAAACCCATTGCATGTCACATACGGATCCCCGGCCCGTTATCGACTGGACAAACCAGAAATTAACAAATTCATTAGCAGGCATGAAAAGAGCATGCAAGCGTGGGTGTATGACTGCATGTCCCGGAAAATGAGAAAGCTAGCCCCTACCAGCACACCCTCCCCACCCCGTAGCGCCCAGGCTGATGCCATGGCTAATTAAAAAGCCACAACCTGTGCCGAAACAAATTCACTATGCGGTTGTCTGTGTTATTCCTTACTTGATTAATTCCAGCGTGTTTCAATAAAAGTGTCAAATGCTTGGTGCATTCGCCTCTTCACTCCAGCCCATTATAACGATTGGAATTCCAGCAATTTCACTAAAGTTGATTAATTGGCTTAGCACGGTCAATTTGAAACGTCCTACAGCTGCTCTTCTGACCGACAGCACTCACTGGATTTTTTCCCTGATAGACGCTTTCGTAAAAATTACTTTTTAATAATAAAAATTGCTCCTAATAAACTGTACGCCAAACCGGTCTTTATTTAATCACTGCATAAAAATCTGGAAAGCAAAATGACGAGCTCAAACATGGGAACAAAGAGGGAGAGAGGGGTCTCTGACAGGGAGTGTATTCCACAGCTTTAATTTACGCAAAGAGAAAATCTTCAAACAAATTTACTATCAAACCTTGTAGTGTCATCATTTGTACCCCTTAAGGGTATTTTTTCAATTCATCAGCATCATGGCTTGAGCCAATTGGTCCTGCCCTCTTTATCGTCTCGGTAGTGCAGAATTTTCTTTCCTTGGTATATGACAGTCTTTCCAAGTGTTACATTAATTTATTCCTCTGGTCAAAGCCTGGAGGAACAATGGCCGGTATTTTTTCTGCAAAGCCTTAAACTTTTACCAAACATTAATATGCAAATAATTATAAAAATATTTTATAAACATAATCCACATAAATAGGAAAACTAAGCAATATTTTGGAAGCCGTGGTCTTTTGGAGCTAAGGAGTCCAAACGTTTCATCCCCACCTGCGGAGGACATCTTCAGTGGCGCGGTTTGAGTCTTCCGGGCGAAGGTCCTGCCACGACTGAAATGCCAGCTGGAGGTGTTATATTTATATATGAGCTGCTCGAAGGGGAATATATACATATAAAAGAAGGCACTGCACATTTTATATATATATATATATATATATATATATATATGATTAGGTTTTTTTAATAGTGTTTAACGTTCGTTTTTACTAACCAGGACAGATGGTGATACTGATGACACATGAGAGGAAATTAAATATAGGGAAAGGATTATCTTTCAGGAAGGAAACGTTCCAGGCCTAAGTTTAGGGTATCTCTCCGGCATTTGCCATTTATTAAGACTGAGGAAAACCTGGACAAAAACACAGTCAGGGAAGATAGTCCTGGGGGTATTCGAACCACAAACCTCCCGCTCACAAGTCCTGGCCTTAACGACCTCGGCCACGCGTGGCGGTTATACATATATCTGCTTAATTTGGATATACATTAAGTGTTTATCAATCAAATAACCTTCGCTTTGAACGGGTTAAACCATGTAAAGCTACAGTGAAACCGTCCCCCCTTTACTTTACCTATACGAGAACTGTGGATTGCCGCCAAACAATATTTCATGCACAGTCCCAGTGTTGCGAAGTGCTTGGAGCTTCTCGGTGTCCAAATGCAGCGCTCTAGGTCGAGTACACTGTCCGTAATGTGCGACAATAATAGTATATTCCATTTTGTATCCTTGTGAATACAGTCATAGAAAATAATCCACCTACAGACACAGATATGTAAATACATTGGATTAAACTATGCAGAATATATCAGTTAAGGTGAGGGTACGTGTGTTCAGAATGTAGTATATATTTAACAACCACTGGTGAAATGTACTTATTTTAGTATTTTATGTCCCAAGTCCAAATTTTGTTATCATTAAATAAATACCTCTGAAATAATTTAGAAAATTTGGCGCCTATGTCGCCGCTTATGTAAATATTATAACTAATAAAATTTGCGCTGTCCACCGTCGGCTGGTATTGTGTATGAAACACCATTATTCATCGATTAGCTAAAACCATTATGTCAGTTTATACACTGAAATGATGTTAGGATGGTCAAACAAACATTGGACACTCTTTTCTTTTACAAATCAATCTGGTGTGAATTTAGCGCCAATACTGATAATAGCACTCCTGTCGATATACGTTGTTTGAGAAAACAATGGTATTAGTATTTATGTTGCTTGTTATCGGTACTATACAATTGTGTATTTCAAAATGAGAGGGGGATAGAAAGAGAGAGAAAGAGTATCGCCTTTAAGTCACTCCGGAATGGAGAAAAAGCGGGAATTTTTTCATTTTTTTTTTTATTAAAATGTAATATATAACTGCAGCTTTCAACTTATGCATAATTTGTGTGATTTGCTCAACATTAACCCATTTAACATGGCATTGAAATGAATGTTACGTGAGCATGGCACTTCTTAATGTCAGCTTTTACAATGTTAAACTGTCTCTGATAAAAAATATTCGACTTCGCACTACTGAGGTTTTATTAACCTTCTTTGGGAAGGTTGGGCATTGCCCAGTCTGTTAAAAACTTTAGTTCGGCGATATTTACTGTATATCTCACCAAATTCTTGTTTTTCCAGTGTGATTGTTGTTTACATACGCATTTGGTAAATTCAGTTAGTTAATTTGTAAAGGAAGGATGCTGGTAAGCCTAAAACAGCGGCCTCATTAGTGATGGAGATTCCAACCTCCCCTCTACACCAACTCAGGGAGGCCCAAATTCAGAAAATTTTAGCAGCTCTGCCAAGAAACTCAAAGAAATTGAAGAGCAATATAGTAATTCTTGGAAAGAACTAAACGATTGTGGTTTTAATAGTGTTGTTTAACGCCCGTTTTAACACTGAGACATCACAGGCGATGGACACTGATGATAAATGGATAAAGGATTTTTTTTTTTTAAGAAAAGAAACATTCCAGTCCTAAGTTTAGGGCACGTCCCCGGCATTTGTCATTTATGAGGATTGAGGAGTAATTAGGGAGGACGGTCCTGTTGGGAATCGAACCACAGGTCTCCCGCTCACTAATCCGCGCCGTAACGATCTCGGCCACCCGTGGTGGTAAATGATAATGGTGTGAATGAAGTAATTGATATGGAAATTTTATCTAAAATATTTCAAAAAATATATTATGTAAAAGTCGTGGGCAAAGTGGCTTGGAAATGCTGACAAAACACATCATACATAATGTGAAGTAGATTTCATATATCAAACATCATTAGTTATACATATGAAACTGTTCTAAATTTAGTACTTACAACCAGCACATGGAATCTAACGTAAATGTTGTTAAGAATACAATGAAAATAAAAAATGAAAAAGCTCCTATGAAAATTATAAAAATCGCGATTTGTCAGTTGCTATAGATGCTACATGGCAGAAGCATGTCTTTAAATGGGAATGTAAGATACTGGAAAACTGGCAGATGTTATTGTGTTTTAAAAACACTGTTTGTGTAAAAATGAGAGTAAACATCAACGTGAAACAAGCTGCATAGCAGACTATAATGGGCTTAGTGGAAGAATGTAAGTACAGTTGCAAAGTGCTGCTTACAATGTTATATATAGGATGAATTCGAACTACCGACAAACTTTCACAATTGTTCAGGGATGTTTTCTGAGTGTTTTGATATAAGGAACCCATGGTCTCCGGTGGGTCATTACCGGGTAATTTCATTGTTTTCGCTCTGTTTAATTCAACCATCTTTGTGTCTGTTTACTTTGTTTCCAAATAAAACATAATCTTTGACTGTTGTAGAGCAAATTTACATTACCGTCCGCCGCCAATTAACCACCTTCTGATATTTAATTGTTCATTTATTTATTTTTAAGGGTTTGATTACCAAACATTACAAAAAGACATAAAAACCCAAAATTACTCTGTTACACTGATTAAAGTAAATGTTCAAAATGTCCACCGCCATTATTCATGACAAAATTCATAACGATGTCTTAATGACTACGCATACACTCTAGCATCCCAGGAGATACGCACATCGTCAGCGACTGTTACAATGCTAGCAACCAGATCTATATTAGTTTCGACAGGAGTCACGAACACTAGGCTCTTCACGTGATCCCAGAAGAAAAGCCCATGGGTGCCAAATCTGGTGATCGAGCTGGCCATGGAACAGGACCACCACGACCAATCCATCTGTGCTCGAATTGTCCATCAAGACATTCCCACTGAAAACATGCACTACTACGCTCTACCACAGCACAGAAAGGTTGTGTTTTGTTTGGAAACAATCATATAGCAAGTAAACAAATACAAAATAATTGAGTTAAACAATATATATCCCTGAACAACTTGTGAAAGTTTGTCGGTAGAGTTCGGATTCACTCTGTTTATAAAGTGTTTAGAAGTTGGGAATTCTTAAGTATGCAAAGAAGTCATAGCAGCAAAATCATATGGGGATGATGTAAATATCAAGAAAAAATTTAGGACGCATTGGACACAATAGAAGAGGCACCAGAAACAGATGGTTACAAACAAATTATAAAAGATAGGTTAGAAGTTGGGTGATAGCGTGAACTTCTAAGAGAGGAAAAAGTTTACTTGCAGCTACCATGGATCGAATTCAAAATATTTATGAGCTAGTCATCAGGCAAAAAACAAATGTACAAGACATGAGGAAAGTTGTATAACATTTTTTTCAGCCAGCTGAGAATCCTCAGCATGGTTTGTGTCCCTCAATAAGTGTAACAAAAGGAAAGAAATGGAAGAAAAATATTACCATAAAAATGCTCTACCAGGTATAGCATTAGAAATTACAAAGCCAATGTTTCAGGATATGCCTGATAAAGATTTATTATAAAAGTGTTTCACGATTGAACCCAGAACCGTAACGAATGCGCCAATAATATTATATGGTCTACATGTCCTAAGACCGATTTTGCATACTTTGTCACACTTCATTTGGGAATAAGTTTTATGACAATATTTATTAATGCAAACATAATTAGAAGGTATGTGCTACAAAATATGGGTTTTAATACAATAAAGGCAGTGTTCAAATTGGGCAAAGAAAGGATTTGGGCCTCTAATAAAGCCTTTAGAGCAGAGGGCAAGAGGAAATTAGAGGTATGAAACAGGAATATACTGAGATTTTTTCTATAAGTTACAAATGTTTCATATATAATATACTTTTGCTGAGCTTCTAGAGGAGAGATTATTTTGAAACATTCAGGACATGTTTATTAGTGTGTTGTAAATATTTTATCACAGATTTTTTAAAATATTAGTTATTTCTAGACTTACACCAAAAAAACTTATTGAAAAATAAAGAACAAGTTACATGTTAATAAAAAAAAGTATATTTAATTAGAAAAACAAAGCTTTACAAAAACCCTGGGCTAAAAATTTGATTTCTGTAGTAAAAAAAAATCAGCTGGCACAGTTTCCTTAGCTAGTTTAAAATGTTTTAATTGGCAACTTTATGAAAGGAGATACTGAAACTGGCTAACGCCGTTGTCAATATATTTATGGCATCTCTTCTAAAAACTGTCTGTCCATCAGTTGTACTTCACATTGAGTGAAAGTTTATATAAATTGTTCCCGGTTTTCCGTGCTTAGGATATTTTCACCATTTGTGTCAGATGTATAAGTTGCAAGGGGTTGGACCGAAGGACCGGAGGGGCCACAAATCCTCACTAATAACTCTGTAATTCTGAAATGCTTTCAGTTCCTCTCAATGAAATATTCGCTGTTGCAAGTCTTGTTGAAAAAAGGTGAAATCAGCTCCCTGTCGTTTAATTCTCTAAACAAAGGGGAGGGGCAAAAATGTATTCATGTGTGCCATGGTTATTTTACATGGTTTTATTTTAAAACGTTGTAGAAATTGGAACAGAACTATAAGAAATACCTGTTCTAAAAGAGATGTATAACTGATTTATGCGGGAGTTCTCCAAACGATGTCATCTATTGTTTCTTTGTCGATCCTGGTGGTGTAGTGGTAACCATACTTGCCTAGTAAACCCAAGTTGCGGGTTAATTCCCGGCCAGGACCGATGGATTTTTTTGGGCGTAAAAATCCTAAGTATGGCTTCCTTCGGAAGGGAAGTAAAGCCGTGGGTCCGTGTCGTACATTTATGGCACGTAAAGGAACCTCAAGCCTGAAAGAAGAGGTCTCTGAGCAAAATTTGTCGGCCGTTTCACGCCCTGAGTTGGATGGGACGCTGATGGCCTGAGATGTTAAAGAGCGTCCATAAATAAACAAATAAAAAACTGTTTCTTCGGTGAGAACCCTACTCTGTTAGGTTTCTTAGACTGAACACTGCCCGTGGTCTGAAAGGGTACGGCCTGGAACTTTTATACCCAAGAATATTCCTTCAAATCTTTTTGAACTTGACGGCTGATTGAGTTAGGACTATGAATCATAAATAAGTGCTCATTATGTAGTAATAAGCATACACTGATCTTTAATTCACTTCGCGATTAACTACAAAACAAATCACATCATTTATAGTAGCTGAACTGAACTCAACTATCAGATCCACACGGATAGTCAGGAGCTGAGGTGAACTTATTCCAATCAACGGTCGGAAACACGTGTGCAAGCGCTCAATGGGAAAACACAGCAAGTGATTCATAGTCCATTGAACCATTCCATTGTTAGTAATTTTTAATATTTTAATTTTGTTATTTACTAGAACACCAAAAAATTAATACTGATGATTTTTTTTGAAAAACGTACTTAATAGAAAAAGCAAAAATTCACTAAAAACATAGGAAAAAGTAATAAATTTCAAATCATCAAAAGCGTTAATATAGCAAAGATGTTTTTCTTTCACGCTGATGCCAATCTAGCAAGTCAAAAGAAAACACCCAGGGAATACGCGTTTAGTACTGGGTGTGAAGGCAATTTGTAGGTCCCGCGCTGAGCGCCTACCAGTAAGCCGCGTTAAATCATCATGTTGTAATAATCAGCTCCCATCAATTATTTATGCACACACGCCATAATGCGTCGCTGGTATATGCACGGTTCATTTGTGGTATCACTCCACTGCACAGTCTCGCTCCATATCCTGCAGTTATCTGGGTTTTAACGCATCATATAGAAGACTTCACGCTAAGAGCGCTGGTCGTACAAAATGTAAAATGAACCATATACAGCTGAACCTAAAGAAAGTATTTAAAAAAGAAGTAACCATTATATTCATACAGGATTCATAAATTAAGTGTTACAAGCTAATAATAAAACTATACGCTGAGAGGCACCATTGGGGGCGGGGGGGCGGGGGGTTAGCAGCTTCAGAATGTTAAATGCAACGATGGAATCAACATATACCCCTGGGTTAAATTAAAGCAAACATCGCAGGCAAGAAAAATCTGGAATAATTTAAACATAATGTTTCATCAAATAGCCATAATTACTCGACTTGAACTACAGCGAGTGATGGACAGTTTTAGTTTTTTTAAGAGATGCCAAAAATGTATGAACAACGACAGTGACCATTTCAAACACCTCCTTTCATAAACTTGGTAAGTAAAACCTTTTAAACTAGTTGAGGAAACTATCATACCACTCTACGATACCCCGAGATGGCAACGAGCGCCGCGCCGCTTATAGGCAAAACCTTCAAGTTGGTTCATAGTTAATTGAATCGCTCTGTATTTGTAAGCTAAATGGTGGTAATGGAAAAGTGCAAGTTTTATGCCCAAATTCGAAAGGGTGCTAGGATAAAAGGATGTACGTTACAATAACAAATATATTGGCAAATAGGTGTAGCGTTTGAAAGTCTTTAGATGTATAGTTCCAAAGGCCGAAATGTGACATTTCCATAAAATTAAATATTCAGAATTTACAGAGGTTTGAAATAATGACTGCATTTTGTGAATCAGAGAAAGAAACATTGGAAATAAAAAATAACAACTATCAGTTTGTCACCGAACATCTTAAATACAATTTCGTAATTTTTATTATTTAGCGCATAGAATATATACAGTTAGGTATGACTTGTGTCAGCGTCGCTGTTCCTTAATCCAGATCCGAACTGGGTGTGTACTTCTCAATGATTGTATCTGATATCGGCTATCTGCGTAGTTAACATGATTGTTTAATGAGCAGTTGTTAAATGTGTAAGATGCAGATTCATTATTTAAAAGTTAACTATAATGAACATACACTTGTTCTTTACCAAATAATAATTACGAGGGCAAGTCAACAAAGAATGAGTGTTACTCTTTTTTTTTATCGCGCATAGCAAGGAAACATTGTTGAAACAATGTTGCATGATGAAAACGGATCAGTCCTAACTGGAGAACAAAAACGTTATTTCGCTTGCGCATGCGTCTGTACACAAGGAACGAGAAAAGTTCGCTAGTCGCTTACATACGAAATGCAGTTGATTGGTGAAGAGCAATGAGCTGTTTTGAAGTTTTGCTCTCGTCTGCAGTAACCCGACATGGAAGTGATGTTCTGTTACGATCCACAGCCCTTCGATGGTTCAAGGAATTTAAGGAGGAGCGTGTTTCAACAGCAAAGCTAGGCGGTCCAGGTGTTCCAGCAATAGCAGTAAACGAAACTATGATTAACACAGCTGGCGTCATTGTTCGTCAAGACCGACGACTTGCAGACATCTTGGATTCTGCACGATCACTTGAACATGAGACGCGTTTGTACGAGGTGGGTCTTAAGATTACCGACTCCTGAACAGAAGATGGTGCGAGAGGAACTGTGTAGGGAACTTTGAATGTGTCCCCCATCCTCCATACTGCCCAGTCTTAGTTCCCTGTGTCTTTTATCTCTTTCCCCGTCTGAAAAAGGAGTTAAGGGGGACACGTTTAGGTACTTCCGAGGCCGTCGTGAAAAAGGCTGAGGCGGTTTTGAAGATGTCAAAAGATGAGTTCAGCACGTGTTCCTGAACTGGCAGATGCGTTGGGGAAGTGCATTCAACTCAAAGGAGAATACGAGAAAAGACAACACCAATCTGAACCGAGTAGTGTATTCCATGCGTAAAAAACATTCTCATTACTTTTTGACTAGCTCTCGTGTGTAGAATTAATAAGGTGCGCAAATCGTTTTTTTATTCTGGTTTTCATATTACATTTTTATTAGTGATTTCTGAATGATGATCAAGAAAGTTTAAGCTTTATTTTTTTCTTCTTCTTCTCTTCAATTCCTACTTTATGTTCAGCTAAGAAAACATAACAACAATTCCGAATTATAATGTTTCCATACAAAAAAAAAATAGACTAAGGAGCTGGCGAGCGTAGCTTAGTTTTATAATTATCGTAAATGACAGATCTTTGAAAAGGGTATATTGTTTTTTCCAGCTTTACTATATGATACCTATTACTTAATAGTCAAGTAGGAGAAAGAGAGAAGAATATCGTGAAGAGATATGAGTGATATCTGCAAAATTACTATATAAAATAAACAAGTATCCAAGAACAATTTTACTGCACAAATATCACCTGGATGTATTAATTTTTCTGTATTCGTTTTCTTGACAGCGTTTTACCACATAAGAACAACCTTACCTGAAATAATAGTAATTATAATAATAATAATAATAATAATAATAATAATAATAATAATAATAATAATAATAATAATAATAATAATAATAATAATAATGGGGAAAGGATAATGAGATTTGTTGTGCTTTTAGGATGTTCCAGGGATGAAAAAGCATAACTTGGAACTTGCAAGGTCATTTAATAAAAATTATTCAGAGGAATTCATTCAGCATTAAAATAATATTGTCGTAACCTAAGCTAGGGTAAAAGCAGAACATTATCAGGGGTTTAAATTCGCAAGAGCTGGTAGTGACAACACAATTACCAACCACTACCATCCCGGAAACTTAAACTTTAGTGTCAACAATAAATATTTCGGAATGCTTATATTCAGTAATAATAATCATTAGGGTTCCGATGATATACACATGCTTAATATATGTTTAATCAATCAAAATATGAATAAACATCCATATTTATTCAATTATGGCATCCCTTTATTTATACATCCACTCGTAGAAAAATACAGGTAGTAGAGTCAATTTCGTTACATGCGCACTCTGAATTCGATCCCAAGAAATATCCAAGCCGTCCGTACTGGTTTATCTCCCATAGACTCAACAACACAGGGCGGTTTGAAGTAGAAGTAAACATGCGTTTAATACAGGTTGAATGCAGGAGATACTATCGACTTGCATCGGAAGTGTTCGGCGAGTGAGAGACATTTATGCAACTGTCGTGTATGAATTTCAAACGGTTGGAACAAGGGGCACTTAAACACGAAATGCTGTGAAAAGCAACCACAGGAAGTTGAAGTAAGAAGCAAGTAATGAGTTTGGGGTAACATTTTGTGAATAGCTGCACAGAAATTTTACTGTTGAGCAACATATTTCTTTCTGATAAGGCAATTTTTAGAACATTGTGAATGATAATATACATTTTGTGCATTATTAGGCACCCAAAAGCCCCAAATAGTATATAACTATACCTTTTCAGTGCCGTTAATTCCTAAATATTTTAGTTCGTTTTTGGTGACTTTAGGACCTTACTCGTTTGTTTGAACGCATGGTTACAAATGAGACAGGTTGTAGTTTTTGCAGCTATGAATTATTAGCACTCTTGGAAAATGTACCTCTCGATGCACGAGCAGGAATGTGGCATTGACAATATGGTGCACCAGCACACTTTGTAGGGGACGTGCTTGAATTGCTGCATGCTAAGAGATTTAAACCATACATTTTGTTGTGTCATGCAAGGAGATTAGTACCTAACGTACCTAACGTCAGGCAATTGTGTCATAAAAAATTCCTTTAGGTGACACTCCTGTTGAGGGTCTACAGAAATAAATCGCCTAGTTAGAGGTCTCTTGTGACAAATAGGGAATGATCGTGAATGTCAACAAAACTAAAACTAAGAAATGGAAATACCAGTGTAACTAAATAGAAAATGTTCCATAGTTTTATTATTTAGGTGTAGCTCTTAGTATGAATGGAAGATGAATTAAACACGTAGACTTGACGTCATATAAAGCTGGAGGTCGAATGTCAGAGGTTTTTTGTACGTTGTCACGGGTGCCTGATATTCCTGTAGCTATATGGAGAATCTGTACAGAGCCATGATAAGCACCGTCATGTTCTGGGGTTCTGAAATATGGCTCTGGTAGAAAATGAACCGACTGAACAAAGCCCAAAACAAGATTCTAAAGCGAGTTTTAGAAGTGGGAGAATATAACCAACTGAGGGGTTTTAAAGGAATTTAAGAGCTATAGAGACACTATTCAATGTAAAATTAGTACTGGTTACGCATAATAAAACTTTAAGGGTTTGTGTTACCAACATCAGATCAAAGATACTGAGCAGCGAAAATTAAAAGAGAGATTTAGAGAGAATTGGGATGGGATGGGTGTGCAAGAAGGGAGCAAGGAATGGTAATTATGTTTGGGGAAAAAAACACAAGGAAAATAACCAACAGGAAATACAGGCATAATACAGAGAAAAAATTGTTTAAGCAACGAACTCAAAATCAGATCTGGCCGAAAGATTATATATATTCTACTTGTTTTCAAAATAGATTCGATCTAGAATGGATTAGATTGGGGACTTGGAAAGAGACTAAAATAACAAATAAGGCTGGGCAGAGAATGTGTGTTTCCTGGGTAGACAGAAAATTGGCAGCACATTCTAATGGACTGCCCAGGTACCGAACAATGGAGACAGACTGCGCATGGAGCTAAGTTTGCTAAGTCGCATAGGGATAGGTTAGCATGTTGGGATTTGTTTCAGGAAGACAGCTCACAAAAGCTTGGTTCTCTTCTATGCAAAGTGCCTGGAATTAGAACCGATTTGTTGGAGTAGATGGGCTCTTTGAGTCTGAATATGGCTGCATGTTTAAGAATTTGTACATAGGCGATCATAATTGTAGATGCATATGATGGAAGGGCAAATTATTTTTTCTATAATTAACAGTAATTTGCATGTACATTTAAAAGACGCGTGCAGACGATGTTGAACAAATGTGTTTGTAAGAATGAGCAATAAAAACACACCACTACCACTATTCTCCCGTAATTTCATCACTTTCTCCACTACACTTGCCACGCCTAGTACTTCTAAATCCAGGAACGTAATTCCTTTTGAGTTAGGAAGGTTGGCAACGCCTTGTTACGGCGAGGTTATTAACTATGACTGTAATATCTCTTCTCATACAAGAGAACCTATCTCCAGGTGGAGAGGGTAGTAATGGAATATATGTCGGAAACATGTAGCGAATAATATGTGGAGACGAGAGAGTACGCAAGAGGGAAATGGCCGAAAAGCAAGGACGCCAGGCCTAATTGTCAATTTTGCAATTACGTTACCGCGTGTACGTACATTCATTGTTCTACTGGCCAATTACCTGTTCCCGAGCAGGTCAGGGAAGGGCGGTTTTGCAATAATTAAGTCTGGCCGCTGCCCAGGGAGAAAGCCCTGTAATAAATAGCAAGGGATAGCAATGACGATCACTGATTGCAACCTCACGCCTCGTGAACTGCACACAACGACAAGGCGGGCGTATGTAACACAAGGAGACCTGTATTGTTGTAAATTTACGTTCATATGAGTAACAGTGCCAGGGTATCCATACAGTGTCCCTAATTTGAAGTGCGTAGTAATATAAATCAATGTGATGAAGAGTAGCTACAGAAGAGGGGGGACTAACAGCTTCTACATATTTTTATTTTTTCCAAAGATCCAGAGAGACAGTTAACAAACACTTTAGAAATTCAAATTGAGCGTCATTTTAATTATTTCGATCACGAGGCTTTTAAGACTATCAGCGAATATTTCATGTGTTCGTCACCGGATTCACGGTAGCTTGCGGATCGGCAGGTAGAGCAGTGACTTCCGGCGAAGAGAATGTAATATTCGCGCATCTGATACAAGTACTCGCAATTACAATGAAAATAAGCAAGCACCTTATGACATGAAATGTTGGAAATATTTTCTACTACACTCATAGGTCACTTGTCCACGAATTGCAAGCAGGTGATTCTCATACTCCAATTTCGGTATTTAATGTTAACGAGTTTTTAAGTTAGAGTAATTCATCTACGCTGAATTTTCTTTACGGATGGAGCGTGTGGCCATGTTTCGACGCAAAATAACTGGTAATGGAGTAAGTACCCGATTTTATACACGAAATTTCCTTGCATTACGAGAAAATATATGTATAGTGCGGAGAAAATGCATACAAAGTAACAGATGAGAGTACCATAAATGCAGAAAGACAGAGGAATAACACGCATTACTTTCTGATATTAAATGCCGATCTGGAGAGTGCCAGCATAAACTGATGCGAGTGAATGACAAATTTCTATAAAAGATGCCAGAAAACCTGAGTGTAACAGAATAAGATACCTGCTTATTGTAATTGTGAATGCGAGAGCTCTGAATCAGATGCGTGGATATTACATCCGCTTCCCCAAAAGTTACCACTCTCACTGCCGACCCGTCAGCTGCTGTGAAACGGACGACAAAACCATGAAATAGCCACTATTTTGTTTAAAACGCTGAAGATGCAAGAAAGATGTTATCAATTGAGAGGATATTTTTATATGCTTATTTCAGTGTTTCAGAATAAAGGGAGTTTTATTTGATTTGATAGCGGTGAGTATACAATGGGTTTTGTCGATCTCCCGCACTTCAGCCTATAAGGCTTATTGTGCACCCCATTGGAAGAAACGCTTTTACTGTTTCCCTTAACAAGTTGCAGTATTTTGGTTCCAATTTGAGCGTCCGCTCCAAGGTCTTCCCTGGTTTTAGAAAGAGTAAATCTCTTCCTTACCAGGAACGGGCACTCAAACAGGATTATAAATATGGAATGTTATTGCAAATATAAATGTATATTTGAGGCATTAAGGATATTTAATTACTAACAGTAGTTCCATTTCGGCTCTTTGATTACTAAGGAGAACTTAGTTACCTTGACTAGCCCATCGCTTCTAAAGTTATCTTATAGGGAACTAAGATGTTATATGGATGTGAAACAATCGGCAATTTTGTTCACGGATTTCCTCTTTTTTCTGGTATGGAGTTCTTTAACGTGCAGTAAATCTACTACATGCGACCTATGACTTAAAGTCCCTCCTGAAGGGCTAGAGCTCGAGGTTTTTCGTCCTTAAAAGTATATCAATCTTGGCCAATTTTAACCTGCGAATATTGGCATGCATATTTTGGAGTTCTCCCTCTCTCCTTTTACAGAATGGAATAAAAATAATAGAATGTATTGTCAACCATAGTGCGCGAGCGCAATTATTCATCTAATGTCCTTGGCAGGCATATACGAGGTTCGCCCAGAAAGTAACGCCTCACTTTTTCTCCCTCAGTCGACAACAATGTTGCGAATGCGAAACGTTAGATATGAATTATTTGAAGTTTTCTGAGTGCGCGCGTTTTCGTTTCCTTCGACAGATAGCGTAGCTGCAGCAATGTTTCAAAATGACGTCTGTAAGTGATGTACGTTACAAGCAGCGTGTCGTCATTGAATTTCTCACTGCGGAGAAAGAAACTGTGGGGAATATTTACAATCGTTTGTGTGAAATCTGAGCATCTGCAGTCGACCGTTGGTCTCTGGGAACAGATGGTGTGCCATCAGGAGACGGTTGGGCGGAGCTCTAAGATTTGCTGCGGGCGGGGGTCACACCTGATATGTTGCCGCGTGCTGATGTTCTCATTCGCGAGGATGGAATCCGCAGTTGACGCTGAAGCTGTCAATCAACAAAGGAAGTGTGGATGAAATTATCCGCGCTCTTGATTACTCAAAAGTGTGTGCAAGATGGGCTCCCGCTGCCTTACGGTGAAACACAAATTTCACAGAAAAAAAAGCGTTTCTTTTGAGTTGTTTGCAACGTTTTGAAGCTGAAGGAGGGGCCTTATTGTCCTCTTGTGACAGGAGATGAAACTGGGTACATCATTTTCAGCCCGAAACAAAACGACATCATCCTCGCTCTTAATAGAAGAAAAAATCAAAGCAACTGCTTCCGCCGGTAAGGTCATGATCACTGTGTTTTGGGACTGTGAGGGGGTGATTCTCATTGATGTGATGCCAAGAGGCAGTTCCATTAATTCAAAATCATACGCCAACACATTAGCCAAACTCAAGAAGCACTTCCAGCGACTTCGGTGCCATAACAACCCAGGAGACTCTTTGATTCAACACGATAACGCTCGGCCTCGAACAAGTTTGAGGACTTCTGAACACATCACGAAACAGTGTTGGACAGTGTTACCCCATCCACCCTACAGCCCTGATCTAGCTCCCTCGGACTTCTACTTGTTTGGGCCATTAAAGGGTGTCATTTGTGGAAGACATTTTGAGGACGACGAGAAGGTGATTTGCGCAGTGAGGAAATGGCTCCGTGAACAGAACAAGGATTGGACCGACAGGACATACACGCTCTTGTGTCTCGCTAGGTGAGGGCCTTAGTACTGGAAGGAGATTGCGTGGTGTGGAGATAAAACATTACTCTTTCATGTGTGTAATTCTCATTGTGTGGAATAAATAATTGTTGCAGAAAAAATGTGGGGCATTACTTTCTGGGCAACCCTCGTAAGAATGCAAAATGGCGATCTTCTTAGCATTTAAGTACTGAAGTGGTGAGTGAAGAAGGCTTTAGACTGTTCGTTAAAACGTTTGGAGAACTAGATCAACAAAATTCCCAAGTACAAAAACAATCAAAAATGACTGACAGGTGCACTTGGATATGCATGTAGTTAAGGCGCGCTAAATTTTACTTCTGCACCTATAACAATTTTAGAGATACTGCATCTTTTTTTAACACTCCCATGAGTATTTATATCAGATGAAAGAAGGCATTTTAGGAGTAGAAAGGAATATGGAGGATAGAGAACGGAAAAAGCTCAATTTCCAGCAGTTAAGGGGACATGTTTCAATGAACGTATGCCCTCCAATAGTACCTGAAGTTCTGTTTATTGCATTGGATTGAGTTGTTTGATATGGAGAAGAACACTGCGGTATTTCATCTTACTATACGGCTGGATGTTTAAGCATAGGCCTCCATTTAAACCGTCACGGGTGACCGAGGTCGTTAAGGCGCGGACTCGTGAGCGGGAGGTTTGGGGTTTGAATCCCGCCAGGAACGTCCTCCATGACTGAGGTTTTTCCCAGGTTTTCCTCAGTCTTCATTACTGGCAAATGCCGGGGAGATGCCCTAAACTCAGGCCTGGAACGTTTCCTTCCTTAAAAAAAAAAGCCTTTTCCAATATATCATATTTCATGTATCAACAGTGTTCACCACCTGTTGTGCCTCAGTAGTAAAAACGGGCATTAAACACCATTCAAAAAAATAAGCCTCCAATGGGGCACTTCCGGGAGGTAAGGATGAGGTGAGGGACACACCGGGCAGCCAGGATCCAAGGGAGTTGATGCATTGATGTATATGAGTCCCTAACATGTGTCGAGATACACCCTAACGTCGGTGTAGCGGAACCAACCGCTGTGAAATGGGAGAACGAAAATTTCATAAAAATTAAATATCTATCCCAGCTTACGCCTAAATCCCAGTCAGGATGACTGACCCCAAGGGATTTAAACCTCGGGTGATAAAGCTTGGGATTAGTGTTTGCGAGATCCCGGGTTCAGTTATTTTTGTATTCCTCTGGTCACTTAAGCAAATAAATCTCTTGTTTTCACGAATTTTCCTCTTTCCCTTGTTACAGAATCCAAAGTGACAGAGTGAAGCTGGACTGGTACTTTGTGATTTTGACTTGCGCTTTGGAAAGAGGGACTCAAAACTACTTTTAGGGGGTCCTCCACCGCACAGTCCCCGCCCATGGATATTGTCCGCTCGATGTCTCCCTCACTTCATCCCTTCCTCCAATTGCGGCGCACACACAAACGGCCTGTCATGAGCGAATTATCCCCCTTGATCCGTATGCTTAAGTACACCTTCTTTTTAAAATGTCTACACTGACAGGAGGTTCATTTTTTGAATATATATATATATATATATGCATTGTCACCCCATATATATACATGGTGTGACAATGCATCTATAACCAACAACCAAAAGAACTTGTAAAAATTCATTTTAAGTACTTTAATCTCTAAAATTAAAAATAATTTACAACATAAATTACTAAGATTAAATACGGTTTCAATTTTATTATTTTCAAATGTATAATCCCGCTATTTCTATTACTAAGCGAATTATTTCACCAAGTACTAAAACTTTCGTAATACAAGAAGCCTCCAGAGTCAATTCCAGGGTTGTTTCCAAGCTCAATCGAAAATTGTTCCGCACTGCGAATGACTAACACAATAAAAATGATAGAACGGGAAAACAATTTACGTTATTAAAGGTGATGCCAACTCGTTGATAAAAATTGTCAGGCAATCCTTTCATTTGCATGGCTAACACTTTGGTAATTACCAATTACTATAATTATAATTAAAAGCTTTCAGTCGCGCTTCTCAATTAAGTCAGCCATTGTTACAAAATTCGTTTATTTCCTATGCTGTTAAAAAGTTCATTAAAATGCACAAAAAACAATTTATTACTTATATAATTTACAATTACATAATTATTAATATTACATAAACGATTCATGAATAACACGATTTAACTGATAAAATAGATTGCTATTGATGTTCATAATGTAAAAAAAGGTTTGGTATACTACCTGGATATATGTATTAACTAAATATTATTTTTAAATTGAGACAAATAAAAATGTTGCATTTCCTGACACATTATTTTTAAATTACACCATTGCATATAAAATAAAATAAAAAAGCTATGACATTTTAGAACAATTCATGAATATTTCCTGATGGTAAAAATTATTTTCTGATTTTTGTGCATCTTCTAATCCCTTTGCGGTGCAGTTTTCAAAATTTTGGGGGAAAATGCAGATTTGTACTCAAAAACATATTAGAAACAAACTATCTGCATAATTTGCATTTGAATGGAGTATTACATTAGAAAAAAAGCACTCTTACTTTGTAACATTTGTTGTAATTTTCAATATAAATGGAATTTGACATAATTGTTCTTGATCTATTAAATATGTCTTGTAAATATTTATTAATCTATGTCTCATGAACCTATGGTGAAAATATCAAATTAATTTGTGATATTTAGGACCGCAAGGAGCAATTTGAATTCCCACGTGTGCAAGAAAAAAGGTTTTGAGAAAAAAAGACTAAATATTCAAGATATCTTTACTCTAGCGTAGGGTTATGTAACCGTCACGTAACAGGCCTTTACAGTCAAAGTACGGCAAAATAACTTCGCTTTTTGCTTTTAAAAGAAATTAGCTTTATTATTATTATTATTATTATTATTATTATTATTATTATTATTATTATTATTATTATTATTATTTGGTACTACAGCCCAAGGTTAGCTTTGACCTCTGCTTCTTCTACCTCCGTCTTACGACTTCGTTGATACCGCTGTTGGTATTGCAGGTGGGCATGTGATCAGCATACCGGCACCCTGAAGGTCGCCTAGCAGAACGCCACCTCTCCATCAGGCAGTTCCCCAATTATCCTCACGAGGCTGGGTAGACCCGTTTCAGACCTCCCTAACTTACAGAAATTCCAAGCAGATACGGAGAATCGAACCCTGGCCTCCTGACCAGCAGTCAGCAACTCTAAATATTAGATCGAGGAGGTGGTCACTAATTTACATAAAAAAACATTTTTGTTTATATTTTTCACAGATCGTTCTCTTTAGAGCCTATATAGACATTTTCAAAGTATTTCAACTATAATTTTTTTTCAAGTACTATAAGTATATTTGAGATATTAAATAAATCAGTGAAATTTTCATACAAAATGACTATGCATTACAAAATAATCAGCTTAAATTTCTTTCGCGAGATTTATGAGTGTGAATGTATTTCCTCAAAGTTTTGTTTTCACTTTTCATATTTGTCCATGCTAATACATACACATAGGGTGCCAAAAAATGTATAATTTCACAGTAGATATCTATTTAATATATTTCAAAGTTGGATCCAAAAACACAGTAATGTGTAGTATGATGTTCGGAAAACAGATGTGACTCACATACATTATGATAAGTGTTGCTACGTGACAGGTAAATTAACAATGAACAGATGAAGCCAAGATTATCGTATGATGTTCTGTAAACAGATGTGACTCACATTACGTTATGCTAGCGTTGCTACAACAAAATGGAGCCAAGGTTATCGTTTGAACAGCGGAAAGCAATTTTGAATAGGTATTTGGAAACAGAGAATGTTGTTGAAGTTCCAAGGCAATGGGAGACATGTGTACAGAACAGAACCGCCAACGCGAGTAACAGTTGCACGCATTCGAGACAAATTTGAGACTCATGGTACTGTATGCGATGTTCACAAGTGAAGATCTTGGAGATCTCGCACAGCAACAAGCCCCGCGTCCTCGGCTATGGTTTTGGAACGTTTTGAGTACTAACCGCAGAAATCTGCAAAGCAATGTGCACGTGAGACTGGGATTAGCAGAACCAGCGTATGTCGTATTATTAAAACAGCAAAGTTGAAAGTTTTCATCCCAAGACTTTTGCGTGCATTAAATGAAGATGACCCAGATCGGAGAATGCAGTACTGCGAGTGGTTTCGGAACATGGTGCAAGAGGATGAGGCCTTCGTAGGGAAAGTTGTTTGGTGCGATAAGGCACAATTTAAGTTGAACGGAACTGTTGACCGGCATAGCTATGTCTACTGGTGTGCAAACAATCCACATGTAATTTTGGAAAAGGCCGTTAACATACCTGGAATTAATGTTTGGTGTGGGTTGACATCTAGGGGTCTACGAGTAATTGGACCATTCTTTTTTGAAGGAACAGTAACTGGCCCAGTGTACCTGAACATGATACGCATATCCGTCTTATCCTCCACTTATACACTCTATGGAAATGAGGATGGTGCACCACCACATTATCACCGAGGTGTACGTGCGTACCTTGATGACAATCTTCCAAGGCACTGGATAGGAGGAAGAGGTCCGATTGAGTTTCCACCGCGTTCTCCGGGTCTAGCTCCGTTGGACTTCTATCTATGGGGAACTCTTAAGGATTTTGTATACCGTAGAAAACCATCTACACTGGCAGCACTTCGGGAAGAAATTGAAACGGCATGTTCTGAATCGCTGAGGACACTTTCCCAAACGTTGCTCAATCAGTAGTTCAACGTACTCAGAAGTGTATCGACGCCGATGGTGAGCATTTTCAGCTTGTAACTGTAAAAGTCTAAGATGATTAGTGGTCATCATTTTCTGTTTGTGTGAATTCAGTTTTGTTATGTTAACACAGTTTTTACTTTGCTTGAAGTGTGTATACATTTTTGGCACCCTCTGTATAGCGTCATTACTTGCATTTGTTTTATTTGTTATTTTTAATGTAAAAATAATTTTTAGTACGCAAATGCTAATTAGCTTAAAATTGTAAAAGGCTCATTTGGGTTTTAAGATTGTTATGTCCATAAACAAAAAAGTAAAGTAATCTGTGTTTTCAAAGTAAATAAGAAATTACTAATTCTTTTAAATTAAATAAAAGGAATTCATATTTATCTTTTAGTTAATTTAGATTATTAATCAATATGAAGTTTATTTTATAAAATAAAATTACTAATTTACGTTTTTATATTTGAGCATAAATACATCAAAAGTCAATATGTTGACCATTAAAATGTTTTATTACCATATATTAAATATTAATTTTACTTGAAAAAAATCTTACAAATAAAGATTGAATCATAACAAGGATTGGAATATATGTAACAGATATTACTTTTGCTTTTGCCTGCTCAGTGGTTGAGCAGACGGACCAAGGAAACATATTTCCTGTTTATGGCACAACTTGAACATGAACTAAAAGTGGCACTGTGAAATCAGAGTCGGCGAATGCTTCCGATTCCAGTCTGTCGCTCCCCACCTCCCAAGGATGCGCATGAGCAGAATTATGGTAACAGCAAGATGGTGCGCCGTCACTGTTTGCAAGACACAAACGTGAATTACAGAACGATAAGTTCTGAGATACGATGGTAAGTAGGTTTGAGACGGGATATAACCGCCACGGGTGGCCGAGGTCGTTAAGGCACGAACTCGTGAGCGGGAGGTCTGCGGTTCGAATCCCGCCAGGACCGTCCTCCCTGACTGGGGTTTTTTCCAGGTTTTCCTCAGTCTTCATAACTGGCAAATGCCGGGGAGGTGCCTAAACTTAGGCCTGGAACGCTTCCTTCCTTAAAAAAAAATATCCTTTCCCAATTTATCATTTCATCTCATGTATCATCAGTGTCCATCGCCTGTGGTGCCTCAGTAGTAAAAACGGGCGTTAAACACTACTCAAAAAAAAAGAGACGGGATATAGAACTTCAACAAATACGAGCACTGATCTCAAATACATTTTTATTTTTCCACTTATAAATGGAGACACTTGTCTCATCGTTTCACAAACTCCGGATACAGCAGCATAAAATTCTCTAGAATACTCGAGGACTTCCCATTTGGAATTTCGCAACGTCTCGTTTATCTTGTTGGAAGCATGAGGACATGCGTTTTCATGAGAACAATATGGTTTTAATAAGGGATAATAGTCGCTTCAGTTGAAGTCCTTACGGGGTTTTCTGAGGATGTTACAGTAGCAGTTGGCATATACGATTTGTCCTTGAGACTGAAATGCAGCAAACGGTATGCCATCCGGACTCCAGTAGACGATGAGCAACACTTCGCGGCAGATGGTGTCACTTTAAGGTTTTCTCGGGAGGCGATGCAGGATGTTTCCACTGCATTGACGCACCCTTTGTCTCGGGTTGTTAATGGTGAACCCAAGACTCATCATCTGAGACAATTTGAACAAGCATAGCGTGTCCTTCATCGTTATAGCGATTGAGATGAGGTAATGCCAAACCCATTCTTTCCATTTTGTTTTGTGGGGCCAGTATCGTGCACAGACTTTGTGAAAACCTACTCTATCATGCACCATGAGTCAGACCGTGTTGTGTGAGCAACCAACCAATAGCAGCGACTAAAGTGGCTATAGTTAACCTTCTGTCTGCTCGGATGGAGTCTTCAATTCGTTGCAAATTTACCTCTATGGCAATTAATTTTGGCTGATAGGAAGCAGGTGTTCAGAGAACGTCTTTACTCTGTGGTATAAAGCTTGTCATGATTGGCACTTCTCCCTGTAGATTTTTTAATGGTGTTTAATGCCAGTGTTTGCTACAGAGGCACCACAGGCGGTGACACTGAGGATACATGAAATGAAAGGATTTATTTTAAGGAAGGAAACGCTCCAGGTTTAAGTTTAGGTTACCTCCCCGGCATTTCCCATTTATGAGGACTGAAAAAAACAACCTGGAAAAAATCTCAGCAAGGGAGCACGGTCCTGGTGGGATTCGAACCCAACACTCCCGCTCACTAGTGCGCGACTTAATGACCTCGGCCACCGTGGCCGTAGATGTGAAGTATTTCTTTAAGAAAATTCTATGATTCCATACCCTTTGCCCCCCCCCCTCAACAACACAACGGAGCGTTGGTAGAAGATTGTATGCTAACTTAAAAGCACCGCCATCTTACAACTGCTGTTTTGCTATTGTAAACATTGACTGTTTGAATCTAATTGTCACCGGACTAATGCTACCATCTAGTGGCAATAGCCTCAGGTGCCTCATTCATACATGTAGTACCCCATGTCAATTCGTAAGTTACTTAGCTACCGAGCCTTGTAGATGGATAGGACGCACTGGACTTGTTACATGGCTACCCTGCTTACCTGACATTAAATCTCCTGATGTCTTTTAATGGAAATATGTGAAACAAAAGTCATGTTCTGTAAACGAATTAGTAAGTGTCCAGATGCTAACATAACCTCAATAAAATGATGAATAGAAAAGGTTTACGACATTATTATTTATTTTTATCTACTATATTTGTCTCGTTTCAAATATTACAAAATGTCTAAAGAAAAACATTTAATAAAATTTGTTTAATTTTGTTTGGTCCATCAAATCATCTCAAAGTTTTACTATTGTTCTATTTAAAATCCTCAGAACTTCATAAAACAATCATAAAGGCCTCTTCCTAAAACAAATTTAGTAAAAATCATTTAGTTACATTGATTTATTTAACTACGCGCATAAACCTAATTTGCTTACATGTACACAGAATATATCTGTTCGATTTTGTTGGCCTCTATCAGTCTAGAAAACAAAGGCTGGGCTTCAGCGCTAAACTGGAACAGTCAAACATTTCCTATGCCGTTTCTTCGTATTTTTGTCTCAGAATTCTCCACAGAACCTTAGAGTTTCTTTAGATGATGGATGAACCAAATCAGTTTTTTTTTTCCCCCTTTATGACGAAGCTAACATATTCTTTTCAGGGTACATTTCATCTCTTGGTCTCATTTTACATTCTCTCTGCTCTAGTTTTACCTTCCCAAAAGGGTCCTAGTACACAATCTATCTTTCTATCCGCTTACAGTAGATACAGATATGTTTACGTTTCCTTTGATCTTATTCCTCTTTCGCGAAACAGAATGTAAGATGCCGGCCAGTCTTCTGCATTATACATTCCATTACCGGCAAAGGCGGACGTATGATCGATTGCGATTATTAAAACAAAAACAAAACAAAAAAACTTTAATTGTAAAGTGTTACGGATACCATTATACATATATATAAAAGATGGTATCCGTAACACTTTCTCAGTAATCAGGCATATTGTCGATTTTTAAATCAGTTGCTGAATTTCCCAACCCTTACAGTGTAATGTGGGTTGCCTATTCCGAAAAATTATACCGCGATTCTGGGACATTATGTATAGTACAACTTGGTGCGTGTATTTTAAAAACCGTAGTAATCATTGTACAGTACTATTAATATAAATTAAAAACTTAAAAATGTCTCTCAATGTATTGCTGGGAAAATATCTGACCCGTGACAGAAAAGCCTTTGGACCACACTAAATTATTTGGACCACAATATTATAAATTATTGATATATTACTTGTATATTTCCCTCGTATATTTACTTGAAGTACTTAAGCTCATTATTAATGTAGAACAAGTCAACTATAGCACAATTATTTTCAAACACGGCCTGCCAACTCGCGATTGACACGTGAACCAAAGACACAAGGAAACAGTAAAGAAATGTCTTTTCTTAGTCCCGTAATGAATTGTCGAGTTTTGCCCTCCTGCGGACGTTCTCTTTGGTGCTGAAGCGACCTTGCACTGGGCTTGCTTTGTTGTTCTTGGGATGCAAACCTCGGCAGTATTCTTATGATTGAAAACATAGTCAAATAGGTCGAGGGAGGCCTGAGTTTAATCTTGCTATTCCTCGCTCACATACCACTTATTCGCTTATAAACCTACTTTTTCAGATTTTAATAAATGTAACAAAGTATTCCTAGTGAGAGTCGGTAAAAATTGCAGCAGGAATGCCCGCTGGACCACTCTAATGTAATCATTATCACGTCTAAAGTGCACACATCTCAAAGTGTCACACCAGATTTTATTTTTGATATGCATATATCAATTTGGACATACAAGACGTAATGGATAAGCTATTGTCATACAGTAAGGTATATCCAAAACAATTGCACGCAGATAACTTTCCTATAAAACGGTTGCAAAAGAACACTACTGTAGCTAGTATAGCAGCAAACTGACGAGGCCCAGTGTTAAGTATGCATCCGTGCAAACAATGCGAGCAAAGGTTTTGTACATGTGCAGGTTGTGAAATACCACTTAGCGTTACCGGTTTTAATGCCGGTGAAGAACACAACAATAGAGCGGAGCTGCAAATGCAACTTATTTTCAGGCAAAGGTTTCCATAGCTATACCACTAGATAAATGTAAAAATGTATTCTTGCAGAGAAGTGGTAAGGCGGTTAGCAAGAAAATACTCTGGCAATCGCGTTCCAGAAGAGAAAGGACATCTGAAAAGAAGTATTCCGAACAGATGTGTTCTTAAGGAAGAAAAATTAATTGAGATATATAAATGTCTTTTATAACACAGGCTAGAGTTTATAATTATTATCCTGTAAAAATGCACATAATTGTATGCTTTCAGTAAAAATATAAATACTAAGTTTATGCGTAACGACTTTATCTCCGTTTTTGCAGCTGCAGTGGCACAGTAAGCAGCCGCGATCAGTCGGCCCGTAACTCAAATAATCTCACTGTAAATTTACTGTTTCTTCTTTTTTGGGAGGGGCATGACAATGACTAAACATTTTATCAGACTGCAGAAGTAGTTGTCACTGACATCGTAGGACTGTTATAAACAATGTGCATGCTGTGGAAACTAAAATATTATGGGTATTTATAGGCCCGTAATCCGAAATAGTAGCTAGTCATAAAAATTGATAGCTACAGGCAATATAAAAACGTATATATTACATCCTTTAATCTTGAAATGAATTTTCCTAACAACAATTTGCACAAAATTCTATCTGCAATTATTAGGTAGGGATTTTACATAACATTTTAAAGTGGGAGTGACTGGGAGAGAGAAGGTGATACGTAAAATGTAATCTGCACAGAATTTAGACATTCTCTTCGTTATATAAATTGATATATTTTTAATTATTTTAAATACATAATTATTTACACTTTCAAATTTTCAATTGAAAGCTCTTTTTAATTGCACTATTTAGATTCCTAAAGCAGCTTCGATCTTTCATTACTTTACATATTTTAATATTTTCAAATGTATTTTAAAATGCTATGAAGTTTATTGAGAATTCGTGAACAAATGTTGAAACTAATGCATTATTTGATACACGAATGCATACCTAACAATGATATAATATTTTGTTCATTACATTGGTGTGAAAAAGCACACGTTTGTTTGAAGAAGCAGGTAATGTTTCTAACATGTTGTATTTCATTATTTAATTTTATTATTCATTTATGAAACAAAGCATATTGGGGTTGCTATACTTAAAACACTTTTTATGGTTTTAATCAACAATTTGTGTTAAAGTAAATGTATGTGTCATGTATAAAACAGGTGTGTTGATTTTATTAATGTGATAATGTTAAACATTTGCAATTACAACAAAAATATGTGAGAGCGAACGAAAAGAGAAGAAAGACTATGGCACCCATTCAGTTGGTGTCACGCGGGTTGTATTTGCTTATTTAGAGAGCGGGCGTTTGGAGACGGGTGGGGGGTATATTTAATTGTTTACAATTAATTGATAATGGTGGCGGCAACGCAGCTCGGTGATTGTATTGGGATTCACATAAAGCAGCAGAACTGCAGCTGCGCACGCAGGGCTGCGCCCTCGGGCAGAAATCCGCAAAGCACGGCTGGAAAGTTAGAAGCAAAGCGGAACACAGCGAAGCGTTACAGAACAGTAATTGTCTTGAGCACGGAAGACCCCCGGGCCTGATGCAGCCATCTGACTATTGCAATGTCCAAGTCAAAGGGCTCACACAGTTCGCTAGCCTTTCGCTCACCCTGTTCTTGTTCAGTCAACGCACACGGTATAGACAAACCTGCAGCTCAACACCATCCAGAAACTACCGGAAGTGGACACAAACGTGTTTGTTTACTTCTTTATTTGAAAAACTGGGTACAGATTTGGGTTAAAAGGGAGTTATTTCAGTCTTGCTTGTACTATTTTGGAGTTTATGACCTCTTTATATGATCGGCTTATTGGCCCGATGCACATGGGAGGGCATTCTTCTAGACAGATTGTCAATCAAAACTATAACCACAAAGATTTGAAACAACCAATAGATATAAAGGAACGCACTTACATTTAAACACTTACAAAAGTATTCTATAGGGTTAACGCATTTTAGAAGAATGCCTCAATCTTATTCCCTTAAGAAGTCGTTGAATTTGAGTGAAAATTGACCAAAAATTGCATTTTTTATTTTACAAATTTTATCAAATTTCCCATGCATTAATCTACAAGTAATTGTTTTCAAATGTACTGCATTATCTTTAAGATATGCATACTTTTCTACTATTTCAATTTCAATTTTAAATATGCCGTACCTTTCAATATAGTAGAGTATACCTATAGTAATGGTTTATATGAAATTCAGACCGTAGCTTGAGAAATTCAAATTAAAAATTAATCCCTAAATTAAAGTCTTTTAGTAATTCTTGAGTTATGTAACTATTCGAGAAAGACAAAAAGCAATATTTAAAAATAATTCATTTCTTTGAAGCTGTACTTATGGCCCACCGGGATTTTACTCGTTTTAACCTTTTATTTTGAATTAATTTGACAGTTTAGTTGGGTTCAAGCGTTTTATTTATTTTGTTTTTATTAAATTAGTTATCGCTAAAATATAAATATAATATATGTTACAAACTTAATCGTAATATTTTATGTATTATAGTTTGTGATGTAGATATCTTGTATATATGTATATATATTACAGTACAATTAGCCTGTAAATTATATGTCAACTAAAAAAAAAGCTCTTAGGTGTTTTATTGCGGTAGCTTAGAAAGGCAAGGTCATAAAACTCTATTGGAAGGGGGAAACCTGAGGATCAAGTGCTAGGCTACTTTTTAAAATGCCTGATGATGGAGGGTTAATAAACTGAAGGATTTTAAGCTCGATAAGGTCTCTGAACCAGACAGAGTTGCACCGTTAGCTCTTTAAACCAGCCAATGCTGGTAAATGTGTTAAAACTTTCAAGAAATAGTGAATGGAACATGGGGCAGGTGAAATTAAACCAGCCAATAGAAAATGTATGTTTGAACTTTTAAAAATAGACGCTAAAATTGCGCGTGCTTTCGTGTCTCCGTTGGCGTCATTAATATAATGATCACTTGATTTGAATTTAATATATAAGGGAGAGTTGCTCCGGAGGGGCAGGTTGTTCAGTTCTCATTTTCTCGTTGTTCAGTACCCGGTTTTGATGTCCTACACGTACACAGTTAAGCAGTTTACAAGTTCTAAACGCTTCTATAAGCCAGTTTAAGCGTTACACGCGGCGAGGCATGCAGTTATAAAATATTCACTGCGTCACAAGTAGTTCTAAGTACAATGCGCCGCGAAATTCATTCCTCAGTTGCAAGTTTCACACGCGGCAAAAAATCCGCTGTTCGCAGTACTCATCATAAGTTTGACTTTCAGTTCCACGCCCCGCGGCACTCATCTAAAGTTTCACAAGCCGTAAGTAAGTTTGTATCCGCGTAGCTAATTCTATCATACACAAAAACACCAGAGGACGCGAAAGATTTTGGACATAATAATGTACCAATGTATATATCATGTCGCATCGCGTGCTTATTTACACTATCGAAATTATCTCCCAGTTCCAATGAGTACAAGGCAACAAAATAGCACCCTGAGAAGTTGTCATTGAACTGTGGTCAAAAACGCCGAAGCGACCAATAATCAATCTACAAAACACTTCAAAACTGGTATCACAACATGAGGCCCGCTCAACATGACAACAGATCGCCTCAAGATTGGTGCCCAACCTAGGGCACTTAGCCCAAGCCGACTAAACTGCTTCAAAGTTTGGAGCCCAACGTGGCTGCCATATTAATCATCTCATAATTTGACTCCCCGATGTGGGGCCATACCAAACCACTGCATCTGATTATGTTTAACTGGTCTTGTTGACTACTTCGGGTAATAAAATAATGTCGTGTTGTCGCCACCACAGTGATCCTACTCGCTAAATACCCTTAACTTCTAGCCATCTATTGATACCGACGCGAAGAAATTATCTAAGTCCAATCTATCAATTGTTGATTGAGAGGACGTAAAGGATCATATATAAAGCAAGCCCATATTTATGAGTAGGATACGCTAACAATTTATTATATCTATATATTTCACATTATAATTACAAAGTTGCATTTTCCTTGGCTGTGGCTTCCCGGAGCGGCCGTGGCGATCACATCCTAGTTCTCTCTCCTTTCTCCTTACTGACTGACCCCACGCTAATCTGTTTAATGGTCTTTCTTGATTTTACAGCATATCTGTTTCCCAACCCCACTATCTATAGCTAAACAATATGCCGTAATAATGCATTAACAATATCCTTTTAACATTGTCAATTCATTATCACTACGTACTGCGCCACAGTATTACATAGCATTTTACTGAAGTTGTTGTAAGCGTATGTCTATAAAAAACTTCAATACAAACCACTTTTGATATTGATTCAGGCTGGCGCGTTGCGATTTATCACTGGTTGATTATTGGTAATGAACCTAGGGGAAGTAATAATTCTTATTTTTAAAGAAATATAAAAGTTATGAGATGAAATAATCCAGAATAATTACAATAGTAAAACAGAAGCAGACCACCTCCGTGGTCTAGCGGTAGAGTTTCCGACCATAATCCTGAGTCCTTGGTTCGAATTTTATTCATGACTACAGACTTACATATAGTATTCATGTCAAACTACAGACGTCCTGAGAAGACCAATGCAGTCAAAGCGACAATAAACAAAACATGAAAAAAATACTGAAGCAGTGTATTCGAAAAGAACGTAATAATAATTCTAAAACAAGTACTTAGTCTAAAACTAATAATTAACATCACATTTGCCTAAAACTCGTTTCAATAAAAAATTACTAAGCAGTATATTTATTGCTTACAGAAGTCCTTGTTTCATTCCTGCAGAACTGCTCTTCTTGGCAAACATATTGGTGTTTCCAACCGTATGTTCCGATGTTCTACGTTAATCTGAAGAACAACGGAGTCGAACCCGCGTGCTGCAATGCAGGGAGTGGAGCGAATCGATGTTCTAAAGTCTCAGTATTAGCGATACCACGAAGGGTGTTGTATACGTCACATTATATGGATGGGAAGAGATTACCGTGGTTATGGAACAACAGCGACTCTGTTCTATAGCACTGGATAACAGCAAGAGAATGTCTTTTGTTTCTATTCCCTTAACTGGTAGAAACAGATTCTAAAGATTTTAGCTTTAGTGACTATAAACTTCAAACCAAAGTGGTCAAGGAACACATGTGTAGTAATTTCTAGCAGATGTAGTTTTGGAGCAATTTCAAAAGTTTGGCAAAAAAAAAAAAACAGGTTTTATTTCCTTCTATTCAAACAAAACCTCCAGAATCGAGATGCCCAAAAAGGAGGACCAGCAGGGGCAATTACCCTTAATGAGATTTTAAGTAAATGGTGTTAGATTTCTTACTGTATATGGGGAAAGTTATATAGTATTTGGTGTCTGCTTGTAAAGAACCTAAAATCGGTTTGTTAAGAAGAATTTTGCCGCCTAAGAGCAGGGTGGTCAAAGCAGAGCCAAGCAAGAAATTTGCAACCTGTGCCGCTATATTTATATGTGGTGGATAGAAATTTCAGAGTTATCATAACTAAACGCCATTAATTTACATTTAGATTAGTAAACAATGGCTTATCATCACTACATATAACCTAAGTTCCTAAGGTTTTGTTCCCGATACCTCGAGTTCGGTTGACCTTCCTTCGAAGTGTATGCAAAGGTCAAGGTGTCTTTCTTTATAATAGTGCACTGCCGTAAGATGTGTTGTGTGGGCAAACAGTGATGATTTCTCTGCGGAGGATCCAGTGTTTTGTTGCCTTTGCAATAGACCTGTCATTTTAGGTGCGAGATCCGGTGAATCAGAGGGTAAGCTACAGCGGGAAATCATCTAAAATATCATTGTACATTAGACGAGTCTGCAGGAACTCCAACGAAGCGTTACCCTCCAGGAAGACATTAAAACAGATGAACACCTAAAATGCCACATCATACATTCACCGGATCTGATGTGATGCGCACGGAACCATCGATTGCGATAAGCCCAGTATTGGTGAAGGTACTTTCATCTAATCAGAGAACTTGGCGGATGAAACAGTCACGGGTGACCGAGGTCGTTGAAGCGCGGACTCGTGAGCGGAAGATCTGGGGTTCGATTCTCACCAGGACCGTCCTCCCTGACTGAGGTTTTTTCCAGGTTTTCCTTATGATTGAGATGGGAGAGACTTGAAAGATTAATAAGTGTAATGTTTAAATGTTGAGTGTAAATTTAAGAGAAATTCCTCTAAAAGTACTGAATACCAGTACATACCGCTGGTAACCAGTGATTATTAGTATAGTACTGTAATAAATTGGGATAGAATAGCTGACTGGCTATCAGCTGTAATTCTTACTGGCTCCCAGTAATTTTGTTAATTTGGTAGAGTTTGTAACATTAAATTGGGAAGTTGTTTAGTAAATCTATATTTAGGTTTACTTTAATTAATGTTGAATTATTTATATTATTTTATTCTAGTTATTACTAAAATCTGTAAAATAATGTAGTAATGTAGTATTGTATAGTTTATAATAATAAATGTAAAGTTTATATAAACGCCCTGGTTTAAGAAATCAGGTACCACGATGCCATATAGAGATTTCATTTATGCATTTATTTATTATTTTTCCTTAGTCCACATAGAGGCAAATGCTGGGAAGGTACCCTAAACTTAGACCTGGAACGCTTCCTTCCTTAAAAAATATCCTTTCCCAATATATAATTTCATCTCATGTGTTCACCGCCTGCGATGCCTCAGTGGCTAAAAAGGACGTTAAACACAATTTTTAGCGGATGATAGCCGGCTGTTGTTGGTGACAGCGTGCCATTGCATTTCAATAGGTAATTTTGTTTTGAAAGTCATTTTTTGCTAACGCTTGAACCAATTAAGCTGTATGGGTACCACTTTGTTCTTGAGTATCTGATGAATGAAAATCTTGCCGAGTCCCTAAATTGACTGCCGCTTGTCTAATACTCACGTGGAGGTTTTCGCGAAATAAAGCAAGAACATCTTCCTGATACCCAACAACAATCGGCCTAACCACTGGTGCAGGACATGACGTAGAGTTTCGTGCATAGTGCGCCGGAAGACACGATGCGAGTGCAAATGACATCGCGGAAACCGTTTGTTGATAGAGTTCGTGCAGCAGAAAGATTTCCTTCAGCCTCGCCAACTATTTGCACCACTGTATAAGACGCCCATCGCTTTATATTTGATAAAAGTATTCTAAAAACGTTTTCTTATACAGTAAAAAGACAATGCTTCTCGAACGCATAGAAAGTTAACGAAATAATCATGAACTATCGATTTAAAAAGCCGTAGGGGGAGCGGGATTCGAACTCGAGCATCTCAGTTAGCAACCCGCCATCCTAACCGCTACAAGGCACAGTTACTTTGTAGGTAGATTAAAACCACTATCTAAACAGATAATTTTGAGATTACTGATTCATAGTGGACGATAAGTGTTATTATTTAATTAGTATCAAAATAATTAACAAAAATAAGCATGTCACAATTAAAACTGAATGTTAGTACACAAAAAACACACTTGCCTCGTAAGCTGTGACAGTGTTAGCAATACCAGAAAGTCAGTGTTAAATAAACCAATTGAAATTTAAGCAAATATCCCTATTTAATGTAATGGTAAAACATTAGACAACTTAAAACAGCGGTTTTCGCACCCCTTAATCTATCATTTGAGTTGCATATTCGAACAAAGTGGACGGCCATTCGGGGACACCCTGTATGTTGACTCATCAATATCTACAAATAATTGAGCTTCATGAGATAAGCGCGCGAGGGCCTTTCAGCCAATGTACGGTTTCATTGATACCTTATTTACCAATCAGGATGGAATTTAATCCATAGTTTCAAAGCATGGAACTCAAAAAATAATAACTTATGTTCTTTTTTTTCATTCCTATAATCTCTACTTCGGTTCGACTACGGATCTAGGAAATCTTTTCTGGTTCATTTATTATTGGCTGTTCGCTCAAACTGTAAAGTACATTAAATTGACATCGTTCTCATATTATAATTATCTTGCCGAATCCTCCCCTTGCTTTTAATTTTTCTAGTAATTTAATTCAGCTTTCAAACATTCATTAACATCAATTAAATTACCGCAAAATTATCAGCATTCGTGGCATTGCTGAAGAGAATAGAGAACCATAAGATTAACCTTTAAAAGAAGAGTTTGACCGAAATAAAGAGAGTTGCTTGATGAAAGGTTTGATTGATTTGATTTGATTTATTTATGGACGCTCTTTAACATCTCAGGTCATCAGCGTCCCATTCTATTCAGGTTTGAAATGACCGGTAAATTTTGCTCAGAGGCCTCTTCTTTCAGGCTTGAGGTTCTTTTTCGTGCCGTAAATGTACGACACGGTACCCACAGCTTTACTTCCCTTCCGAAGGAAGCCATACTTAGGATTTTTACGCCCGAAAAATATCCATCGATTCTGGCCGGGATGAAACCCACGATCTTGGGTTTAGGGGGCAAGTATGGTTACCACTACACCACCAGGACCGACTACTTGATGAAAGATTGCAACAAGAAACCACTTCACATAGCTCTGAAACATCTGTCTCTGTAGCGTGATACGCTATGGCACATTTCAGCATATTGATATTTTGCATGCCGGATAATACATGAGGTTTCCTATGATATTGCTTCATTATCTCCTCGATTCATATATCTTTCATTAATAAAACCCGAACAAAGAAAAGTTATAGAAAACTTTAACAGTAAAAGCAAGACCCCCAGGTATATTGCCTGCCTAGGCTGCATGTGAGAGGTCAATACCTGGAGGGGGAAATGCAGAGATCTTTAAAAAGCGAAACGGTTATTTTTCTTTAAATGTATATACAGTACGTTATTAAAATTTCATAGGAAATGTTTTATGGGCGTTTTGCTTTCCTTCAAACTCCATCAGTCTTTTGTTTTATATAACTGCTTTGTATTTTTGCGTCAAATCTAAAAGCATGAAATTCTCATGCGCACCAAAATTTGGATCTCGTTGTTTTTAAGCTTAATTTTCCAGTTACCATTAAAAAATACAAAATGTGCACGGCCTCCTAAATAATATTCATATAGTCCAAATTTGCAACGATACTTAGGTAGTGGGTGGGATGAATTATTTCAAATCGAGCAAATATCGAAATATTCGGGCGTAACGAAACCACGAAAACGCCGAGAGGCATATCGCGGTATTTGTCTTTACCTCAGTGTTGCAAATGTTAATAAAAGCCGAGGTTGATGCACTTGGGCATTAATCTGTGTTTGAAAGCCATTTTCCTACTTTAATTTGTGAACAAGAGTTCAAAATAGAGATACACGTTTATAATTTGAGCAAATAATTTGTTAAATGTTGCATTCTCTAAATAAATAATCTTCGAGCGATATTCTAAATTATCGTTGTGACCGACAGTACTTGATATGAGACAACTACCAGGGATGAAGAAAAGCAAATCCTCAAGCCTGAAAGAGAGGCCTCTGAGCAAAATTTGTCGGCCGTTTCACGCCCCGAGTTGAATGGGACGCTGATGATCTGAGCTGTTAAAGAGCGTCCTTAAATAAATCAATCAAAAAAAGAAGAAGAAAAGCAAGAGGTCTGGTCTGTATAGAGAATATAATTGTTATTCGACAAGGTGTTTAAATTATGATGAGAAGATAAGGAATGAAAATGCACTAGAGTCAGAGCGAAGTTGAGGTGCATAGAATTCAATACAGAAGAATGAGGGAGTGCAACATCCTGCCAGTATTCTGTCGTTGTCAGGATAACAATTCAAAAACTTGAGTGATATGATCTGATTGTAAACACATCGTAGTCTTTGTCCAAGATTTATTGTGAATGTTGCAATGATCGAAATGTGACATAAACAATGTTAATAAACGTTTTTTCCTCCTTTCATATTGAGTGTGAGAAAAATTTAAGCAGATTAATAATAAAGTACTGAAAAACGTTTTACTAGTTTCTTTGTTTGAATTTTACAATTAATATTACTTTCAAAATAGACCTTGAGGTATTTTACAACAATTTTACTGGCACTTTTGTTTCATTAAGTTTCACAGGAGCTGGTACTATTAAATTAATAACTTTTTGAAAGAGGTAAAGCCCGCACAAACTAACGCAAAGACGGACATACATTACGGTAAATCCGTTCTTTCATTTAGAATGATGTGTTAATGGTTTAGCGAGTTTATTGCATCAATTGAAGAAATAAATCAAACTTCACCACGGAAAACCTTGTGCTACACTTAAGGAGCGTTCATATCGAGAAATTTTTGTATAGAATTTACTTTCCGAAAATGTTCTGGTCGGTATGGAACATGTTCCTTCAAGTTTTATACAAATGAATGAGCTCTATACATTGTATAGGACAAAATTCCGTGTATCGCTAGACGAACGAAAACAATTCTTGTTCTGCAACCTGATCATGCGCACATTGACTCAATTAACGCCACTCTTTTATTTTTCCATGAATAACAAACATGGAGGGGTCGACCACAAAAACATTATGTTTAATACAGTAAATGGAAGGGGGGAAATATATTTGGGATCCTCAAAGTAAGAATTTCAGAAGAGAAAAGCATGCAAAGAATATGTGTGACATTCTGAGTTTGGAGAAGTAGGGAAAAAAAAAGATATATACATTTATATCGCAGTGCAAGAGAGAATTGACAAAAATAAACAAGTGAACATTTTTCAAGATCAGGTAGGAACGAGAGATCTTTTCAGTAAAACGTCTAATCCACCACCTGCATTTTGTTTTTTTCTCTCGTTTTCTTGCACAATAACAGCACAAGCAGCAGCAGTTGCACAAAGTAAGAAAGTTTCCTCTATTTTAAAACTGACTTACAATAATGTCCTATACAAGTTTTCCAAAAACAAACACTCTTCAATTATTTTGTATGGAAAAACCTGTATTACATAAAATGCCATATACAGTTCGCATTGTGAACTCACCTTTAGATGTGGCCGAACGGGCACAAGACATTTCTGGACGTTCTGTCGAGGTAATGATTCCCAAAATGATTTGAAAAAAAATCGCGACATGGTGATAAACGATCGGAGACTGGAGGTTTTCCTGTGGTCCATAGTTTAATATGCTGCTATGGTTTTTTCCAACTTCTGCGGTTGGCATCATCAGTGGACGATGTACAACGCCCGACTCAGATGATGCCAATCGCTGAAGTTGGTGAAAGATAGGTAGTACATTAGACTATTGGCCACAGCTAAACAACCCGGAAGATTTTAACTGTTTTAATTATAACACCAACCTTGAAAGCCTAATAAGTATCAAAGAACTTAAGGCTAGGTGGATGCTGCATTGACTAACAAACATTTCCGAACAGAATTTTTGGGGTTTCAGGGTGCCCACTGTAAAATTTCTAAATCTTACAAAGTTACACTTATTTCTTGAAAGTTTTTAATCACAGGTTGCTCCACCCGTACAAGAAACACGGTCAAAATTTCATGTTAATTATCTCTAATAGTATTTGAAAAAAAATAATAGTTTTATTTAATTTTACATGCTAATGTGCTAAATGTTGTTTACAATGCACAATTTACAGTTCTGGCAAAAAACATGAACAAGTTAATTTTAAGTTGAGAAAAAAGTTGCTATATTGATTTTTTCGCACTGCCTTGACTGTCTCGCAAAATTTTCCTGAACATGCTAGTACTCCATTTTTCATATATTTTTATCATTGATCAGATATATAATTGTATATCTTTAGTAACATAAAAACGATCTGATAATTGTATGAAAATATTTTTGTTAATAGTTTCTGATTACATGCTGAAAATCTGCAAAATACTGGAACATGTGCATCATGTGGAGCATTTTGAATGTAAAAAAAAATATATATAAACAAAATATTAATTAAAATTAAGTATTTGTAAGCTTTAAAACAAAAAGTGTATTGTTCGAAGATGTTAACAAAGTTTCACCTTTGGTTTCACTTAAATGGAATCCATGTGAATTTCGGAGACAGAACGTGACAGTCGATAAATTTGGATTCACCTGTACAAGGAGCAGTAGTAACAGTGGGCTCCAACAAGAGAAAGCATTCCGAAGAAGGCAAAAACAATCCCTTCAGTAGGACTGTGTTTTGGGACTACCCAATTGAGTTATTTTAATTGGCCTTTTGGAAAATGGCAAAACTCTAACCGGTGAATATTACGCTATGCTACTTGGGCAACTAAACGGCGCGAACAGGCAGAATCATCCTTATTTGACGAAGAAAATTTCCTTTTTCCCAACGATAACGCAGAGGCTTGTGATTGTAAACTGAAAATTATTAAAATTAAGGCATGAACTGCTTTCTCACATCTCGTACTCTCCAAATGTGGCCCATACTAATTCCCAAATAAGAAGAAAAAGCTAGCAGGAAAGAAATTCGCATCAGATATTGAGGTTGTTGTCATATTTTGGAGAGATGATGAAATCGAATTTTATAATGTGATAAATAAAATATACATAAATAACTGTATACATTTGAAAAGAAATTATATTGAGAAATTAAATGATTTTTTTCTAAAAAAAAATAAATGTATGCATTCCTTGATTTTCCACGTAATTTTCAAGCAGCCTTTGTAAATATAAATAATAAATTCTTATGCCGGTATTGCTGCTGTAAATAATTTAAAGAACATACATATAGCTATGATATGCTTTCAGTTTAGAATAACGAAGATATCGAGACCAAAGTATAATTAGACAGGTCCCGCTAGAGAGCTACAGAGAAATGCTTTTCACGAAATTATCTCTCTCTCCTAACTTGGTGGTGATGCTTTCATTGTTTTTGCTTGAAACTAAATAACACTTCACTCTCATTTATCAAATAACGGCAAAGCCTGCTGTCAACCTCGCCTAGCCCCATTTTAACCACAATGCAAGGCTTCCAACAAAGTGATACGATGGTCTCTATAGCAAACATTGTCTGAAGTAATACGTAGAGTAATAATTTTAAAAACTGTGTATTAAAAACTCCACAGAAAATACGTTAGGAACAATTTGAAAAAATTAGAATACCGCGAATAAAATGTAAATTAAATTAAAACATTTTTCATAATTTCAATAAATGTAAGAGTATTTTAATACGATAAAAATTTATATTAAGAGCTTAAGCAGATATACTTTCCAAAGGGATCAGTCCGGAAAATATTCAGTATTTTTGAATAACTCAAAAGTCGTATATGATGTTACTGGCACAGAATAAGTAATCTTCTTATATTTGCAAAAACCCTTTGGAAATTTGAGTTACTCCTAAACCAACAGTTAAATTAATGTTAATTTCCTTATAATATTATATCGCTGAATATTTTTTGCAGAACTCAGTTATTTAATATGATTATTTCGCACATATACCGCAGACAAACAAGTAGAAAATGCCCAAAAGGTAACCAATCAAAATGAACTAGTTTGAGCGATATGTCTCAAAAATAATATAGTGTTACACTTATTAATATATTTATGAAATTTATGTATGAGTGATATATGTAACAACTTTAATATTGGCTTTAACCAACACAAAATTCAACATGATGTTGCTAGGTAATAACACAAATATACAAATTTCAAATCATATGCTGATGTATACGAGTTTTTTTTTTTTTTTTTTTTTAATTTGGAGGAGATTTCGGCTTCCGTGTGGGGTCACGAAAAACCTCGTACCGGAAAAACCACGAGTGTGATCATACAAAAGGTAACTGGTTGAAGTGGGAGAAAAAAGTTTTCATAGTGAGTTGTGCTAAAGACGAGAAGGGAAGTGGGTGATCCTCCTCTCGGACAGAAAATTGTGCTGTTGATTTGAATTTAGCCTAAAGAGTGGCTAAAATCAAATCAATTATAAATTGTGCCGCCAAATTGCAAGGGCCGTGATCAAACTAAACTTTCCCACGCTTCAAACGTTACACACATGTGCGAGCCTAACAAACAGAGCGGTGTTTATCGCAGTTCAAAAAAATCGTAACATCTTCTGAGACCTAGGATTGTTATTGTGCAGGATGGCCATTTGCATTTTTTGAACAAAGAGGCTGAGAGTTATTTTGTCATTTCTGGAAATTTTTCGCAATTTTTTTATTAGTTTTAATATACTTAATGTGCAATACTTTAAAATTTAACGTGTTTTATTATAAAGAAGGATTTAAATGTTTTTTTTTTTCAGAAGGTTAAAACTCTTCTGAGAGCAGAATTTGATTATAAGCTTACCTGGTTATTTATTCCTTTCGTCAATTGAAATGACACAAAGAGACATCTACAAAGGAAGAACCGGAAATTCGCGTGTCTAACAGCTACTTTCAGTTGTTTATCTTTGAAACAAATGATCGTCGGTTTTAAAATGGTGTAGTTCAATAGTTCAAACAATTCTGAAAATGTGTTTATTTTATGGCTATTGGTCATCCCGGCATGAAATAATTGAGAATGCTCCTCAAGCAGCAATAAGGGACATTTATTCTCGCTTTTTAAAGAAGTTGAGATATAGGGAACGTAACGTTTCTAAACAATTTGGCTAAGGATGAATCGTGGAAGAAGAAATTCTGCACTTAAGGGATTAAATAAGTAGTCGTGAGATTGTCAGATGTCACCAAATGCTTCGAAAATCCAAATATGCTTTATTCGAGATAAAATAAAATAATTGTTCCGATTATTCAAGTGAAATAGAGTTCATATGATCCATAATATAACCCTCTTCCAATGTGTAATTAAATATTTGTTTACCTTTATATATAATTGATTTTTTTTTGGCTTGGTTTATTTATGGACACTCTTTAACATCTCAGGTCGTCATCAGCATCCCATTCAATTCAGGGCGTTCAACGGCGGACAAATTTTGCTCAGAGGCCTCTTCTTCCTGGCTTGAGGTTCTTTCGTGCCGTCATGGGACCCACGGCTTTACAACCCGCGATCTTGGGTTTAGAAGACATGTATGATTACCACTACACCACCAGGACCGACCTTCCTTTATATATAAAGATAATACCTATTACAGTGAGGTTAGTTGGTTTATGAACACCTACACATAATATGCCAAAAGCAATTTTCGACACAGATGTTTGCTTGATATTTAACAGGAATTGCAAGCAAAATATGTTTTACCCATGGAGTCTTCCTAACATTTGACAAAGTTTATTTATTCTCAGTTCCTTTAAGGCATCCCATTCCTGCTTGAGGATGTTTCCCATACAATAATGTGTTTTACATGACGACACGTCTTCACACAGGACGTGGTGATAGACTGACCTTGGAAGTAGTCGATATTTTTCCTTTGTGGTCACACGAAAACTGAGTTTACTAAATATGAAACTTGTCAAGAAAAAAGGTTGCTTGTGGCTAAGCTAAAAATTAGAGTAAATACTGTGAGGCATAACGTTTTAGGGATTTTTCACCAATCACATTGGACGTTATTAAGATAGAAAAAGTTTAAGAAATTACGAACTAAAGCGGTTGAATGTAAAATTAATTATTAGAAAAGTGAATACCTTCAAAGTAATTTTTTTTTTAAAAATTCAAAATCAATATTCTTGTTTGAAGGATAATCTATGAGGCCCAAGGTATTCTACATCTTCCTGCTATATTTGAAATGCACTGATTTTCATTTTAGTGAATTTCGAAGCTATTGCGGTTGTATCCAAGAAAATATTTTTTGAAAATTTTCTTCAAATCTCCATCCATCCTGCGTACTAAGCATCAAAAAATGAAATAAAAAATGTGTGTGTATTAACGCTTTAGAGTATGCCATTTTTTTTATTTATTTTTTTATTTTTCTCAACGAAACTCGGCAAATAACGATCAATAAACAAATCATTCTCAATTCAAAAACCAGCTAAATTGAACTATTAGGGAGCCTAAAGCGATGCGCGCATGAGAGAGAGAGAGAGAGAGAGAGAGAGAGATCTTAAGAAACTTTTCAGGGTTTTTTGCCCGTGGTCTAAAGGCTAATTAACATTTATAGTGACCCGATGTTTCGTTCGACACTATGGCGGACATCTTCAGACATTTTCCACCTGACATTCAGGGGCTGATTCTAAGAATGCCTAAGTGTATATCATGGACGCAAGCACGTGTATGTGTGTGTTTGTTAGCGCTCTAGCAGCTGCAATTTTTATTTTTTCTCAAAGAAACTAGGCATATGCCATTGGAATAAAATAATTCAAATAGCTTCCAAATTCAGTGAAATCAAAATATTTGGAGTGGAGGCTTAGCTGAAATCCAAAATAAAAATTCGCTCTAGCGGCGCCAATATTTGTTTTTTTTTTCTTCCTAAAAAGCTCTGTATATTATTTAAATAAAATGAGAAAAACAGCTCCTGAAAACAGGAAATGTCAGATCATTATGAGTGGAGGTATGTCTGAAAACCAAGGTTTAAAGAGTGGGGGTTAACCTAATGCGCAATTTTAAAAATCGCTATAGAGGCCGGAATGAAACCAGGTATATGCCATTCAAATAATAAACGAAAATGATTTGTGAAAATCAGTGAAATCAGACTTTTAGAAGTGAGATTTACCTGAAACTCAAAATTAAAATCACTCGTTATTTGGCAACTAAAGTCGATGTATAATATTATAAAATAAGAAAATATTTCCAAAAATCGGAAAATCGGGCCATTAGGAGTGAGGATATGCCCTGAAAACCGAAATTTAAAAAGGATTCTAGCGGCACCAATTTCTCTGCGCTCTGTAATATCCTTCACAAACTCGACTTGCTGAGGAATTCGCTTAGTTTACGCAGCTCTGCGTGATGGACTTTTTAGTGTGTAAATGATCATAAATGTAAAATGCCTCACAAACAAAGGGAAAACTTTGTAGTTAGCGTAGCATTTTATAAAATAAGCTTCAAACAATCGACCTAATGAGACAGATTCACATTGGGATATCCGATTTCTGACGTGACAGACAAGTAAACTGCGTGTGTGTATTCTATTACAAAGGCAGCAAACTACCTGGCATGAGGAGGACATGTCCCTGTCATTTGTTTCCATGTAAAGCCTACTTATTTATTGCACCACTGAGCTCTTGTCACACGTACAGGTAATTTATTATGTTGCAAACAGCAACCCTTCCCTTAATTGCTACATAAAATCACCTATTAACCCCGTCCCGCCCTAGCATTAACTAATCCTACTACAGGCCACGACACACTCGTAGTCATGACCTGCAAATGTGCCTGATCGACTACAGAACAATAGATTCCACTGGTAGTGATTATTGCCTAAGGGTTCGTGTGGTATCCAGGATGCCTTAATCAAAGACAACAATCTCAATAAACAAGCAATTTATTGTTGTAATGCTCGGATTACTGAAATCTCTGTTCAAATCGTGACCGGCTTGCAGCTATTTATTTAGCTAGACAACGTTAAGAACATGGTGCACTTGGGAAGTCATTTTACGATGAACGGTGGACAAAGCACAAATCAGTAATAAAAGCATGGGGACCAAAGCGTGGTAGCAGAACCCCAGACACGTATAGATGCTAGGAAATCGCTGACATGTGCCATAGAAATTTGGGTGAACATAGATGCAGAGAGCAAACTGTTTTTGAAAGGATTTTTGGCTGAGGAGAGGCCTGACGAACTACAGAACTAAGAGGGAAATTGGGGCCTATAGCGAGACCACAGAGTGTAAAATCAGAGTACTGAAGTATTAGCTGCGAATTATCGTTGGGACTCTGTGATATCCATAACAGCAAGGTAGGAAAGCGTCCAAATTAAGGATAATGTCAACGAGTCTGGAAAATAGAAAGAGTAGTTAGAGGAAGGTTAAGAATTGTTTAGGGATATGGATAGAAAGCAGACAATTGCGCAATGCAGGGATGATTTCGCTCGAAGTGCAGTCTGTCCGCAGAAACACTTATCATACTGTAGCCATGTGTATTAACAAATTTAAACCAATACCATTAGAAAAACGACTGAAAGAATACCTGTTTTAAATGTTCCAAAATGTGTAATTGTAACAGACACAAATAGATGGCACTAAAGCAAAAACACTGGGTTAATTGGGCTCTTTCGCTTATCATGCGCTGTATTGTTGAATTAAAACAAATTGTGTAAATGTTTACCATTCAATTCTAGTTCAATTCTGCAGCTACGACGGTGGTTTAATAAATAACTTAGTTTAAGTACAGATTTTAGATCAAAAATATAGTTTTGTCTTTATGCATAATATGAAACTAAATAGTTTGTAGATTATTTCCATATATAGCTTTTGCGTGTTGCGTCATTTAAATGGATTTAAATGGACATTCTGGTGACCTAGCTGCCACATACCCTTTTCACTGCTTTCAGATTTTGGGTTAAAAATTAATTATTGGTTTCTTTTCATAATATTAAAATGACATAGTTTGCAGATTACCTCCATATATAGTTTTTATTTTGGTAATTGAAATTGTTTAAATTGATTTAAATATGGCCACCATGTATTTACGCACTATTATCTATTTTTGTTAATTGCACATTTTCAACTTTGTGTGCACTTCCTTAAAAACAATGTAAGGTAAAGAATAATTCTTTTGTGTGTGTGCAAAGCACATTTCTCTATGCAATTAATGAGAGCTTTTAACTTATATATACATGATAATTCTGAAATATATATGTATGTGTGTGTGTTTGAAATTTGCATAAAATAGACAATATATGAAAATATTTTCAAAAATTAAAATTTTGCTCTAAAATACATATTATATCATCAGCAATGTTAAGTAGCATAATTTCAAATTGGTTTTAAAATCCCAGGATTCTGAAATTGATAGTTTATGGGAAAAGTGCATCTAAAGCATATAAATAACAACAATTAAAATTTGAGTAATAAAATAATTAAGGTTAGACGAATTTTAAAAAATAAGTTCAGAAATAATTGCTTAATAAGTATTAAAATGTTCATTTGGATAAACAGTATATTTTCTCAGAAACCCAGCTTATATTCCGTTGAGGTTCAGTATGAAAATTGCCATTATGTCTCTACAAAGTGTTCTTAGTATTCAAGGGAACAAATTCAGTCTTGTAACGCACTTTATTTTGCGCCATAGTCCCCATCAACTTCAACGCACTTCCTCCAAAGTTTCTTCAGGTTCCTGATTCCCTTTTGGAAGTAGATTTCTTAGAGACTCTCAAAATACTCGTTTACGTTCTGTATGAGAGATTCGTTTGATTTAAATTTGGAAAGTTTTCAGTTTCGGAAACAGATAGTAATCAGACGGAGCGAGAGCAGGTAAATAGGGTGCATGCGGAAGCATTGAAAAATGGAAATTTGGGTAATTTACCCTGAGTGACATGGCTCGGATGCACTGGCGCATTGTCATGGTAAAGCAACACCTTCATTGTAGCCATTTCTGAACTTTTTCTGTGATCACTTTTGTCTCTTCGGAATAATACATAGTAATGGTTTTCCCTTTCTCCAGGTAGTCAATCAAGAGAATTCCTTTTTCCTCCCAAAAGAACTGAAGCTAACGGCTTTCTAGTGGCTGGAACACATTTCGCATTTTTTTAGAGCCGGATCAATAATTACACTAATGTTCTTGTCACATTTATAAAATGTTAAAATTGGTTGAATCCTTTTTAAACATATCCAAACAGTCGGCCGATTTTCGCATGCGATTTTTCTTTTTGCTCCGGAGTGAGCAGACACGAACTTGTCTAAAGTTTTATCATGTGTAACTCATTATGCAAATTAAAAGTCACCCACCCTGATGAGATACCATGAACTCTGCTGTCTGACAGCCAAAATAATGTCATGGTCCTTGATGACTTCCCGCCTCACAAATGATTTTGGAGCTCCAGGACATGGTGCGTCTTCAATGCTTGTTTTGCTACGCTTGAACGCATTTACTTTAATTGAACGGTTGCATAGGAAGGGCATGCTTTACACTTCCTTAGACAAATTACTCTCATGGATTTCCTTTGCAGTTTACCTCTGCACGAATTCAATTCGTATCCATTTTTAATGTCACTCGAAACGCTTCTACTCCTATTTAAATAACGGTGGATTAACATCTGAATGAATGTTGAAACGAAGGAAGCAAACTTTACGACTACATATACAGAGTTGCTACTGTCCTCTATTAAGATGCGAACCAAATGGTCACCCTTGTAATTAATGACGATGGCAAGCCCCATAAGAACATACCCGGAGTATTTTGGAGTATTATAGGACAGTTTAGCATGCCTTCAGATAGCAGCTTGAACATCAGGCTTATAGTGACAAGGCAATTGTGAATTGGTATAGTGATTCTGTGGGGAGAAGGAATACATATCAAAGGAAAGGTTCTTTAGTGAAACAACCTGTCAATGCGGGAAGTGCAGAACGTGTTTGTGACGTTTGTAAGTCTGTGCGTTGAGCTAGACTGCTGTTAAATATCCCTAAATGCACAGATATTACTACATTCCTGTCCGAAATTTCACCCCAACAAACTGCAATTAGTGCGCTAATTCTCCCAAACGATTTGCTTTCTGTTGAGATTTGTCAGAAAGTGGGTGGGGATATCGCCTTGATGTCTGCAGTATGATAGGTGGAGCACACATTCAGGTCCGTGAAACAGGAAATGTTTCCAAGCGACAATATTCCTTTTAAAGTGTTTGTGTGGATACTCTGTATAGTTGGGACTAAAAGTTGAGTGAAAGATGGAGCCGTTCGTAAAACTAAGGATCGAATTCACACTAGCCAGAGGCTCGTATTGTCGCATTCGCAGTTTGGTGTGTAAACAATAAGAAACATTTAATAACCAGGTTTCTATAATGGGATAGCTAGCGCATTATAGCATTTAAAGGGGTGATTTACCACGTCCTGAGACCTTCATCATGAGTTTATGCTTCCGGTAGGTCATGAGACTGCCCGACTCCGCCCGTCATCTCTATCCTTTGCCATCATTGACTACCGTACATGTAACTCACCATAAGGATGACATCATCCTTAAGATTCGTTTAAGAATTGCATGTCCGGTCGAGATGGACTCTCCTTCTGTAACTCGTTGGTGACTAGCTAGGTGTTACACACCAGGAGTGTTGTACGTGCAGATGCACCGCCGAATTTAGAACATCGATTTTCTGAATAGGTCTCCAGGAACACCTTAGGCACCAATTTGCGGCTGCCACAGTTCTCCAAAGGTAAGAAAACGCTGTAGTACATTAACTTTCCCTTCTATCTTTCACAACCATTGTATTCAAATCACAGAATAAATAACTTGTTAAATTTAGCTCTAGTTGGATATATCCCCTGTGCTTTCCTTACGGACCGGCATTATGGTTTAAAACAGAGGCACGGCGTATGATTAAAAGTTGTTGACGAAAATGGGTCGAGAGTTTGCCAGATGATGAGGAATCATGAATACATAGGCAAAAGGTCTTTTCTATCTGCGTGGATATTTTTATGAGTCAGATAGAAATGAACATGTTTCTGTATATTTGTCGGTAGGGTCCTTTATTTTTTATTTTTTTTTTTTTTTTTTTTTTGCCTTTCTTTGCCATTTTGGCTTCTGTTGCCTTATTTAAGATTTAAAAGTTTATTTTGTATGTTGTGGAACGTAATGGATTTTGTCTGCGATTATTTACGCGTTTTAAAAAGCACATAAAAAGTCAACATTTCAAAGTGAAAAATCTGTAAAAATTAAATGCTATGTTCATCTCACAAAAATATTTATTGAGAATCTTATTACACATTTACTTCTTTTCAAGGAGTAAAAAACTTTCTCCTCAACCCATTTACTTAAGCCCTTTAAATAACAGAACCTTCGTTAGTGAAGGGAATGTACGGTTAACTCGGGCATACCAATGCCATGAAATTAGAGAGGAAGAAGGAGGTACTGTAGTTTTGAATAGTCCTGGCGAATGACCTTGTATTGATCTGTGCGAGACAATTCTAGGAAATTTGTGTTGGCGGTAACTTCTCATCTGCATAAATGTAACAAACAATTGCAAGAGAGAAAGAGCATAGCGGTACAATTGTGCAAAAACCCAATGTGTACAGTACGGAAGTAAGAGAGATACTAACCTGATTCCCCTATAAACATAAAATGAACTCAATCAGAAACCAATGCGCATATTTTACTCATTCGCCAGTACAATTCCACAACTACTTTACTTTGTCTTTATTAACATTTGCATGATGTCCTGAAAGGTGAATGTTGTGTTGTAACCTGACATGAGTCTTTCCGAAACAGCTTGTTTTAAATACTTATGCCCCAATTACTTCAGTGAAAGTAGAGCGTTCACTTTCCACGATGAAAAATGTTTTCTCTTACAAGCAGCTGTGACAGTTGATACCTTGAAAAAACATCATCTTGTTGCTTGTAACCAAGAAAAGTGCCTTAAGTACCTTAATTAGTGATAAAGAAAATGTTAAGCATCTTAAATATTTATTTTTATTAATAATGAGTGATATTACTCTCTGTTTTCACTTTTAATAAATTTTTATTTTCAGTATTTTATGTGCCTTTTTGTCTGCCTATTTTAACCAAAATAAATGCTTGAACGTATGGCTCTGGTGATAACTAACGACTTGTGGAGTTTCGTCCGAAGATGATCATATATAACATTTGTGAAAAGTGTAAATTAAACATTTTATTCCAACGTTTATTTTCAAATTTATCTAAACGATCTATGTGTATGCGTATAAAAGAAATAGCCTTTTGAAACAAGATGATTCTTTTTTGTACACCCTGTAATATAAGATTTGTTTCTCATACTCCATAATTTTAATATGAAAATAAAAGTCACATTGCTTATACTACAATCAACATGGTCTAAATCATTTCCTTGCAACAAAGGTGCGTAACAAATTTAAACGTGTTAAAGAAATCTTGTAATTTTTGAAAAAAAAAATTAGTATATGCGGTAAATGTTCAAACTAGGTATGCCATATTGGCTACAGATACCTTACTAATAATGATCGAAATCTTTACCTAGGATCCAAGGTTTCTAAAAACCGTAACACACATATTCTGAAAGTTGCTGAAATCCAATTACTAACAAGGAAAGAAAGTTAGTAAAAAGAAAGCTTTGCGAAGACTTGGTTCTTTCCGGTCATTTAATTTTAGAGAGCACTCAGTTAGGCACTACACGCTCCAGGAAGAGAGCCGTGCATTATGGATAGAGAAATAGCAGGCATAGGTACCTCAAGGAATTCGGCAGGTTCATCCGAGGCGCTCTCGGTAGCAGAGTAGCATTTAGTCATAAGTACGCACACACATACACGGCAGCTAGAACTTCTGAATTATTCATCAGTCCCCACAAGAGAGCGCCAAGAAAACACGACGATATATTGCGCGCTGCATAGGTAACTTAAACACAGGCAAATGACTTCATCACTACGCCAGTTTAGAATGACTCGGTGACTGCCAGGTTCATCTTCACTTGGCTGCTATTGAATTTGTTCCAGACTAAAGAGGAACGTTTTTTTCATGTTACAAAGACGTAGGTTTAATGCTGAAGACATTTTTAATATTAGCAATGTGTAAACCAGCAGAGAGAGCCACAAAAATAGCGAGAAGTTGCCGTATACTCAAATCATGCAGTAAATTTGCATGAGAATTGTCCAAACGATGACCATTGGCTGTATACTTCATTTATAATTCCTATCACTTCCTGTTTTCGGAAAGTATATTGACGACCAGAAGCGATAACGCTAAACAATTCGTATTGCCGAATCTCTTTCTTTACGATTAATGAATATTTATTATTTCTACACATTACAACTACTTTTACAATATTTTCTTGATACTCGAGTGCGTGTTAATTCAGGATCCTATACAACAAACCACCCGATTGTTGTGTACATCACTCTAACTATATATATTATCAAGTGACCTTTACAAATACTTCCATAAAGATGATAATCTTCCCTCGTTGTTACCTTATTACCATCTTCCTTTGCCTTGATCACTTTCCTCCATCACTTTTCACTCCCTTCTTCCTACATAATTTCCAAAATGATGCAAAATATTTTCTACTAATCTCCCCAAAATCTTTAATGCCAGAATTTCTGCCAGCAAATTATCTCACTTTTTGTTTCATATTTTTCATCCTTCGGTTTCTGTACATTTTTCTATACGGTGCAGGTTCTTATCCGCCTTGCCACACAGTAGGCTCAATTCTTTGTTCAACTTTTACCCCATTTAAAATCATTGTTCCTGTTCTTGCCCATGTTAACCCTTCCTATCCATTTTATGATAAATCTCATTATATTTTCCCCTGCCTTGTTCTTTCTTAAAACTCCTATAATCTATCAGAGCACTCTTGTTTCTTACGCTACCTCTTTCTTTACAAAAAAAAAATGCATCAAAAATAAATGTATCTCTTCGATACTTTTTCGATAGCTTTTACTAAGTTGCTAAATTTCAGAAGGAGATATTCTGTCCATTTGCAGGTATTTCATCACAGTTCTTTGCTAGACAGGTTCCATTTCCCTAGTGACTCATGATTTACTATTTCAACAGAGGCTGGAACATAACTTAGTGCAGAAATATATGAATTTAAACTGCGCATGCCTGGTAATTTTTTCCCACTAAATAAAAATATATTTACAAATGTTTCAGGAGATGAATATAGTAATAGTCGTAAACGATAAAAAATGAACATGGGGACAAAAATGTCTTAGGATTAGGTTGGGAAGCAGAGACGTAAAAAAGTGAGAATAACGTCAATATACAAAACAAAATATGTGGAAGGATATAAATAAGGCTATCAAGCTCAACGACTGATAGCTGAGATGGTTATAGCGTCGTGCTATAGTTGTGAAGGTAGTGGTTTCGAATCCTGACGTCCAGGTGCTATTATTATTATTATTATTATTATTATTATTATTATTATTATTTTTTTTTTTTTTTTTTAACGGAGTTAAAGGAGATTTGTCACCATTACAATGATTTACTAGATAATCTAGTACCATGCCAATGCGCTATAAATTTATGTTTACGATTTTTTTCTGCTGCAATCAAAGGAGATTTCCACCTTACAGTAATTCACCCACCCCTATCAATTTATATTTATCAAAAGGAGGCGAGTGTAGGCCGTCAGGCCGTCGCGAGCTGCAGTAAACCACTGGGTCTACTGGTTGCTAGGATTTACCCGAGGTTAGCGTTAGGGTTTTAGTGTGTGCTTAGATATATATTGCGAATTCCATTAAGAGCAGACTTGCCACCATTACAATATTTTACCCCCCTAACAATCCCCTATCTTTCTAATCTTAATAGTTACGATAGACAAGGCTTAGGTTACATTAGTTTAACAAAAAAAATACATGCAACATTTACCCTGTTACAAGCTACACGGGGGGCCGAGGTCGTTAAGTCGCGGACTCGTGAGCGGGAGGTCTGGGTTCGAATACCGCCAGGACTGTCCTCCCTGACTGAAGTTTTTTTTCAGGTTTTCCTCAGTCCTCATAAATGGCAAATGCCGGGGAGGTACCCTAAATTTAGGCCTGGAACGATTCCTTCCTTAAAAATAAATCCTTTCCCAATATATCATTTCATTTCATGTATCATCAGTGTCCATCGCCTGTGGTGCCTCTGTAGCAAAAACGGGCGTTAAACACCATTCATATATTCATATAAGCTGCCAAGCAAACAGTAGTTTCCATCTCTTCGCTGTCGCTCGGTGCTGCAGCCAGCAGGAGCAGTTGCTCCGAGAGTGTCATTGTTTTTCTGCCTGCAAAATTTCGTCAAGGAGGTACCCAAAAACTTCTACAATCATTGCAGTTCGCTGGTTCAAACATTTTAAAAAAAGTGGTCATGGGATACAAGTCGTTGTAATAAATGAGCCCATAATTAATACAATGATATCATTGTTCGGGAAGATCTTCGAATAACGCTAGATATACTCACGGTATGCTAACAATGTCTAATGGTACTTCTTTCGCCATAGTGCACGATCTCTTGGCATCTGCACTGTTGCCGAATATTTGGCCCAACAAAGCATCTAATATGTACCGTACCATTCATAAAACCCGCATCTTGCTCCTTTGACCCCCCCCCCCCGGGCCCCTAATATCGGAGTTGCAGTTTTAGACTTGTCGTTACACACAGGACAAAAACCACTTGAAGCTCCAATCTCGAGCGACAGCGGAGAGAGCCGAACTCCGCAGTCACGAAAGAAAAATAAGCAATGCTTGTAAGAGCTCAAATGTTGCATATATTATCTTTTTTTTTTTTTTGTTAAACGTAACATAACCTATGCGTTGTTCTCCTTAACTCTTTAATAGCATTTCCCGCTTATTACAAAAGGGATTTTTTCACTTTATACCACGCGTTGTCTTATTGGAATTCGCAATTAATACATACACACTAACCTTAACGCTAACCTCAGGTAGGTCTTAAAAACCGATGAACCCAGTGGTTTACTGCGCTCGCTACGGCCTGACGGCCTACGCTCGCCTCCTTTTCGTAAATATAAATTGGTAGGGGCGGGTAAATCACTGCAATTGTGGCAAATCTCCTTTGATTCCAGCAGAAAAGTTCATGAATATAAACTTATAGCGCATTGTGTGCCTAGTGCTATGTTAGCGAATAAATCATTGTAATGGTGGCAAATCTCTCCTAACTCCAAAAGGAAATGTAAAAAGGGCTTTAGGACGTTGAGCATTCGAACCCATCACCTCTAAACCTATAGCATGACTCTCAAACCACCTTAGCTATAGAGCCCTTGCGTTAATATGCGTATTATCTAGCTATATCTGGGCAAGTTACAACCCTCGGCTTTCTCCGCTACCGCTTGGGAGCAACTCGGGACTGGATCTCCAGTGAATTTGTCCGATCTGTAAGGAAAACTCAGTTAGAGCAATTTTGAAGAGGATGTCAAAAAAAAAAAAAGTTCCAGCACATCTTCAGGAACGGCCAAGTGTACAAAATCAGATGAGAACTATTTCGAAAAGTACATGTGAAATCTTACTTTTATTTGACTCGCTACGTAAAATTAACAAAACACGATAATATTTGTAATGTTATCAGTATGCTTTGCGCTTTATATGGCAGGTAAACTGGGACACTGAATTCTAAAACTCGTAGTAGAATTCAGTCAACTGAAAAGAGAATTCTAAGAAAGGTGTGCTTACAGGAGGACAACGACGTAAATGGCAACACGTATCGTCCTTGCCACTTCAACGCTGATGCATTACGACATTGTAACGTATACCTATCGACTCGATCTAAAACCGGTACCCTGTACATAAAAAAAACTACCAACATAACCAATAACGTCGAATCTCAAATTTTATGACCATTTTTTCCCACAGTGACACTCATAAAGCAGTAAAAAACAGAAACATTGCTCAATCAAAACTGTATGTATCACATACAATATGCCCGCCCCCCCTCCCATAACTGTTGGCTTTACGGTTTATCTCTACACATTTTTTGTGTTATATTTGTATACAGGATGCCACATGGAAAAGAGAATACACGTTTTAACAGTAACACCGCTAATCTACCTTTTTTTTACTATTTGCGCGCGCGCGCATACATTCCAGAGTTTTGCTACAATGCATTCTCGAAGATCTCGGGAATTGGGCACTTTTGATATTCCCAATAACATTAATTTATACACTTTACATGTATAAATATGATAAACCATGAATTAATACGGCGCTGGTTCATTCGTGTACTGTAGTTACTATAAAAATAAATTAATATAATTTTATTTGTTTTAACTGTTACTTTGTGAATTAACACTTACGAACATCGTTCGAGCAGTTCAGGGAATAGTCCACAGATTGCAGCAACAGTTCCAAAGCAGTTTCGTTATTAAAGCTTGCTATCTTCCATGGAAACATCTGTGCAATAATATGCCTATTGATCAAGAATCGTAGTAGCTATATCTGTTTGTTGCAGTGCAGATGTGTGCATACGGAATAAATGGCAAATATCGAACATCGTGGGGGCTTTTAAGTACTTGGTAAAGGAGGGTATGAATACAACATATTCATATAGAAATTGCTCACTCTATCATTATCATTTTCAGCCGTTTACAAGTGCACCACGCAGTTTAACCTTCCTCAAAAGCAAATTTGAAATAAAAATCTGTACTGCTTTCAAAACTATAATTATCAAAAGTTATGACTTTCTTTCAATGATGTTTTATTAATTTTTATACTTTCAAAGCATTACAATGTATTATTTTTAGAGTGAGTACCATTGGGTTCTGTATGACCCCATTAACATTTGGTATTTTTCTTTGAATGTAACATTATAAAAGTAGTAATGCTGACCATTACTTTGAACATGTATACAAATCACGTGCAACAATGAAAATAGCATTTCCCGCTTATTTGTAACACATTGTTAAGAATTGTTGCCTCATTGTTCTCAAGGTTTTCCTCAGTGTGTGCCTTCTAAACCCCAGATCCCGGGTTCAAACCCGGCATGGATTGATGAATTTTTTCGGGCGTAAAAATTCTAAGTATGGCTTCTTTCGGAAAGGAAGTAAAGCCGTGGGTCCCGTGTCGTACATTTACGGCACGATAAAGAACCTCAAGCCTGAAAGAAAAGACCTCTTAGGAAAATTCATCGACCGTTTCACGCCCTGAATAGAATGGGACGCTGATGACCTGAGATGTTAAAGAGCGTCCGTAAATAAATAAAAGCAATCAATCAATCCTCAATGTGTCGTAGAACTACATTATGAGCAGAACACATTCGAGTAGTCCAGAAATAGAAGCAACTTTGAATAAAGAAGATATAGTGAAGGTATATCGGATGACGATGGAGAGATTGATGCTAGTAAATCGAAGACAGTGAATCGACTCAAAATCTGATGATGTTGGAGTTTTAGAGATTACTGTTACTGAAGTTGATAAACGTCTCAAATATGTTTTCAAATAAGCACTCGGGGGCAAAAAGAGGAAGATGCCACCAATGTGAAAGTTCTGTGGACAGAAAACATGCATAAAAATGGACAAAATGTTTTTTCTTTTGTCTGTAATCAACATCAGGAGTTGCTTTGTTTCAATTGTAAGGACGTTTTAAGGTGGAGGAAGGAATATGAAGCTAAAAATGTGCTTTGTTACCTATTTTCAAGGTAAGAATGTGTGTTTTTAAACCATTATTTCATTTTAACAATTTCAATATTACAAATACTTCCCATGTAAATTACCTGGGGCCTTTATTGTCCCAGTGAGAGTCAGTTAATGATAGAAAGATTAAACACGGCAATGACAGCTTGGAAGAGGCGACCAAAATTCGTCACGAAACCAGAAGTGCTCCTGGAGAATCAACGATTAAAGGTGTCTGAATTTGCTGAAGCTCAGGGCACTTCTAGGGACCGCGTATTTTGAGGGAAGAATTGTGCTTGAAAAAAACTATCGGCAAGATGGGCGCAGCTAACCACCACACAAGACACTCAGCAAAGTTCGGTCCGTATTCAGAAAGATCCTGTACGTGTATTTGTGACTAATGGTGAAATATGGGTGCATTGCTAAACACTTAAAACAAAACAACGGTTCTAAACAATGTAACCACACGATTCTCTACGGCCAAGTATGTGAAACCGGCCGGAAATTTCATGGAATCGGTTAATTACCTTCCTATTTGAATATTGTTATTTTTAGATTAATGAGCACAGAGAGGGATTTTTCATACAAATTGTTACGAAAGGTAACATTTTCTTAATGGCATGCTTTGAGTAATTCTGGAAAAACCTGAGGCAGAGCCAAACACAGTTTGCTATCAAAGATGCGTTCTGTTGCCAGGGAAACTATGACGGTACATATGAATGTTCTGCCTGATCCACGATGTTTGCTTGCCTCTTTGAAGGCTCCCTCCGGAACAAATAGTCACCTTCAATTTGTTTCTTATTTACTTCTTATTTACTTCATTAATTAACATAGGGGAGGGAGGTATCGACCTTTTGACAACCTATGAGCTCTTTACAGAAGTAGGATCCACTTAAAGGAATGGCACTAGGCTCTTCTAAGGCTTTGTCTAGATAGAAACCTTGAGAGTCCCTGGATGTTAGACAGATGAAGAATATGAGTTAATTGACAGTCAATTCTGACAGAAAAACCGCGAAGATTGGTGCCAAAATCCAGAAATATTCACAGGGATAATCCTACATATCTGGTGTATAAAATTAGCATTAACAGCTTATGTAACAATTTTACCTGGAGTAAATGTACAAATATTCACACATAGAAGGTAATGTTGGCCTCTTCACCCAGATTAATATTTTTTATATACCTTAACTGATTTACTATACCATGCTACGTCCGATAATATTTTACTTTTACTGTATTGGTACACAAATAGACATATACTGATCTCTCATCCTGCTACGCAATTGCAGTTTTAATAACACTGGTTGATATTCAGTAAGCGCGCAATTCCCGATAAGACTGGAGTAAAACTTTACTGACACGGTCAATTACCTTGCTCAGTTGTGTTTATCACGCTGTTTCAGTTGCATTTCAGACTTTCTGTTGTTTGTCTGTGTGTGTGTTATTGATGTAAACGCCAGAACAAAGAATGTTTATTTATGATTATTATGTGCAAGAAAGTGTACAAGTATTTTCAGGAACAACATCTCCATCGGCAAGCCAATTTTCGGATTGTAAACCTTAAGACTTTTTCATTGACAAGAAAAAAAAATTAACAGGAGAGAGTCTTGATGAAACGGCTATAGATCATAAACTTTTCTTCCAAAGTCTACATAATTAGTCCAGCAACTTGATGCATCTGTTTGTAGTGCGTATAAAGCCACTCAGCTGCTGCAACTTTTTTCATATAAAATCACAGTAGTATACTTGAAATAAAACGTGCAGGATCTGAAACAAAATATTCGGAAGGCAGTTTAGACTATTCAGGAGAATGAATTGCGGCGAGGATACAGGCAAATCTCACAGCGGAGGGCAGACACTTAGAACTTTATTATGATGGAGAGTATATTAATTATTAATTACTAATAAATAACAAAAGAAGTGGAAAATGCGCACTATGAGTTCCAAATGCGTGGGATGATTCCCTTCGGCAGATGGCGAGGCCATTATGCATTAACTTCCCGACGGCAAAATCCATTTCCGATTGCTTAGTGGAATGAAAACCCTGTATAATTTGTATATTCTAATGCACAGCATTTAACATATCGTATTTGAAATTACTAAAATATGTAAACAATGCAATTTTTTGCGTGTTGCTTTATATTTATGTATTCAAAAAAAAAAGAGAGAGAGAATAATATCCTACCTTAATCGCTTTCTAAAGTAAAAAAAAATTTTTGAGCATTAATGGGTTGCTGGTAAAGTAAGAAGTAAATGGACTACATCTGAACAACGTCAAATGGTTGGGTGTTGAGAGATGTCATTAACATTTTTATTAATTATCTGAGGCATTCTTTATTATAAAATAGCGCGAATTATACAATTCTCTCCCACTTTTTGTTTTGTTTAAGAATAAACAGGTCAAAAGCTGCCATTCATGCCAATTGTTGAACATCATTATGACTAAATGAATAATTTTTCAGCTTTTCTCTTTATTAGTAATATTTTATACAAAATATAATTTTTGCTTAATCTCTTTCAACTAAACTATTTGATTTCGTCAGGAAAATCACACAAATCTTATAATTTTTTAATGTTTAAAGCTACTTATATTTAATTTAACATATATAATTAAGATACTATTGTTTGAACAATCACACGCCCATATTAATTTCTAAATATCTTCTTTAACCTCCAACTAATATTTATAACTTACACGACTACAAGAAATGCACTGTTTTGCCAATAATCTCAAAAATGCCTCTCCAAGCTTTTGTTTCTCCACGTTTTCTTATGAAAGCATCAGACTCTGGAAGTAACTTCCCCCTGGAATTTCTGTTCTTACAGCTGTATACTGTCACAGTTCATTCTTTTGTCATATTGTGTTTCCTTCGCCACATCTGGTTTTAAATATTTTCGAAGCAAGCCTTCAACCGCTGAGGAAATGTCCCTTCATCTGTACATTCATTTCTAAGAAATAACGAAGGAACCCAAGCTTATTTCAGTAAAGCGATGGCTTCATTTTATGAAAAGCGTCCTCTTTCTCTCTGCCAGCACTTAATCCCAACAACGAGTGCAGAGATGAAAACTCTTCTCCGTACTAACTAATGGAACCTGGGATGAGCCTGTTAATATAAGACGTGGGCATCAAGCAGGCAAGAACCGGGTCAACAACAATGTCTCACTTTATCTCCACCCTATTCTCTTGCTATCGCTTCTATTAATGGGCTAGACCTGCTATTCCGATACCCCATTACTCCTTTCAAGGAATTTCTTGTGAATACAATCTTTTGTTTGGCATTATTTTGAGATTTTCAGGATTACAATTCTTTTTTCCTGCATTTATTTTACATTTTCTTAAGTTTTAGTTTCTTTGTTTGAGGCGTATAGTTTCAAGAGCGATCTGGTTGATATTTCAAACTCCTTTTCCACAAAAATGTTACGCTTTCCTTTGTAAACTCTCTCAAAATGAATTAAAAGCATATTAACAAAAGCATTAAGAAATGTATCTTAACACAATCACAAGGCTCCAAGTTTAGTCCCCTTTTGCTTCAATTGAAAACAAAACTAGTCATCTTTCGAAAGAATCTCTCTTACATGGTATGTTTCACACGCCCTCGGCCCCTGATTTTCCGCTTTAACTTTCAAACTAATCGATATAATAGGACGAAATTTGACATGGGTATGCCTTTGTGTGTGAAAAACATGGTGATGTCATGCTATTAGTATTAAGGCATGCCTGCACACCTCTGGTGTGGTTAGGTCAGCCGATCTTGGTGACTGAAGACTTTTAGAAATGGCATGATGTTCAAAGATGGAAACAACCAGTCATACTGACGTGTGACAGGTGATTCATAAGATCATGGAAATTTCTGTACATGCACGATATATATCATTAAATAAAGAAAATGGGGACAATGTTGGTCCCCATTAGAGCATAAAATACTTCAAAGTTTTCTTTAAGAAGTGTATTAAACACGATATGAGAATTTTCATAAGTCCAAACACAGGTACTCTGAGAATTGACGCGCGCACTTCGGTGAACCCCATTCCCTGAAGCTTCTGTTTGCCGGGATGTTTCAATTTTTGTACATAAGTAATACGATATGCACGCCACTTTAGGTGTTTATTTTTTCAGGTCATTGATATATGCTTATGGAAACTCCATCTTCTGCGACAATTTACTACAAAAATGTGTGGAAGGAAAAAGGCTTGCAGTATGTTTTTCACCTCCTGTACAATTTATATATACACGTATGTTCATCTTTGTGGACATTTAACAATGTTCTCGTGTTTACTAAATTCTTCACCGAACACTAATTAAATTGTCCTTGGCACTCCTATATTCAGTTTCTCAGTTTATCGGTTCATATCGTATTGTACGTACTATATTGCTCGCAACACAAAGATACGATGACTAAGTGATCCTGCAAGACTTCACAATTAGAAATGTTACACTATTGCAAAGAATAACAAACGTCTTTAGTGGTTTTCCCTAGTAAATGCTGGGGTGGGTTATTTCGTTCTGTTGATTCTGTTACAGGATTGAAAGTGATAGAACTCATGCTATTGAGACAGTGGCTAGCGCTTTGGAAAGGTTTCTGCCCCTACGTGTAGGGTGTAAGTTGCTCTCCTGAGGTGCTTGAATTCCTTCTAAAGAAAAATTCCGCCGATGTGGGGGATCGAAAATGAGTGTGCTTCCATATCTCAACGCTCCTGGACCCTGGATATCCTGTGTCTCCCTCACCTCATTCCTTTCTCCCGGAAGTATCCGTATTGTCAGCTTAGACAGAGCCGAAAAATATCTCCTCCGTTCCCTACAGCTTCTCATACGTTAAGATATGTACAAAGTAAATGTCAATTAGTTTGAAAGTTATAAGGTAAAATATGGAGAGACTACATAATCCATTTATGTTGAAAAGGGCCATAAGAAAAAGAAATAAATTTAGAATTCTGATCTAGATTCAGTAGTTATTCGCTAATATTTGATGCAATATATGTAAACTCTACACAACTTTTTTATTTATGTTTGCTGAATCCCAAATTATCGCCACTGAACTGTTTAACTGAACGAAGTAATTTCTATTGGATTAGGTGATTTTTGAATTGAATTCTATAATTTTTGCACACTCAATGTTAAAATGGAGTTAATTGGACTAGTAACATGTGCCTAACCCGATTGTTGGCTCATAAGATTGATGTGGACTTCATCATCTCACTCAAAACAAAGAAAATAGAGTTAGTCCCGCTATTTTTGATACCCCATTGTATTTGCTCTCTTCGTGGAAAATTGTTGAGGCTAACAAAATTAATTTTACCTGTTTGTATTGGCAAAAAATCCACGCTTTCTGTTACATGTTTTGTGACGTTTGCTTAATTCACTTGCTGCGATGAATGCGTGAAAGCATATTAGTGTGAAAGATACATTACAGTGCAAACAGATTATGAACCACGCAGTTCAACGGAATTCATTAATACCTAAAATATAAAAGCATGGAAAATGTGAGAGTAAACAATTGTGTACAAAATATTATGGAAAGGAAAGTATTCACATAGAGAAGAGAAACACACACTGATTTAAATGGACAGAATGTTTAGAGAGTGGTCATCAAGTTTCTGTAGCTGGTTGCTGCGAATCTTCACAAACTATCAAAATCTGACGACTAGAAGTCTCCCGGGGGATACGAACCCAAAAGGGTGAATCTTTCACAAACCTAGAGGAACTTCCATCAAGCACAACATCCTACATCCTTCTTCCTGCATGTTTATACGTATGAACGCATCGTACATACAGCACATAACGTACTCGGGAGATTCCCGAGAGACTGGCTACTGAAGGTACGTTCAACTCCAGTCAAGAGTCTTTCTGCATGAAATGCACAGTGTATGGATTTAATTTGCGCGATAACATATAATGCAATCCTCCTTATGAATATTTAAATTCTGAAGGTGTAAAAGCATAGTATATGTAGTATTTTTCTTAAATTTAGGACATGCGTTTTAAAGCTCGGCATACATGAAGTCCTACTCATCTGGTTGATCAGTCAAGAGACGGATGAAGGAAACAGAATGTACACTAACAAAACCTGTCTGTAACAGCGAAGGCTATCATCCCAACGCTTCTAAGAGATAGACTAAACACTTAATGCAGTGTAGACAGTGTGTTGTCGGTTGATACACGGTCGTTAGCCGAGCCGCAAAGGTCTTTTAAGACAAATTTTTACATTGTAACACTTGTACAAACTATAAAGAAGAGATTTAAAGGCGACTTACCTTAGATAGATGATACAATGTGTTGCCGTAGCAGTCGTAGGCTCCTAAAAATTAAAAAAATTTAAAAAATTAATAATAATAATAATAATAATAATAATAATAATAATAATATATTAAACAGACAATATAGCAACATTTTAAAAAGTTGTGCTTTTTAGACCAAACTGCTGCTATAAAAGAGTATAAAATCAAAATACATCACATAAATTACCAAAATTTTGTTCTAAATTTTGTAGGCTCGCGCTCGTACTACTAAATCTAGCGCACCCAGCAATACACGTACTTTAACTCCGCTTCCTAAAAAGTGTATATAATCTTATCAAAGAGAGGATGCTGATATTGCCCTCCTTCGGGAAAATGGGGAGTAACCCGAATAAATACTTTTTCTCAAATGAATTCATACTGCCGTGAGACCGGAAGGAACATGTTCAAGAATATATCAAAGGACGAAAGCGGAGTTACGCTTATATTTGAAACGTAAAACATTAGTGAGAGGAGAGCATTATAACTGAAGCCTGTTCCGCTTAGAGGTATCAAGAAATAAATGTTCACCATTTAAAAACAATAGAAGATATTGTTATGATGTACATCTTAAAAGATACAGAAACACTCCAAGTTTACACAACAATAATGATTGAAGAAAGTGTGCATACGTGTTCATGCGCACGCCAATGTTTAATGTGAAGACAAACCTGGCGCTAACTATTCAGTTGAGCAACAGACAGGCCTCGTTAATCACGGGACCTCACAACAATAAATTGTAAATTAGTACAACACAGATCTGTTAGGGAGTTCAAGCCCGTTTTCATTGAGTGGAATGAGAGAAGCCTAATTTCTGAAGCACACTTTTGAGGAGCTACACTAAACATTCCCCTACACTTCATCAATATTGTAAAAAGATGTTAATAAATCATTATTTACCTTTCAAGTATACTTATTTCTAAGTGGAACATATGCATTTCTTAATTGGAGTATAAATAAAAGTATATACACAATCATCCAAAAGTAGTCATTATAAACTTTTATTTATAAAAATATTTACAGAAAAGGCTCAAAATAGCATTTGCTTTTACCTAAGCGTACTTCACAACGTTTACATATTTTTACAAAAAAATGCATATATCCGTCACCTCTTCCATAACTATTTACAGCGAATGGTCTCTCTGTAATTATTAAGAGAAACAAATTCCCTAGTCTTTTAAAACACTGTGCTTTCTATCTATCGTGAAGTTGTTTGAGTTACTGGCCATCAAGACCGTATAATTAAAACTGAATTTTAGGTGTAACCCCTCATAATTACACTTTTAATATAATAATTGTTGTACTAATATCTTTATCAAAATTCTAAATAATTAAATAAAATACAAAATTTGCCCAGTACCCGGTTCGTCAGCAGCAGCCTACTGGCTGCTTCTGTTTGTTTGAGGGAGGCGTCGCAGCGACTGGTTGTGCGTTCGTGTATTACTCGGTACTTTCATTTTGTATAATTGTTCTTTGTTAATTATATCATTGTATAAATTCAATTTTGAAGTATGGGTTTTAGTGTACCATACATGTGTGCAAAAGGGTTCTTTCAGAGAAACCTGGCAATCGTGTTCCAGTATTGAAGAGTTAGAAATGATCTCTCAATGAAAAAAACGTGATCCGAACCATCGTGTTTTACTGAAGAAAAGTTAGACGATTATAGAAATTTCCTACGTAGATGCCAACAACGTACTGCCTCTGAGGGGCATCACTTTCAAAATCTCTTATAACGTATGTTAGTTCTTAGTATTATAATGTTTACACAATAGCATTTTATGCTTTCAATAAAAATATAAACAATAAACACTTTATGGGCGCAGACTCTTATCTCCCTTTTCCTGTTGCGGCGGCTGTGCTTCACCAGCAAAAAGCCGCGCTCAGGCAGCCCATAATTCAAATAACCTAACTGTAGAACCAATCAAATTTATCTGGAAAGACACTGCTCTCGGGTAATTAAAATTAATACATGGCCGCCTACCTATATAAACTGTCAACAGTAGCATGTGCTTTAATAACAGTTATGACGTCAGGTGTATTAACACAATGTAATGTGTTGGCAGAACTGAAAACGGCCTTTAAAGGAGCGAAAAGTAAAGAAAGAGCACATTGCAAATGTAATAAATGCAGACAGTTGTTTCTTTGAACATCTCATGAGGCTGTAACGTTTTAACACCTAACGTCATTTTTACGAGTGCATTACAAGCTTGTTTTAATGCCCTGTGAAATTTCACCGAGTTCTCTCACGGCTTGGCTTCCTCTCCACTTCACAAACAAAAGCACATCACCGGTGGCTTTATGCAAATGAATACATCGTATGCTTACCTGTGAGTAGGTGTTCTCGGTGCTAAAAAAAAATAAAAAATTCTGTAGCCTTTTTGAAAAAGTGTGATTTGCACTAAGAAGGTTTTAAAGCGCATTTATTACTATAGGGCAGAAAATTTAAATAATACAACTGTTCATTATCTCCGTCTAAATAATCAATAAATGATATTTTCATTCCCTTACATTTTTACAACGCCTTCGAGTGTTTATAGGAATGCCCTTGTGAAATTCTGAACTTTAGCTTGTTATTAGATATTATTGCTACGGTTTGAGTGTTTAATATATGCATAAAATTAACACAGATGCAAATATTTTGGGTAAAAAAATATATATTTTTTTAATATTTAATTTGCATTGAAAATACTTCTTGTGACAAAAGCACTTATATTCCAAAGTGTTTTCCTTGCTCTCGGTCCCTGGTTTTTAATGATTACCTATAACTAATAAATGTAATTTAATAGCATTTGACAAGAATATATCTTAGTGCACGAGTTTGAAAATGATTTCATACTGTCCCCCCCCCCCGTTTTTAACATTGCTCATAATAACGAAGGTGTAAAGAGAGAATGTATGAATGTTTCATTTCCTTTTATGAAATAAATGTACATATGAACCCCAAACCCAGAACGTTTAAAGTTATCTGGCAAGGAATAACTCCTATTTACCGACAAAGATGATAATCGCAAGACTTCATAAGCGATAAACGTTATTTTGATTAGCGTTAAGGTGTCTTGCTCACGCCTCTTTGTTAGGCAAGACTTCAACGAAATATTTGCTTTTTCCCTCGTAGAACCAAAATTGCGGGTTCGGTCCTGGCCAGGATCGATGAACTTTTTTTCCTGCATAAAAATCGTAAGTATGGCTTCCTTTGGAAGGGAAGAAAAGTTCTGGGTCTCGTGTCGTAGATATACGGCAAGTAAAGAATCACAAGTCTGAAAGAATGGGCCTCTGGGCAAAATTTATCGACCGTTTCACGCCCTGAATTGATTGGGATACTGATGGTCTGAGATGTTAAAGGCAGCCCGTAAATAAAAAAAAAAAATATATATACATGTTTTAGCTTTAATTACCTACTAAAGGTTTTCTAGCAGTTCCACCATTCTATGGCTTGTTATGGTACAGCTGGCTAGATTTCTTGCCTGCTGATATCCCCTAGCCTTGTTCCAACCTTCTTCCAAACATTTTTTATTATTTTCCTTGCCTCTTTGTTATATTGAACCTAAACCAGTTCCTCCGAGTGCTCTTTGCACCTCTACAGACCAAACGTTGTTGTTACATTCTGCATCTGGTGTTTATAACATTTAGCACTAAGTGTGGATTGATCTCCCTGCATTAATCTAAGCTAGTATTTCACTGTCCTTGTCTTACTTTAACTGTACTTTCATAGCAACCCACCTCCTCATGACCCCATAGTTTGACGTTTCTTTGGATAGCCCGAGAACTGAATTGTATTTGATGTTCAGCTCTCCCGCATATAGCAGAATAGACAATCATAGCGCTGTATATCATCTCTAGTGTATCTACTGGCGTAAAGGTTATTTCTGAAAAACCCAAAAGTTTTAACATGTTGTATTTCTTGCCCAGTGCAGCGCCAATTTTCCTCTCTGTCATTCATGTAGCCATTTTTAAAATTCATAACAAATAAGACTACTTTAAAAATAATTAATGGCTTTGGAGACACACAGGAAATTTGTGAAGTAAATCAGGGTTAATTATTTCCAAACCTATTCAACATTGTTATGAAAAAAATGTGACAGGAAAATAAAACAATTAAAAGTAAAATCCTTCATGGCAGTAATGTAAACGAACCTCAAAGGCAGGACTATCAGACTTTTGTAGCAACGAGTTTGGTTACTTTGAGTAGCCGCTTCCTATTCAAGAGAAAGCCAGAAGCAAAATTATCTTTCGGGAGCTCCGTTCTGTTTAAGAACTCTGCCTTCTGCTCTGTAGCTACAGAAGATGAGGAAATGCCTCAGGATATTAAAGATAAAGTTACTTATCTTTAAGGAAATGTTGATTTTAAGGAACGTTGCAACTTTGTTTCTTTAATGAATGGATACCTCTTGGGTTTGCTTGTTCCCGTTAATAAGTTGCCATGGCAACGCTCGTGTATGATTTCACTTTTGACAATGTACGAACAAACGAACAGCTGCTGCGAAACAGAAATTTTCACGCTATACTTCTCAGAAAAATCAAAGGTGACAGTATTTTATATAACATCTGTCTCCCGAGGAAAACTGGATGATTCTGTCCTCCAATGCTAAATTAATAATATATTTCGATTTTAGTTCATAACGTTATTCTTTATAGCAGGAGTAAATGTTAAAGCAACAAGCTAAGCGAGAATCGCAAATTTTAGGAATGTAAAAATTGTATAACTTTATAAACGGATATCGTTTAATTCATAAAATAAAACTAATAATAATATCACTTTTCTAACGAATTACTTTGAAGTCAATTCCTTTTTAATTACACTTGTGATGTCATTGTATCAATAAAGATTATTTAATTTGGCTTGTCTATTGTTATTAATGTTAGCGAAGATGAATTTGCCGCAATAAATTTTATCCCCAGCTGAAAGGGCTGAATTGTTACCAACACCGAGAAAAACTTATAATACAGCTACCGCACTCATAACGTTTACAATTAGTAGTTTTTCACATAGAGTTAATCGCTTGAATGCAATTAATTACAACACACAATCAGTGCATCCGCAACAATGACATAAGCAGCTAGAGTGTCGTAGTTAAAGATAAAGATAGCCTTTGTGTCCCTTAAGAGCAACGGTCTCCAAACAAGTAGGGAAATCTCGCTTTATCCTAACATGGTCCGCTATTCCACGCTAGTTGTTCGTATGCTGTTCAAGACATAGACTGATTTGTTCTTTGGTTACTCCACTTCTCACTGCACTAGTTGTTTCTTGAGAGATTTCTATTTTCTCTTCCTCCTGCTACTCTTGACCAATCTGGACCTGCATGTTCCTTGAAGATGTCTGTCCATCTTTTCTGGGTCTGCCTTGTGTTCTTTTTCCTATCCGGGGGTCCCAAATGGAGATCTTGTAGGTCCATCCTGCATTCTTGCGACGTGACCGTCCCATCGGCATTTGTTTCTAGTAGCTATTTGTGCGATGTCTTTTGTCTGATATAGCTGGTTTATTAATACTATAGTATTTTGTCCTTCAAAGTTATTCCCAGGATCTTGCGTTGTGTTTTTCATTGGCATACTTGAATTTCGTTCTTTTGTTTTTCTGTTAGTGACTACGCTAATGAGAAAACATTTCAACTCCACGTGGACCGAACAGCAGCTGTGAAACTTCACACAGGAAGCAGTGAAGGATTTCTCTTCAAGAACATCGGCGACGCAATGTTGGATTCGCAAAAAGAGATGAACGCTGACTTCTATCTAATAAACTTCGTACAGTACTTTTAGATAATACAAACTGTCACTACCAACTAATAGATAGGATCCCTACTAGTTTTAACAAAACAGGCGACATGATAGGATTCGTGCACTATTATAAATTGGACATTCTAAATCCCCTTCCAGTTAAGCCAGTACAAAAGTTTGTCATTAACGAAACTGCAAAGTCTCGTGGCCACGAAGTACCCCCAGGTTAACCGCATATCAGGTAACCTGGCCCATTGAACTAGCCTGGGCCAACCTAAAACATCAATGACGAACAGAAATCTGGCCCCTTCTGTGAGTGAGTGCATGAATGATATCGATGCGAATTTGTAGAGGAAATGTGTTAAAAAGAGATTTCATGTGGAGAGAGATATCTTCAGAACGAAAACATCATATAGGAGGAAGTAACACTAGGGATAAAAATGGAATTTCGTAAAATAGCAACTTAAATTTCATAATTCTTTAATTATATAATACTGTGTTGAGAGGAATTGAAATATAACAAAAGAGACTAATGAATACACTAGAAGCACAATTAAACAAATGGAATGTGACAGTAACAGTTAGGCCATTACCGATGCTACCTATTTAACCATACGCGGCGAAAGGGAACACGAGAATCGGAATAACGTGCAACTTCTATTGCTAGTACAGCCCTTGCTACAAGTCCCCAGCTACAGCGGAGAGGGCCGGAGAGAGCCGAAAATAATAACTTGCACATACATAGCTAGATAATAAGGTTTCAAGCACAACAGCATGATAGCTCAGACGGTTAGAGCGGCATGCTATAGCTGTGAAGAAAGTGTGTTTGAATCTCCACGCCCGCATACTTTTTTTTATTCTGCCGAAGTTAAAAGAGATTTGCCATCATTACAATGATTTACTTGGTAACTTAGTACACTTACAGAATATCGTATAAATTGATATTTACTATTTTTTTCCTGCTGCAATCAAAGAAAATTTGCCTCTTACAACGATATACTCGCCCCTATCAATTTATATTTACGAAAAGGAGGCGAGCGTAGGCCATCAGACTGTAACGAGCCGCAGCAAACCACTGGATTTACCGGTTTCTACGATTTATCCGAGGTTATGTTAGGTTAGTGGTGTGTATATGTGAATTAATTGCGAATTGGAATAAGATTTTCCACCGTTACAATATTTCATCCGCCTAATAATGCCCTACCAATTTATATTTAATAGTTATGGAGAATAATGCATAGGTTACATTATTTTTAACCAAAAAAATACATCGAATATTTACACTGTTACAACTTGTTCCACCTCTTTCGACTCTCTCTGCTGTTGCTCGGGACTTGTTTTATTCCCGTTCTGCGTGTACGGGCAAGTTGAACAACCGCTTTTCTCTGAAACCACGTGTATTCACCAGGATAATGAGATGCTCGGGGTTAGATAGCTTTCCCATTCCGCATTTGAACGTTATGAGCGCGGCGATAATACTTATTAGAAGGTAACGACAGATTCAATCATTGAATTGCGCCGTTTTTTTTTTTTTTTGTTTTTTTTTCCAGGCTCCCGTTGTGCCTAATGCTTTTCCTAGCGCTTCCCATCTTCTCTATCTTGTGTCGTAAAGCTTAGTACTCGTTTTTCTTCTCTATTGATTGGGAAGGTAAGGACATTTCCGGAAGAGTGTGATGTAATATTTCTGCTTGTTCGTCAGGTTCCTCTTTCCATTACTAACAGTGAGATAGCTTCAAAACTAGGGGTGAACTGATATGCTTTGGCCGTTCTAAAATTATATTTGAAGCCTTCACCGTTCGTGCATTCCAGTGACCAAGGTATTGCAATGTATATAATGTAATTTTTAATGCAGTTGAAACATGTAAAGAGAAACCATGTTTTTTAAAGTATTTTAATTTAAAAGGGTAACTGAAAGTTAAATTTTTCAAAATACAAATTGTTATAATGTATATTTTAACTTAAATAATTGTTTTGAAGCCTAAAGGAAATTACTGTATATTGCACATACTTATTTTTTTATTATTATAATTGATTTTTAGTTTGTTTTTAGATTTAAACAAATCTAAACAACAATAAATGTTCCAATGTAGGAAAAAAAAGATACCAGAATGTAGATTAATGGAATTTTATTTTATTTTGTTTCTATATTGCATGTGCCAATGTTTCAAATGTTAATGTATTTTAAAGTTACATTGCCACTTTCGTCATTAAATGGGCGCCAATTTTCCAAAATGTCAATTCTGCATTTGAATAATATACTGAATTTTTTAGAATATATTTCAAATTATCCTTCTACCTTACTGGAAAATTTCCTTTTTCCTGTCATATCCCGTGTGATTTTTCCCACCAGCATACTTCCCACTTTGCCGTTGCCGGGCGCCCACTTCTCCCATCTTGCAGTGAAGTTCGGCCCCTTAAATACAAACTAGCGGGAAAATGTTGCTCTAGGTGGAGCAAGGTTTCCAAAAAGTTCGTTACAAGCGCTCAAGGCTTTGGGACTCATTTAAACTACTCGTGATATCACAAAGAATCATAGTTCGAAAATGGTCTTTCTCCAGCTCCATCGTAACGACTGGCTGCCGGTGCACGGAAAGGTTGTTTACTCTTTCACTTTGCAATGCGGGAGTGAAGAAGGCCGCTAACTGATACCGTTTTACTTGTAAGGGATGGGGCTACCACGTGGTACATTCCTTTCATTTTTCCTCATCTCAAAACTTTCGTATTTATCCTATTAATTTCTCTGTATTAATTTTTCTGTAAATTCCGCAGTTTTTCACTAGAGTGATCCATTTCCTCTTCACTTGAGTTGTAAAAAATGAAAATAAACCACAAATTTCTTATATTTAATTGACTTTCCTCTGAATTTAACGTCCATGTTTATTTCTCTGTAAAATGTCGCAGGTACTCACTAGAGAGCTCCGCTTAGTCACCCTTAGCTCCCCCTGCTAGCCAGTAGACACTGTACAGATGCTAATATGGCGTGCTTCTAAGTATTACTTGTATATTGAGACCACTACTGGTCAATTGCTCATTTTACAGAAAAGTTCATATCACCATTAAATTCAGCGGAAAGTAAATGCCCTTTAACTGCATTTTGATGCGATTTTGTTTTTTTGAACCGAGATATTTCCTAGCGAGTAAATCCAAATCACTGCCAATTAATTAAAAGTAACTGAAATGAACGTGCAAAAGAGTAGAAAATGGGAGAGGAATGGAAAAAGCGAGAATCTCACTAAAAGTTCAATATTTTCAGTACCAATACTCTGATTCAAATATGATACGTTCCTATTGCATGATTTCTAAACATGATATAGTCTAGGAATTTGCCATAAGCCCAATCGTTGCTTAGAACTAGTTATAAAATAATTAAACTTTTTCTAAATACATTTAGCAGAGCAGTCCCCCTGTTTGCTGCCTCTGGAAGGAACTCTGGAGTAATTTGAACACCGCAAAGTCTTCGCGGCGTTCATTACCCACATAAGCAGAAGTTGTGCCAAGCAGAATAAGAAGAAGTAAAGTAGTAGTGAAATTATCGCTTTAGTGTGTGTTGGCATTGTAATGCAGAACAATGGACTTGCGGTACTGTTCCGCCTCTGAATGCGAAAACCAAGTTTTCCTTCCCTCTATCTCGGGCTCATCTTTTTACTTAGCTGCAGCTTCCAAGAAACTGCAAGCTCTGACATACTGACGAACACGAATCTGGCTTTATCAGCTCGCATTTCACAGCCGAAATCACAGAGGGCACCTTCTTCAACCACGTACTGCCTCGGAGCAAAAAGAAGCAACACGATGAAATTGGCACATACATTAGCAGTGCCTGCCCAACTCACAACGACAAAACAACTGACTGGGTAGAAACCAGATTCTATTACAGAGAATGAAATATATATATATATATATATATATATATATATATAAACTGTACTAGTATCATTAAGCACACATGAAAAGAAGGCCATAAATCAGTATGAAGTCAAGTAAACGTCACCAAATCATACAATGCCACCCATTTATCTATGAACATGAGAGGTATTTTCTAGTTAATGGATTCACTAGAAATGCCCTGAGGAAAGCTGGCACTTGTGACTTGTGGCACCATATGGTTCATTCACTCTCACAATCGAAGTGAAAAAGTCCGACTGATATTATGAGAATCTAAAATTGATTCAGCTATATCTACATTAAATATCTGCAAACTAAAGATAAATTCTCGATGCTTCGATATTCAAAAGATATCGTTATCGAACAATACCCACACGCATAATATCTATGATTATGATACTTTATCTATATAAAAAGTTTAATTAACATGTCAAAATTACTCCAAACCTCATTCGGTTAACGAATTCTTTAGTTATTAGCTAACAACAGTACTCGACGACAGCACATGGAGGTATCCTATAGCCCTAGATGCTTTACTTAGTACGTGCAAAGGAGTGAGAGATTGATTTTAATAAATTACATCAACAAATAACGTCTGTAATCAGATGCCCTAGCATTCCTGAAAGCACTGCAGCGCACCACCCAAACAATAATAAAAATGCTTTTAATATTGGTGGTTGCATATAAAACTTACAAGATCATGAATTACTTAAATAATGAAAGATAGAAACATTCCACACATAAAAGGTAGCCGAAACGTCTTATACATTAATATTACAGCAAGCTTCTCTAAATTAAGCATTTAGTTCTCTTGAACGGAAATGAGAAAAATCCCGATGCTGAAACAAGAGTTAGAAATTGACTACCTAACAGGCTACCTCACATTCAAACAAACCAGAAGGAAGGAAGGTAGACCTCTCTGTCTCTGAGCTAGAGTTGCTCAAAGGCAGAGTGGCGCAATCACATGACTAGCAAATTAAAGTATATTTTAAACGACTGCTAGAAATAGGCGTCTCGTTCTTTAAGCTACTAAATAGCAGGTAGCAAGTACTGAGAAATAGGATGCGCTACGAAGTCCGAACACCGATTTCATAATAAAAACGGCCCCCACTTTTACAATCCTGAAGGTGGTCTGTTTGAGCAACAATTTTTCTTAAAAATCACGTACCAGAGTTCATTTACCTTTGAAGTAGATGTTTTCAATTATACTATTGCTTTCATTTTAGCGTGTGCTTTTACTTTCTGTACATATGTAACAACCACGCTCCACTTGCAAAATAAGCTCTGTGTGAAAGTGGCCAATAATAAAGGATGTTTGATAAACGTGTTATCTGTTAAACGATGTAATCTCAAATAATTTCAGCATTTTAGGCCATCTGTAGTATCTCAGCTGTAATTATGGGTGTTAAACGCCATTTTAAAAAAATATTTATAGCATGAAAGCTGGTTCTACATTACTTTCACATGTTCGTTTTGTTTTTCACCGTATGTGGACCGGACTAGCAGCGGGGAGGATACAGCCGGATGCCCATATCCAGCTCGCCGCGTGATCGGCTGACTATTAAAACACGCTTATGTTTATCTCAGAAGATGCAATTTTTCCTTCCCGAGTAGCTCGGTTATAAGGCATACACTTCAGTAGCTTTGTAGGTATGAAAATTTAGCAATATGTAGAGGAAGGTGCTGACCCATACTTGTGCCAACTTTACAAGAAATCTTCTTGGTGATTGTCCTAATTTCAAAGTTTCCTCTGTTAATGCACGAGGCCTGCGACTTCCAACACTGATCTTGTTTTGAATTAAAACACCGTTTGACAATGTACACCTGTCGGGTAAATGAATACCCGAAAAACGTTCTTGAAAGTCTATACGACACTGAACATCTGATTTGTTCCTCAAAAAGTAACAGCAAATGAAACCACGTTGTTATTTATTAAATAGTTTAACCATGGCAAACAGAGAAATGAAACACAATAACTCAGTGACAATACTGCGTGTAGCTGTAGTCCGGTTCGCGTTGAGGGGGGGGGGGGGGGAACAAACATTACACGGTGCTTATTTGTTATTTTTAATTAATTGTAATTTTGAAGTGATAGAAGGCATTGTGTTTCGTGATCTGCCTGTTTGAAACTACCAGGCTTCCAGAAAACGTCCATACCGCCAGCACAAGATTTTGCGTCTCGGTCAAGGCCAACTCCCCTCCCCACTCAAGGCCACCTGCCTTCTTGTCCTTGAATTTCCAAGCAATTTTACATTCGTTCGCGAAGACTTCAGTGCAGCATTTTTTTGTGTGTAAATGTTGTCATAAATACAAATCAGCTGTCGCATTCGTGAGGAATTGCGGAAAGTTCCCTGAACTATTTCCTCCTTCCGAATTACAGGTCACAATCTTGTAAATAAATTTGATACTAATAGTTAATTACAAAATAAAAAACACACACGAAGGTGTACAGTTTTATCATAAGAACAATTTAGACGAAATTGATACATGTCTTGAACAAAATCACTACTGAAATAGCACAAGTTGCGGTTTCAGTGTCTTCTGCATATATAGGAACCAAATTGTTAAAACTCTAACCTTACCATTGTACACGTATCCATTGTCTACGACAAGTGATCCCGTAGCAAGTGTGCATTGCTGTGATTGGTTTCTTTCATGGGACTGAAGGGTTAATAGACCCAGAGCTTGTGTTCTTTCCAGACGAGCGTGATTACCTCAAATTGGTAGTTGAACACTCACAACACTCGCTATTGGTGTTCTGAAAATCTAAATTTTATACAAAATAGCCTTATAAAGTGGTGGAATTAAATCGTACAGTCGCAATGTGTTTATCCTGTACAATGTGTGTTTAGCTGAGGGAGGATGACATTTCTAGCATTTTATATCAAGCATAATGTTATACACAGTTTTAAAAAGTGAAGTCGGAATACATGTGCGGCCGGCTGTGGCATGTTCAGTTGCCGAGATGCAAAATCCTGTGCGAGCGGTAAGGACATATAAATAACACATTTACATTTGGCAGTTCAGAAAAGCAGTGGATAGCATCGACGGCACTGAAATAGTTTATTCATTTATTTTCAATGAAACAAAGACGTGTTAAAATACTCGTTCAGGACGAGAGTTTTTATTCTTTTAAATAATGCTATAGACACTCAGCGTTTGTGATTCTGCCAGGAGAGAATCTGCAATGGATTCATCGTTACAGGACATAAGTGGCAGTGCAAAAAACAGCCATCGTCAGGCACCTCAACAACCGTCGCCGAGCTGAGGGATAGATTCCAGCTAAAGAACTGTGCAATGAAAGGAGGTCTTTACCTGATACCATTATTAAGAAAAACAGATAGGTTGGCATTAACAATAATTACAATGTGCCCTCATTGTACTACAAGAAATTAAATGTGACACATTATGATCGAAGATCCCGACCTATTGATCATTTTTGGGACACCCTGTGAAGCTATCTCCTCGGTACGTTCCTCACGAACCATACATCCGTCTCCCAAACCCCAGACACAACTGCGGCGCGCGCTTAGCAAAGTTTTCTGCACTCCTCAACTCAAACTTCGCGACCGAAGTTTATTCAATTAAAAGTTAAGCCCCATTCAAATCTGGTATGACGCATACTTTACCGATCTGCGGTGAAACACGACACGAGATTATCGCGTAACAATACAGGGGGGCGAGTTCCAAATCAGTTTAAGTAGACATTAGTCATCTTTACAAAAAGATGCTCTGACGCACAAACTTTCGAGAGATTGGCGATAAGTGAAAGTTTCCCTACACTGAAGATGAACAGCTAATTCTGGATACATTACTAGCGTGTGTATTTTATTGTGATATTGAGAAAGTACTTGAAAAGTTCTTGGAGTGACTCAAAGGTGGCAGAGGTATCGTATGACCGTATCAAACTTACTGGCTTTACGATGGCGATCTGAAAATGTATCGGCTTAACTATGCAGGAACTCCTTTCCAAATTATCATTATTTTTCAACTTAATCTCCCTTAAGATCACTATATTTATTTCAGTTAAATCAAATATTCCGTCTCTAAAGGGGCTTACTGAAAAGTCTTCGGAGTCGCCTCTTGACTTAATTTTAAAAATACGCTGACCAGCGAAGAAGTCAGGGGAGCTAAAGTTGGGGAGTAGGATGGATGCTCCAATCCACAATATTCGGGACTGGTGCTGCCATCTCGACAGTATTTGGAATAGAGTTTTGTAGCACTAGGTGGCAATACTAGCACAGCTGATGAGTAAGTGTTTAAAGTTTGGTGCAGCAGCGTAGATGTGTTGAGATTCTATAGTACTTTTCATGATACTCTGTGTGTAGTGTGTGGCGATTCTACGATGGATCCAAGATTAGAACGGAGAGTGTGCATCAAATTCTGTGCAAATTTCGGTAAGAATGCTACGGAGAACCTCGCAATGATTCAACAAGTATTTGGGGTCAAAGCATGAGCCGTACACGTGTGTTTGAGTGGCATGCTCGGTTCAGGGCTGGCCGTACAGCTATTGAAGACGATGCTCACACTGGTAGACCCATCAGCTGCACAACGCCTGACATTGTTGCTAAAGTTCAACACCTCGTTCGTGAGGATCGACATTGAAGCATTGGAGACCTTGTTCATGAAGTAGGAATTGGTTATGGGACATGCCAAGGAATTTCAACTGGTGAATTGGGCGTGCATCATGTCGCCGCAAAATTTGTGCCAAGGATCCTGACTGCTGATTAGAAGGCGCAGCATGTTGAAATTTGCACGGAGCTTCGTTAGGCCGTATCCGATGACCCAACCTTCTTGTCCAGGGTCATCACCGGCGACGAGAGCTGGATGTACGCTAATGACCCTGAGACAAAACAACAATCCTCCCACTGGAAGAGCCCGAACTCACCAAGACCAAAAAAAAGCCAGACAAGTGAAGAGCAAAGTCAAGAGCATGCTCCTCATTTTCTTTGATACCAAGGGGATTGTGCACAAAGAATTCGTGCTACCATATCAAACAGTGAATTCCACGTACTACTGTGACGTTTTGCGACGGCTCCGTGAAAATGTTCGGAAACGAAGCCCGAACTTTGGCGACAAGGGAACTGGCTGTTGCATCACGAAAGTGCGCCATGTCACAATTCCTTGTTCACCAGGAGCTTTTGACGAAAAATATGACGGTTGTGTCTCACCCACCGTACTCGCCTGATTTGGCACCCTGCGACTTCGCTCTATTCCCTAAATTGAAAATCAAGTTGAAAGGACGTCGGTTCGACACAATGAGAGGATTCAAGGAGAAACGCTATCTGTGCTAAATACCCTCAACCAACATGACTTCCAAGATGCACTTGGAAAATGGCAGAATCGCTGGGACCGGTGTATACGTGTGGAAGGGAACTACTTCGAGGGTGACGCGGTCATTAGTCTCAAAGTAAGTTTTTGACCAATGGCAGCAACAGGCCCGATACCACCTCGCACTTCAAATCTCTCAGCTTTGCACCCTTGCTAGAACACTTCTGTAAGCAGGTGCATTATCCTAATGGGGAAAAAAAGGTGTTTCTTCTATAAACCAAATCTTTTATCGCAATTTTTTCACATAGTGGTTTAAAAGGTTAGAATAGTACTCTCTGGTTATGATTTTACCATTCCAAACATAATCAATTAGTAAATCTTCTCTACAGTCCCACAAGACTGGTTGTTTCAACTCTGGTTATGATGGAGTACCCAGGTCTCATCCAAAGTAAATCAAAACACAAAATCAGTTCTGTTGCTGGTAAAACTCTCCATACACTGTTGCGATATTTTCATGCAAAGGGTTTTGGTCTGCTGTTAGCAAATACGACACCCATCTTGCGCAAAATTTTTCATATTCATTTCTTCATATAACAAATAACGTGCACCTCTCTTTAAATTGTCTATATCCCCAGCAATTTCGAGTCAGTCTTCTAATACCATATCATATACGACGATTGTTTAATAAGTGATTCTTGTAAAGGTTTTACACAAATGCTCAGCCAGTGATATTCAGTTGATTGTTGATAGCTATATGAAATAATCCGTGCAGCCGAAAATGGGAGGGGGGGTTTCATGCTGCCATTAAACATTTCTATGTAAAGTGTTGAACTGGAAAATAACCAAAGTAGAGTTGGATGAGGTCTGCAGCGTCAATGAAGACCGTTTATTTCCAGATGAATGAGTTTAAACATGGTAAAACAGCACTGATGATGAAGCACGCTCCGGCCTCCAGATGATGTCACAAATTGTTGAACAAAACCTATCACATTATAAAGCAACACTGCCGAGAGATAGCTGAGGCGTTAGTCATCCATCTTAAACGGAACGAGAGCACAACATCCTGCACGATGAGAAAGCTGTGAGCGCGTTGGGTGCCACCAAAAACGCAAGCGGAAGAACACATCAACATAGTATCTGGCAGTGTTTCAACCCAATCTGCAGGACTTCTTGACTGTGGAAACTTGGGTCCGCCAATATCCTCACACGAGAGCGCGCGAAAGCTGTTTTGTTTTGGAAAGGGAATGGCCATTGTGGGATTCCCAGAGTATAATGCTGATAGATTAGCTGAATAAAGACAGTGCCATAACTGGGATCTATTATGCTTCGTTGTCGGGTCGTCTGAAACATGCACTGAATGAAAAATGACAAAGATTGGCACACAAAAAGGGCTCATTATTCCAGCACACAGCAGCTCGCAATGGCCAAAGTGCATGAGTTGGACTTCTAATTGGTTCCTCATCCACCCTACTCTCCAGATTTATCCCCAAGTGACTTTTTCCTATTCTCAAACTTTAAAATTTGGCTTGGTGGGAAGAAAAGTTTATAAAATGAGAAAGTGATTTTGGCCGTCAATGAATATTTTGTAGAGTTTGAAATATCCTGCTTTATCCGATGGGATTAAAAAGTTGGAAACTCGCTGGACCATGTATATAGATATCGATGGCGGACTATGTTGAGTAATTAAATAAGAATGCTAAAAAAATAATTTTACTAGCATGTTTACCAACTTTTCAAACGATCTTCATGTTTAGTCAATACATTCTACTATTGATATTTCTGGATGCTCTATATGCGGGCCATTTTCAAATTGCAATTCAGTACCCCGTTTTGAATCGTTGAAAATTAAATAGAAGAGTTTCCATAAACTTCCATAAATTTGGTATGAATTTTCGTTGTCGTTAAACTATCTTTTACAAAAAGTTTTATCACAGCACAATAATCAGTTTTGTATGATATACTAGTGCCTGTTTTAGAAAACTGTGTTAAATAAAATATTTAAACACTGACTTGATATTTGAAATGAATAAACGTAACTAAGAAAAAAATGTTTATCAATTGATTGGCCACCTATGATTTCAGGTGTCCCTCGTCTTTATACAATATGGAAGATCACCCAAATTTAGTAGCATGTGTTATTTATTCATTATACTTTTATATAAAACAGACATTATTGTTTTAAATGTCTTCACTGATCTGTTTATAGTTCTTATACAGAGCGATCCAATGAACTGTGAACTAACTTGCGGTTTTTTTCCTAAAGGCGAGAGCGTGCTCGTTGCCTCTGCAGGTATTGTAGAATGGCACTGATACAACAGTTCTTAACTATTTCACCAGCTTTAAGAACGGATGTGCTGAAACTGAGCACAGTAGTTGTCCATTTTTTTGACACCTCTTGAGTAATGCTGGTTATTTCCTTGGGGATGTATTGTTTCCATTCTTTCAGAATATACGGGTTTGTCTTGTATAGCATATTTTTAAAATTTACCACAGAGATTAAAGTCGCAAGGGGAGGGGAGTTACAAATCTTTACTAACACACTTTCAATTTCTTTATACAAGTATTCGCTGTATGAGCTATGCAGAATTACGCTCCCTGTCGATTAATTTTCTTTCAAAAAAAAAAAAAAAAAAAAAAAGGAAGAAAACTTGTATTTAGGCAAGCCTTATTTATTTTATATGGTTTTAACTTTAACAATTCAGTGATTCTTTGTACAGAGCCATAAGAAATATTTTGTTGTGAAATATGTGTAGGGGGAATTCTCCCAACTATGATTTATTTTCCGGCGTAAAAATCCTAAGTAAGGCTTCCTTCGGAATGGAAGTAAAGCTGTGGGTACCGTTTCGTAGATTTACGGCATGAAAAAGAACCTCAAGCCTGAAAGAAGAGGCCTCTGAGCAAAATTTACTGGCCATTTCATGCCCTGAATTGAATGGGACGCTGATGACCTAAGAGGTTAAAGAGCATCCATAAATAAAACAAATCACCAAACTATGATCTATGCCATCTACTGTTTCTTCTGTGAGAACCCTGCGCATTCTGCATCTTAGACTGAACTCTACCCTAGGTGTGAAATATATTATAAACATTAGGAATTTCTTTACAGCCTGGAATTTTTACAACCGAAAATCTTTCTTCAATTTAATTGTGCTTGACGATTTGGCTAAGTAAATACATATGAATCATGAACAAATACACACTAAACAGTCGAAAACATATACTGCGCCATAATTCACTTCACGATTAAATACAGAACAAAACTTACCACTCATAATAACTGAACTGAACGCCACAACTACCAGATCAACCTTGACAGCCGAACTCTGTGTGACCTTGTTCCAGTCAACGGCGGGAAACACGTGTACACGCGCTCTCAGTGAAAAAGCACTGCTAGCTGGTTCGCGGTTTGTTGAATTGCTCCGTGCAAGGAATTGGAGAATTTGGGAATATTCTACAAGCCATATACTACTACTTCTTCTGTTTTCACGGCTTAGGCTTTGCCTGTTCCGAATTCATATCTGTTGAATCCATATTTTATTAGGTCGTCCAATTGATCTTCGTCCTCTTGGTGTAAGTACTCTTTCTTCTGACACTCTTTGTAAACGTTTGATCCATTTTTTTTCTATAGGCTTTATAAGTTTCAGTTGTCTAATACAGGGGCGGGGGGAACTCAGTAAAATAAGTGCTCTGGTCCACACCTTAAAAGATTAAACGGTCCCTACCCAGAACATTAAAAAATATCTTGGTGCAATCACTGGCGATGTCTCACTTCGACTACTGCGACTTTCTGCTAACAGACTTGCACTAAAGCAAAAATTACAGCGTGTTCATAACATGTACCTACGTTACAACAGCGATGTGCGTTTGTTCCATCATATAACACCCTCCCTCGATATGCTGTCTTGGTAAGACAGAAGAAGTATTCATTTTCTCACACTACTTTTAAAAATTATCCATATATCTTCTCCATCTTATATTCTTGTTTTCAAGATCTTTCTCCCATAACCTTGCCACACGCTCTAAAACCTAGCACATATTATTATTATTATTATTATTATTATTATTATTATTATTATTATTATTATTATTATTATTATTACACCCATCAATCATCATTCACCGTAACTTCCCTCATCAATCATCATTCACCGTAACCACAGCCCGTCTCTGGAATGCATTGCTTCAGGATTTCAGAGACTGCCACAAACTTTAGAAGCATTTTATCAGAAACTGTTTGATGTTATTATAAATAATAGATTACCCTAGTTTTAGATTCCTTGTATTACAATATAGCTATTATTTTGCTTTATTCTGTAGCAGAATTATGTATTCTTTTATTGTTATTCATATAAAATTCTCCCTATTTCCTTCATAGTGTTGTAGTGTTTTTCATTTTTATGTTTATTAGTATATTTATTCCCACATTCATTATTG